>JAZKJV010005407.1:0-508887 GCA_037367405.1 Ottelia alismoides
TTCTGGCGTAGGTGCATTCCTCAGGAGGAGCACCATAGCGTCCTCACTTACTGCCACAAGCTTGAGGCAGGAGGACATCATTCTGGGAGGAGAACGGCACAAAAAGTGCCCCAATTCGGCTTGTGGTGGCCTACTCTCTTCAAGGACTCTGGTGAGTTCGTGAAGAGGTGTACTGACTGTCAGAGGATGGGCACTTGTGAACAGCGTGATATGATGCCGATGCAGCCCATTCACTTCTGCAAGGTTTTTGACGCATGGGGCATCGATTTTATGGGTCCATTCCCTAAGAGTCAGGGATTTGAGTACATTCTGTTGGCCGTAGATTATGTTAGTCGTTGGGTTGAGGCTATCCCCGCCCGAGTCGCTGATGCGAGGACAGTTTGCAGATTTTTGAGGAAGCACATCATCACGCGGTTCGGGGTACCTCGAGTATTGATTTCAGATTGGGGGTCTCATTTCATCAATGACCAGGTGAAGGCCCTTGCTAGCGAGTTCGGCATAGACCATCATGTTGCTACACCTTACCATCCACAGACGAATGGTCTAGCCGAGGTGTCGAACAGGGAGATCAAGACTATATTGTAGAAAGTCGTCCGCCCTGACCGAAAGGATTGGTCACAGCTTTTGGACTCGGTCTTGTCGGCATATAGGACATCTTTCAAGACACAATTGGGAACATCTCCCTTTCGCCTCGTATATGGCAAGCCGTGCCATTTACCTGTTGAGCTGAGGCACAGGTCACTTTGGGCAGTCACTGAGATACTTATGGATCCAGATGGTGTAGGAGACCAGAGGAGGGAAAAGTTAGCAGCCCTGGAGGAGTTGAGAGATACCGCCTTCTCAAACAGCCTACATTATAAGGAGAGAGTGAAGGAGTGGCATGATTCTCACATCAGCCACAAGCATTTTGAGCCTGGACAGAGAGTATGGCTGTTTGATGCTAGGCTTCATTTATTTTCAGGGAAGCTACAGAGCAAGTGGAAGGGACCCTACTTGGTGAGAAAGGTACACGACAACGGTAGCATTGATATATCCGAGTTGTCTTCTGAGAGTACCTTTCGAGTGAACGGCCAGCGGCTCAAGCCATTTCTAGATTATGAGCCGCAGGTCGTTGATGTTGCCCCGATTCATTTTGCGTGAGATGTGGTCTTTTGACTCAAATCTGTTGCATCTCACGCCTGATTCTCACTGATCTTCCGACCTGTATAGATCCAGATGTCCATATCATCACATTCTTTTAGTCCCACATCCCTTTACTCATCCTTTGATTATGCTATACTTAGGGTGCACTTTACCCTAAGCATAAGGGGGATGTAGGACCTTCAGGTATTTCTTTTGTTTCTTTCTGCCCCTGTTTTTGTTGCCTATACTTAGGGATATTTTACCCTAAGTATAGGGGGGGTAGACCATGTACATTCTTCACTCGGTTTTTCCCTTAGTGTACAACCTGCTATACTTAGGATTACATGATCCTAAGTATAGGGGGAAGACCCGAGATCCTCTTGAATTTCTATTCATTCATTCGTCTTTGTATATAGCCTTCCTTTTCACTTCCCTATACCTAGCACGAGTTATGTCTTCTTCATCGCTCTTGACTCTGAGGACATCGTTCGAGCTAAGTATAGGGGGTGTGTATATATTTCATATATACTTTAGCCGTAACTCGTACTTTGTGTGAGTGTGTAAATAAATAAAATGGCTAAAAACCTTAAAAACCACAAAAATTAAAAATTTTTCATGTACATAAACATTCTTTTATTTGCACATAAATAGCTAGTGTACAAATTATTTTTGTAAAAATGTTTTCAAAAATCTTTTGTGTAAAGCTTGTGTAAATATTTTCTTATCAAAATTATGTATATAGTACAAAATTTTTCCAAAATGTTTGAAAATCAAAAAGTTTGCAAAATCTTGTGTAAATGTGTGTAAATATCTTTTGCAAAACTTGCACTTCATGCATCATCCATTCATGATTTCAAAACATTTTCAAAAATTTTGCATGTTTGTAAAAATTTGTGTAAATAGCATCTTTTGTACATATGTATATAGTTTTTCTGGATGATAGTTGACATTTAAACTAGCCTGGAATCAAATTGAGAAATGGAGCTTGATTAAGATCTTAATCCACCTAATTTATAAGAGGAACCTTATAGGGCTTAGGTTTAAGGCTTTTCAGGTCCACAGTGACTTAATTCTTTGAGTCCACTAGGCTATGATCACATGTCATCTCAATGAGCCTAAGTAGAGCACTTAACAACAACACATGACTCATATAGACAATGTCTTTACTTGGACACCAGCACTTAGCACCGAGCTCTCTACGGATGAGGTGGTGAGGAGGCAGTCTTCCTTGACTTGGGGTAGCATATGAGGGTAGTACTTCTAGGCAGAACCTCTCTTCTTCTTTTAGTGAAGGAAGTGCGTCTCAACTTGGTATGGTCGCCATGAGGTCTAACGACGGGAGTTGTGGGTTGCAATAAAGCTTCAAAAGAGGGATAGTCTACTGGCTCAAGAGGGAAAACTCCTTGTATATATGCTGCACATGTACATGTTGTATAGATGCACTTGAAAAAAATGCAAAAAGAAAATAACTCCATAAAAGTGGTGGTTTAAGAGAAAATGATAATCCCACCGGAGTATGTATATAGAGTGCAATAAGCAAAGCTTGAGTTTCATGTTCCACCTTATGTAGCTTGCAGCAGGGAGACTTGGCTACACTGGTCAAGCTCCCAAGGACACATGGCTACACTGGCCATGGTCCATTCTCTCTTCCTCCTCTTCTTGAGCCGGTTGAACTTGAACTTAGAAGGGAATACCCCGCTCCTCGAGGAAAGAGTGGCCAGATTGAGGTCATAGAGTTACCTTGTTGGGGAGGGTTGTCAAGTTGCCATTTCTGAGGTGGAGAGCTTAGACCTCACATTCACAGGACAAGAAAAGATTCATGGTCTTCAGGGTTTGTGATTGATGACTTGTTCTGATCTGGAGCATTGAGGAGTCTTGATTAGAGATTAGTGGAACTTACAGGCTGTTGAGTTTTAGGCAGTCCAAATAAGGTTCCGACACATTAATAATCCAAAGATCTGATCGAGCTCCATACCTCAATTTAATGAAGGCAAGTTTAATAATCAACCGTGATCCATGTACATTCTCTTTTTCTTTTTCTTTCTTTCTTTTTCACTTCTTTTTCAAATAAGTGTTTGCTAAGGGACTAGCAAAGTTAAGTATAGGGGGGTGATGAATACTCATTCATCACTCTTTATTCTTATTTTAGCTACAAAAACCTTTGCAAATGCATGTATATATCTGTAAATATAAATAATTAACAAGAGCATGCATGGTGTAAATAGTAATAATTAGCATGTTTTTGTCAAAAATAAAAGAATAAAGATCAAAAAGAAAAAGAGAGAAAATATTTAGAATAAATATTGAGCAACCTAACCCAAGGGAGGGCTCAGCATGGGCCTGACCGCATAAAAGCCAAAGTAGAGGGAGATAGGGGCTCATGTGTGTAAATATATTTGTAAATATCATAAAAATATTTTCCTCTAAAAATAGAATAAAATAGGATTGCAAATACTTGTATATATTTATAAATATAAAATCAAGATAAAAATAGAAAAATTAAAAAGAAAACAAAAACATCACTTGTGCACATTCACTATGTATATAGCCCACTCACGTATATTTATTTCACCTTATAAATAAACAAAAATTAAATTCCATAAAATTTGTAAATACTCTATATTTTATGGTGTAAATAAATAAAAACAATTAAAACAAAAACAAAATAAAAAGAACAAAATTAAAAACCAAAAATATATTGTAAATATACCATGTATATATATGTACATATGCATTTATTTCACCTATGTATATAAATAATAAAAATAAAATAAAAATATCCTTTTATTCCTAATTTTATACTATAAATAAATAAAATATAAAAATGGGGATAAAAATGTATAAAAATAACTAATTAAAAATCAAAAAGAAAATCCATATATTGTATATATACCTATATATAGCCCTACTATGTATATACCCTATTTTTATTTTGAAAAATTAATTAAAAATCACTAAAAAATAGAAAAAATTAAAACAAAAATATTTCATGTTTTGACTTTTTAATAATTCGGCCATTTGATATTTTTAATCTAATTTCTAAATCTTTGCCAGGTGGCAGCCTCCCATTGGTCCACGGGGGTTGTTGACCGCCCGGTCAACTCCCCCCCCAGGACCACCTCCCACGGGTTTTGGACACCCGACCCGACTTCTCCTCTTTTCCGTGTCCAAACCCGATCACCATTCCCCTAAACCCCGGGTCCGCTTTGATCACGTCACATCCGACACCCTCGCCGGCACATCCGCCTCGGGGTCTGCGCTCCACATTGCCCTACCCGATCACCTCTAGCCGGACCTTCCACCATACATAAGCTGAGCTCTGCCACCCGATTGCGCATCTTTGTCTCATTCGCTCCCCCACCAGTGACCTCCACCGTCTTGCCGAGAGTGACAGCTCACCCCAGAGGGTGTTGCAGCGAGGAGGGAGTGAGGGGACACTGATCCGGCGGGTTTGCTCCGCCGTGCTCCGCCCAGAGCAGGAGCCAGAGCCTCGGACGACGACGGTCCTTGAGGCAAGGACCCAGAGCTGCCTACGCTCGTCCCCAGTCGACCCATCCACCCAGGTAGCTTAGATTTTGTCTCTAGTTCTTCAATTTTCGATTATCCCCAATTCACGCCGCCGTCGATTTTCGTTGATTCCGACCACCTCACCCACCCGTTCGATCATCGGAATCCACCATCGCCTCCGCCTTCCTCCCGCGCACGTTCTACGCCCCTCCACTCAACCCAGCTCGCACAGGAGCTGGGGTTCGAGCTCCTCCGTCCACCCCTTCGCTGGAGCTCGCCCACACCGACTCCCCGACCACTTTCACCACGCCTAACGGGGTCGAGGCAGTTTCCCTCGACCTGCGAGCTTGCTGGTGCACTTTGCAGGTTCATCCAAGCCCTCTGAGGGCTCGGACCGTTGGGTTCAGCAGCTCCGCCTCCGCCTGACTCTCCAGAGCTCCTCGGAGCTCCATTGAGTCACCGGAGGCCTCCAGTAGACGCGGAGGGCCCACAGCTTCCTTCTCCGATCTTCAGCGAGCTTCCAGGAGGAGACCAACGCCGTCACGAGTCCGGCGAAGTTTGCCGGAGCCCAGTTCGTCCACCATCTTTCTCCGCCGTCCGATCGACCCCGAGCTCCAGTCGTGATCATGTTCGTCCATTTGCGGAGTAGCACTAACCGCCAGATCACTTGGGATTCGATCACCACCGTTGATCCCGCGAGGCCTAGCCACGACGCGTCTCCACCGTCAGATCCAGCACGTGGCGAGGCCCAGACCGTCCGATCCACGCGAGAAGTCTAGCGTTGGGTGCCACCCATTTCCAGCCGCTCGATCCACCACGTGGCGCCCATCTGTCGGTCGACTTAATAAAGAGTAATTTACCCTTAGGCCCTTCTCTTTAGTTTATTTAGTGTTTAGTCCTGTAAATACATAGCGTAGTTGTTTTATTTCTGGGTTATTTGCATTTTGGACCAGAACTTTACTTTAGTTGCACATGTGCCCCTGTTTGTAGTGTAGCACGTGCATCGACACATGCCCTTTTGGGATATTTCCTTGCTTAGCCCTGTAGTTCTGAATGGTTATGAAATGAAGAAATATTTTTAGAAAATTGCATTTATACCCCTGTGCGTGGATTGATTTGTGCATGTGCGCTTATTTTTGGGTATTTTACAAACAATCCCTCGGACTTTTGGTACCTGTTGCCAAATAGTCCCAGGAACTTGTTTTCTTTGCATATAGGTCTCTGAGTGCCCCAGGCACGCGCTGCATGCGTGATTCCTTGGGTATTTTGCACCGGACCCCCCAGAGCTTTGGGTATTTGCACTCAAGTCCCTGTGCACAGTACCTAAGTTTTATTTTTGAATAAAATAGCAAATCAACTCCGAATTCAATGAAAATTGGACACATGGCTCCTACCATGTTGTAAAATTTTCTGGAATTTTTGGAGACATTTTTGTTTTGATCTAATATTTTAAAAAAAATAAAAAACAACCATTTTTGTTACTGTCTGTTTTAAAAATTCACAACAAAATATTAAAACTTATCTAAAAATACAAAAAAATTAGCTACTGTTTGTTTTGGCTTGTTTGATTTTCGGGCCAATTTTGGCTATTTTTCATCATATAAACCTCTTAAAAATCGAAAAACACCTGAAAACTCATAAAAATTCTAATAATTAATTTAAAAACCCAAAAATAATAAATAAGGTGCCTAAATTTTCCTGTTTCTTTCTCTTTAAAGGAAAATTACCTCAGGCTTATTAGGGATTTTTAGATATTTTATCTAAGTCCCTTAAGCCTAGCTGGACAGTACCTTTAGTTTCTTGCATTGTTTCATTTTTAGAAAATTAAATAAAAATCAGAAAAATCCCAAAAGTTGACTAAAAAAAGTAAAAATCATAAAATACACAAAACTTTTTTATTGGAATTTTTGACTGATTTTTGATGCATTAAACAATTGCTTGAAGTTGATTGTTTTCTTGTTTTCTTTATTTTCTTAATCATTTAAAAATCCAAAAAAATATAAAAAGACTAAAAATCCACCAAAAATACCCTTTTCTTTCCTTTTATCTTATTTTTGACTACTTCGTAGGCCGCAAGGCCATCACGTGCTCCCTGAGTCCGACCCTGGTCGCTATACCAGGCTAATCCAATAGCCAGGACCGCTATCGTGTTTTGATTGTTTTTCTTTGATTTTGGTGGTCTGAACTTCATTTTCTTGATTGAGCCGAGGTTCTCGTCGATCCGGGTCGCAACGACCCGAGTGATATTTTGACCTGATCCGGATTGATCGAATTTTGGCCCATCACCCTTGGACTTGATCGACGCCTCAGATGAGGTCCTGGCTCGATCCAACGGTCGTCAGCTCTCGCGAATGGATGGTCACGATCTGATCTGGCGTGAGGGGGCTGGATCTACGGTATCTGGAGCTCCTCCAAGAACACCTCGCCAGCGAAGTTCGTCGGCCCAATGCACACGGTGGGGGGCTCCGATGAGGCTGCTCTGATGTGGAATAGATCGGTCACGATGGTCCACAGCTCCTAGGATGCTCTGATGAAGCGGAGGAGCTCTGGAGAGCTTCGGCGATGAAGGCGGCCCGGAGCTTCTGTTCTTCGACTGTTGGATCCCTAGATGGGGTCCTTCTTTGACGCTACCTGCACAGGAAGAACGCTGGGTTGAGGGAAAAGTGCCTTGACCCGGTTACGTGCGAAGGGGAGGGTCAGGTGAGGCGGAGCGGAGGTCTCCGGTGAGGCGACGGCGATGGAGGCCCACTTCTTGGTTCTGGGGTGAACCAAGGTGATCGAAGGGACGTAGAAGGTGGGTAGAGGTCTCATGGATGTGAATCGATGGTCAGATGAGCAGATGGGTGGTCGGGTCGGCGTGAAACGGCCGGCGAGGCCGGCAGCGCGATTTGGGCGAAAATGGAAATTAAGCGAACCTAAGTGGTATCAGAGGTACCTAATGGATGCAATCGACTGGGCTGGGGCTAAGGAAGCTCCTGGGGTTGTCTTCTCGATGGCTCGTCGGGGCCAGAGGCTGGGCTCACTCGGTGGCGAAGCACTGTGGCGCAAGTCGCCGGATTAGTGGCTGGGGCCGCCTTCTCCTCGCTGCGACACTCTCCTCAGGTAGCTGTCACTCTAGGGAAGAGAATGGAGGTCCTGGGATGGAAGTCGGAGGCCGAAGATGCATGAAAAGTGCGGCGGAGCTCAGGTTTTATAGTGGTGAAGATATGCAAGAAGAGGTCGGGCAGGGCACGGTGAAGCACGGACCCCTAGGCAGATGATCGGGCGAGGATCTCGGATCAAAGAGCGTCAAATTGAGCATGGGGTTTAGGTGAATGGGAGGCGGATCAACTCGCAAAAAATCTGAGAAATCGGGTCGGGGCGCAGGGATCCGGGTCGAGTGGTCCAGGGGGGGAGTTGACCGGGGGTCAACATCCCCCGTGGACCAATCAGAAGCCTCCATTTATTAAATAATTGAAAATTCATTTTAAATTAGTAAATGATTTTATTTCAAAAAAGTTTGAACATGAAAAATGTTTATTATTTTTCAAATTATTTTTTAGTGATATTTATTTATTTTTTTGAAAAAAATAAATTAGGTATTTACATTATATTATTATTATATATATGTATATTTACAAAAGGATTTTTTGTTTTTATTTTTAATTGCTTATTTTTATATAATTATTCCAATTTTATATTTTATTTATTTATAACATAAAATTTGGAATAAAAATATATTTTTATTTTATTTTTATAATTTATTTACATGATTTAAATAAATAGGTTTATATACATATGTACATGGTATATATACAAGGTGGAAAATTAATTTTATTATTTTTCTTTTTATTTTGATTTTTATGATTTTTATTTTATTTTTATAAATATGTACAAGGTATGAGAAATACTTTTTATTTTTATTTTTAGGAAAATAAAATTATTTATATACATAGGGTTATGTACAATGAATTGAGCCACCCTATCTCTCTCTACTTGGTTTCTCTTACGGTAAGGCCCATGCTGAGCCCTCCCTTGGGATTAGGTCACTCAATATTTATTCTAAATATTTCTCTCTTTTTCTTGTGTTTCTTTATTCCTTTATTTTTATACAAAAACATGCTAATTATGCATAATTACAAGATGCATGCATTTTGATAATTTATTGAATTTACAAGGATTTACAAGGTATTTGGCTAAGGTTTCTAGCTAAAATAAAGGAATAAAGAGTGGTGAATGGGGATTCATCACCCCCCTATACTTTACTTTTGCTAGTCCCTTAGCAAACACTTATTTGAAAAAGAAGTGCAAAAGAGAAAGAAAAAGAAAAAGAGAGGAAATCAAGGTTGATTATTAAACTTTCCTTCAATAAATTGAAATATGGAGCTTAGTCAGATCTTTGGATTATTAATGTGTCAGAACCTTATTTGGACTTAGGTTTAAAAATCAACAACCTCTAAGATCCACTAATCTATAGTCAAGACTCCTCAATAATCCAGATCAGAACAAGTCCACATACACAAACCCTGAAGATCATGAATCTTTCCTTGCACAGTGTAAGTGAGGTATAGCTCTCCACCTCAGAAGTAGCAAAATGAAAACCCTCCCCAACAAGGTAACTCTATGACCCTACTCTGGCCACTCTTTCCTCGAGAAGCGGGGTATTCCCTTCTAAGTTCAAGTTCAACCGGCTCAAGAAGAGGGGGAAGAAGAGAATGGACCATGGACAGTGTAGCCATGTATCCTTGGGAGCTCAACCAGTGTAGCTAAGTCTCCCTGCTGCAAGCTTCATAAGATGGAACATAGGTCTCAAGCTTTGCTTATTGCACTATATACACTCCGGTGGGATTATTATTTTCTATCAGACCCACCACTTTTTTGGAGTTCTTTTCTTTTTGCATTTTTTGAAGTGCATATATACAACATATCTACAAAGTGCAACATATATACATAAGGAGTTTTTCCTCTTGAGCCAGTGGACTATCCCTCTTTTGAAGCATTATTGCAACCCACAACTCCTTTCGTTAGACCTCATGGCAACCAGACCAAGTTGAGACGCACTTCCTTCACTATAAGAAGAAGAGAGGTTCCGCCTAGAAGTACTACCCTCATATGCTACCCCAAGTCAAGGAAGACTTCCTCCTCACCACCTCATCCGTAGAGAGCTCGGTGTAAAGTGCGGGTCCAAGTCAAGCCATTGTCTATATGAGTCATGTGTGTGTTGTTAAGTGCTCTACTTAGGCTCATCGAGATGACATATGATCATAGCCTAGTGTACTCAAAGAATTAAGTCACCATGGACCTGAAAAGTCTCAACCCTAAGCCCTATAAGGTTCCTCTTAGAATTAGGTGGATTAATATCTTAATAAAGCTCCATTTTCCAATTTAATTCCAGGCTAGTTTAAATGTCAACTATGATCCAAGAAAAACTATAAAAGTATTTACAAAGATGCTATTTACAAACTATTTACACATGTGCAAAATTTTTGAAACATGTTTTGAAAACATGGATGTATGCATGAATGCGAAGTTTTGCAAAATATTTACAAAAATTAACACAAGGTTTTTGCAAACTTTTTATTTTCCAAACATTTTACAAAAATTTTGTACTATATACATGATTTTGATATGAAAATATTTACAAGCTATTTACACAAAATATTTTTACAAACATTTTTACCAAAATAATTTGTACAACTAGCTATGTATGTGCAAATAAAAGAATTTTTACTTACAAGGAATTTTTTTTATTTTTATGGATTTTTGGGTTTTAGCCATTTTTATTTATTAACACACTCACACAAAGTACGAGTTATGGCTAAAGTATATATGAAGTATATACACACCCCCTATACTTAGCTTGAACGATGTCCTCAGAGTCAAGAGCGATGAAGAAGACATAACTCGTGCTTAGTATAGGAAAGTGAAAAGGAAGGCTATATACAAAGACGAATGAAAGCATAGAAATGCAAGATGATCTCGGGGTTTCCCCCTATACTTAGGATCAAATAATCCTAAGTATAGCAATCTGTACACGAAGGGAAAGCTGAGTGAGAATGTACAGGGTCTACCTCCCCTGTACTTAGGATAAAATATCCCTAAGTATAGGCAGCAAAACAGAGGTAGAAATGATCAATAGAATACCCGAGAGTCCTATACCCCCCTATACTTAGGGTAAAGTACACCCTAAGTATAGCATAATCATAAGATGAGAAAAGGGGTGTGGGACTAAAGAATAGAGTGATATGGACAACTGGATCTATACAAGTTGGAAGAACATTGATAATCAGGCGTGAGATGCAATAGATGAGTCAAGTGACCACATCTCACACAAAGTGAATCGGGGCAACATCAACGACCCGCGGCTCATGATCTAGATATGGCTTGAGCCGTTGGCCGTTCACTCGAAAGGTAACATCAGAACACAACTCAGATATATCAATACTCCCATTGTCATGTACCTTTCTAACCAAATACGGTCCCTTCCATTTGCTCTGTAGCTTCCCTGGAAATAATCGAAGCCTAGCATCAAACAACCATACTCTCTGTCCTGGCTCAAACTGCTTGTGGCTGATATGAGAATCATGCCACTCCTTCACTCTCTCCTCATAATGTAGGCTGTTGGAAAAGGCGGTATCATGAAGCTCCTCCAAGGCTACTAACTCTACCCTCCTCTGATCTCCTACACTCTCTGGATCCAAAAGTATATCTGTAACAGCCCAAAGTGACCTATGTCTCAGCTCAACAGGTAAATGGTAGGGCTTGCCATAAATGAGGCGAAAGGGAGATGTACCCAAAGGAGTCTTGAAAGACGTCCTATATGCCCACAAGGCCGAGTCCAAAAGCTGTGACCAATCCTTTCGGTCAGGGCGGATGACTTTCTACAATATGGTCTTGATCTCCCTGTTCGACACTTCATCAAGACCATTCGTCTGAGGGTGGCATGGAGTGGCAACTCGATGGTCAATGCTGAACTCGCTAGCAAGGGCCGTTACCTTGTCGTTGACGAAATGAGACCCCCCCGTCAGATATCAACACTCGAGGTACCCAGAACCGTGAAATGATATTCTTTCTCAAAAATATGCAAACGGTCCTAGCATCTGTGGTTCGGGCGGGGATGGCCTCAACCCAACGACTAACATAATCCACGACCAACAGAATGTACTCAAATCCCTGATTCCTAGGGAATGGACCCATGAAATCGATGCCCCATGCGACAAAAACCTCACAGAAGTGAATGGGCTGCATCGGCATCATATCACGCTGTCCACAAGTGCCCATCCTCTGACAGTCAGTACATCTCTTCACGAACTCATCAGAGTCTTTGAAGAGGGTAGGCCACCACAGGCTGGATTGGAGCACTTTCTGTGCCGTTCTCCTCCCAGAGTGATGTCCTCATGCCTCAAGCTTGTGGCAGTAAGTGAGGACGCTGTGGGGCTCCTCCTGAGGAATGCACCTACGCCAGACGCTATCCCCTCCCTCGTGGTAAAGGACGGGATCTCCCAATGGTAAAACTTGGCCTCCGCGAGGAAGGTCTCAAGTTTCTGCCTGGGCCAATCTTGTGGAACTTTCTTGGCAACAAGATAGTTCACAATATCGGCATACCATGGGAGCGAGGCGATAGCAAGGATCGCCTCATCTGGGAAGGTCTCACAAATAGGCTCAATCTGCTCAGAATCCTCAAGATACTCCAATCAGGAGAGATGATCCACCACCACGTTCTTGACTCCAAGCTTATCCTTAATCTCTATATCAAACTCCTGGAGTAGAAGAATCCATCTGGTCAATCTGGCTTTGGCATCCTTCTTTGCCATGAGGTACTTGGTGGCGGTATGATCAGTGTAGATGGTCACTCTAGATCCAATGATGTAAGACATGAACTTATCTAGGGAGAAAACTACGGCTAGCATCTCCTTCTCAGTGACTGTATAGTTCTGCTGCATGGCATCCAATGTACGGCTAGCGTAGTGAATAGCAAATGGGACTCCATCCATCCTCTGTCCCAGCACTGCCCCTACGGCAAAATCGGAGGCGTCCGTCATGATCTCGAATGGGAGAGACCAATCGGGTGGCTGGAGAACAAGAGCCTCTACAACATGACTCTTGAGAGTCTCAAATGACGATAGACACTTATCATTTATAAGGAACTCAGTGTCTTTCGTCAGCAGATCAGTCAACGGTCGAGCAATCCTGCTGAAATCATGAATGAAGTGTCGATAGAAACCGACGTGCCCCAGAAAAGACCATAACTGCCGCAAGTTGGAAGGTGGATTGAGTTTTCTAATGACATCCACCTTGGTCGGATCGACCTCCATGCCCCTGTTGGAGATGATATGGCCAAGCACCGTCCCCTGAGTCACCATGAAGTGACTCTTCTACCAAGACAACACAAGGTGAACCTCAATGCATCGCTGAAGGACCCAGTCTAGGCAGTCAAGACAAGGATCGAATCCGTCGCCGTAGACCGAGAAATCATCCATGAAGACCTCTAAGCACTCCCCCACCATGTCCGAAAAGATGGACATCATGCATCTCTGGAATGTCGTCGAAGCGTTGCATAATCCAAATGGCATGCATCTGAAAGCATATGCCCCGAAGGGATAGGTGAAGGTGGTCTTGTCTTGGTCCTCGGGTGCGATGGCCACCTGATTATAGCCGGAGTACCCATCCAAGAAACAATAATGGCTCTTCCCTGCCAGCCTCTCAATAATCTGATCAATAAAGGGCAGGGGGAAATGATCCTTCTTGGTGGCATGGTTCAATCGTCTGTAGTCTGCACAGACCCGCCAAGAAGTGGGTACCCGGGTAGCGATCTCCTCTCCAGACTCACTGACAACTGTGGTGATGCTCGTCTTCTTGGGCACCACATGCAATGGAATGACCCACTTGGAGTCGGAGATGGGGTAGATAAAATCGACGCTCCACCATTTCGAGATCTCTTTCATGACAACATCTCGAAGGTTCGGGTTCAACCACCGCTGGAACTCATGCGACAGCTTTGCCTCCTCCTCGAGATAGATATGGTGGGAGCACAAGGCCTGACTTATCCCCTGGAGATCGGCTACACTCCATCCTATCGCCTTGCGGTTCTTTTCAAGAACCCCCATCAGACGAGATTCTTGCTCTCCAGTCAGATCAGCAGAGATAATGACTAGGTACATCTCATGCTCACCCGCAAGGAACCTATACTTCAGCGAAGACGGTAGCGGCTTCAACTCTGTACAAGTAGGTGCTGGCAAATCTGGCCTCTAAAAGGTCTGCGTGAACACTGCCAAATCTGCATGGGAGAATGAGAACTCTTGCTCAGAATCTCAATCTGGAGAAGGCTGCTCGGCTGTACTATCTCTGCTCTGCACGGAATCAACCTCCTCCCTAGCTATAGGCTCAGTGGAAGTCAGACATGGTATCAAATCATCAAACTCTGCCCAATCAATATTTGACTCCGAGGGATTTGTATCAGACTCACTACTCTCTGTCTCGCGGTCGAAAACCGGCTCTGCTGCCTGAAAAGTATCCTGGACCAGGAATGCACTCTCCAAGCTCTCCTCTGCTGGCGTCTCTGCATCAGTGAACTCTGAAGGTGAGAGGATGGCCTGCGCGACTGGATCTGCCCAAACTGCCTCGTCATCTATGATCACAAAATCGCAGTCCTGGTGAATGTCTCGCCCTGGCTTTGTCATCTGCTCTGAATCGAAAGTCTGCTCTGAGCAAGCTACATCTCTGGCTCTAGTCTCCTCGACCGTCTCTATTTGCATACTCTCGCCCTCGATGCGAAAGTACACCTTCCCGCTATCATAGTTGGACATTGCCTTGGCTGTGGCCAAGAATGGGCGTCCTAAAATGATGGGGGTATCGGTCATAGACTCATGGATCTCCATGTCCAACACAACGAAGTCCACGGGGAATTTCAGGCCCTCAATCGTGACGACTACATCCTTCAGCAACCCCTTCGGCCTCTTGACAGATCGATCAGCAAACTGAAGGACCGTCCTGCTCTGTTGGAGAGTGCCTAACTCGAAGCGGTCGAGAAGGGCTGCCGGAAGTAGGTTGATCGAAGAACCGCTATCTAATAGAGTGCGGTCGAACCTCTGCTCATAGATGTGGCATCTGACATACGGGGCTCCTACATCTGGCGTCTTGGCTGGCAGACGGTTCTAAATCGTGAAACATGTGGCACAAGTGAGCACATGGATCTCTGACTGATGGTTTCTCCTCTTCCTCCTAATTGTGGTCCTGTCTCTGAGTGATCTATGGAGTAGAGGGATGTGCTCCAGGGCCTCCTGAAGAGTCAGCTATATATGGAATCTATTTATCATCTGCTGGCTGAACTCTATCTGATGATTCTTTTTCTGATTTTCTGTTTCCTTCCCCTTTGCCATGTGGAGTGCTCGTGGAAAGGGGATCATAGGGTCCTTCTCAGATGGAGGACTAGGAGAGGGCCTGGTATGCTCATGAACAACAGAATCCACACAAACATCATCAAGTAACACATGTGGATCCGAAAATAACAAACCCTTTCCTTTATTTTCAAAACCGTCTTGAGATACATGTACAGACGGAAAGATAACAAGACTAGCAGAAGTAGTAATGGTGGCCTCAGTACCACCCTCTCCATGTCGACTCGCGGCATCTGTACCGCGCTCTGGCTCAGCAACTGTGGTGGCGTCAGTACCACCTCCTCCAACTGGTGAAACGATGGCCTCAGTACCGTCAGCTGGATCAACATCCATGGTGGCGTCAGCACCACCGTCATCATCTCTTGCGGCATCAGTACTGCGCTCCTCCTCGCCTGGCGCTCTGGAAGTGGCATGGGGACGTCACTTAGATGAGGCACCACATGCTGGCATCCTACCGCTCCTAAGTGTAACAAAATCAGCATCAAACATGTATGCAGACAAATCACCAAATGAATCGCTAGGAGTGGTAATCTCTGTGAACTCTACCTGCTCAGACTTCCTCTTCAGATTGTTCGGATTCGGCTCAATCTGGGCAGGGATGGCGGCCTTCCCTCTCACGATCTCCCGCATCTCCTGGCGGAACTCATCCATCTCCCGTCTAAAGGTAGCCTGTTGCTCTGTCATGAGGCAGGCTAGGTCGTCTAAGGCGGGGTTCTCATAGGCTGGCCCATGAGAACCTGACGGGTGGCCTCGTTGGTAGTAAGGCTGCTGCTGCTGGTGCGGGTGAGAGGGGTACTGCTGTGGATGATACTGCTGAGGCTGCTCTCGCCTCCAAGGCTATCCCTGCTGATAGGGACGAGGACCATACTGTTGATGTGGGTGGGATGACTTCTGCTGGGGGAGTGGGGGCTGCTGGTGCTGCTCTCGTTGATGGCCGTACTGGCCACCCTGAACTGGAGGCTGCTGTTGGGAACTGGTGCCTCCGGTCGACTAGCAGAATCCGGGATGGTCTCATCGAATACCGGGCTGGGAGCGGTCATACCAAATCCTGTTGACATCCATCAACGACTCCGGCTCATAGGGGGGTGGCGGGAGTACTGCCAGGGGCAGATCCGACTGGTAGACCACCATCTGCGTGTCCTGAGATGGTGGTGGCTGCTGGTAGTACGACTTTGGTTGCTGGTACGGCTCCTCCTGTACAAGGTGAACCTGTCTAGACTGACTGGAGTGCTGGGACGAGCTACCACTGCTGCTCGGATCTCCTCGTGACTGAAGACGGGACTGAGAAGCTGTCTGTGCCTCCTGGAGACACATGAGCTGTGTCTTCAGGTCACTCAGCATCTGTGCCATCTGATCCATCTGAGATATGCTCTGGCACTGCTTCTTCTCTATAAACTCAATCCGGTCCAGCTTCTCACTGATGATGCCCGTGTCTGCGGCTGTGGACTCGGCCTGTGCGGCTACCGCTGACAAAGTGGAAGGACCGGCATCGACCCGCGCTATCCTCTGAAACTGCACGGACTGTGGCTGTGGGCATCCCTGAGTGTAGAGTCGGGTCTGGGACATCACTGTATAGTTCTCGACCATCTCCTCGTAGATGGCCCAGACCTGATCCTCATCCTTGGTGAAGTAGGAACCGCCACAAGAATCATTCACCAGGCCCTGCAGCTCTGGTGTCAACCCGCAGAAGAAGCTCTGAACTTGGTTCGACTTCGTGATATCGTGGTATGGGCGTCTATCGGTGAGCTCTCGAAACCTCTCCCATGCCTCGTGGAACTGCTCATTGGGGAGCATAGAGAAGTTGCTGATCAGGGCCCTCGCTGCATTGGTCCGCCCGAGTGGATAGTACTTGTTCAAGTACTCGGTGCGGAGCTGCTCCCAGGTGTATACGAATCTCCCTAAGTGCTTCAGCCAGTTGGCTGCTCTGTCTGCCAGGGAGAAAGGAAAAGCAATCATCCTAATGGTGTCCTCGTCTACCTAATGATCGTGGACTGTACTGCAGATCATCTCAAACTCCTAGAGATGAAGATGGAGCTCTTCAGTGGCGAGCCCGTGGAAGCGGGGTAGTAGCTGAAGTGTGTTCGGGGGGAACTTGAAGTCCCCCACGATAGCCGGAAGAACCACCCACCGGTGCATCAGTGTCGATCCGGGGTTGTGCAACTCCTGCATCGGTCTCGGCTCAGCTGCTACTGCTGCCGGCTGGTCTGGCTACTCTAGCTGAGTTGGTCCCCTCCGTCCATCGGCTCGCGACTGGTCTGTTGCTGCTCTCAGTCTCTCCATCTCTCTCCTCATCTCCATCATGAAAGCTCCCTGATCTCGTATCTGTCTCTGCATGGTCTCTAGGGAATCTAACATTGTGGTGTTGATCGCACCCTGGTCCAGAATGTATGTGGTCATCTTTGGCCTCGGACCATCGGTGCGCTCCTCGCTACTGGACATGGTCTCTACAAAGGCAAAAGACCCAAACTCAGGTGCCAAAATATCAACTGTTTGCTGACTCGCATCTGGCACTGGTAACTCAGGAATAGAAGAAGGGTGATCAAGGTGGAACAGAGCGGAATCGAACTCGGGTTCGGAGAGCGGGTCTCGTCTCTCACGAATCAACCTAGATGAGTGGGCTGGAGTGCTGAAAAGTGGTGCAGCCAGAGATTGCCTAAGAGACCTCCTGCCCATCATCTTGATCTGGTGAGTCGGGCGGATGAGATCTGGAAAACAAACAAGATGAGCAAACAAACCCTAAGTTCACCTACTCCACGCTGAGCTGAAGACCGTAAGAGCTCGGTCAATTATCTTGTCAATTTTATTTAGGTGATCATGTCAGGATATCAGAGCGGTTACGTGACATGATAGGAATCCAATCCGCCTACCAGACTGTCATGTATAAAAGGTCAGTAGTTTGATCGGGGCTCGTATGTGGCTCTAGCCTAGTGTGCGGGTCACTCTCTCGCGCATCCAAACCAGACAATGAGAGGGTTGCTCTCCCTAGACAGATTTTTTTAGGTGAGGTGTCTTTTAGGGTCGAGTTTGTTTAGCAGTCCTAATTTTATAGATTTTGTTTTTAGGTATTTTTCAGATCAAACAACGCCTGACGAATTTTTTCAATTCTCCTGATTATTTTAAGTCCAAAAACTGGGGGGAGAAGATGAAAAAGCCGATGCACGAGAAATCAATGATGCATGCAGAGTAAGAGATGCGTACCTGACTCCAGCAGTCTACATGTAAAATGATCTGCGCAAAAAATAAAGACAGAATATAAACTACCTATATGATGCACGAGAATCGGCCTTAGACGAAGCAATTTCTACATGTAAAGAACCGATGACTAATTGGTCAACAGGAGGGGTCGGTGTCCGGTCTCGGATGCCGATCGGCGCCTGCCACAACGGGTCCTGCCAGCGCTGTATACGACCTCTAGCGGCTCGGGACTCCTCAAGTGACCGGATTAACCTTTTCTTTATTAATTTTATTTAGGTCCAATTACGATCTAATAGGTACAAGTAGATAGTTAAGTATTTGGACCCTAATTATTATGGCTCTATCAACAAAAATCCTAAGCTAAGGCCAAAACCGCAAAAACCAAATAAGCAGTAAATAAACGGTCATAAAACAAAACTGGCAAAAACCACGGTGAGGTCCCCCGAGCACACCGGTGCTCGGCGAAACAGACCCTGATATCACCCAAGTGTCCAAGTCTCTGTCCCAGTATTATTACAAAAATATAATTATGCAAAAAGTAAACTACGCTAATCTATGGCTATTCCGTGGCTATTCTGCGGCTCCCGCACTTCAGTTCTTCTCCTCGCGCTCTCCTGCGGCTCCGTAAAGAAGAGAGCCGCCTCCGAATCCCCCGGTTGCTTCGGCTTCCGAAGAAGCCTCCTCGGTCCTCGGGCCCTCGCAAGAAACAGAAACATAAGTGTGTCAGTCCAGAAAAAGATGTAAATAAAGCAGAGAAAATATATCTACAAATATCTACAAAAAGCCGCGAAAAAGAAAGCCGCAAAAAATCGAAAAAGACTACTAAGCCGTGCTCCCCGGCAACGATGCCATTCTGATGACCGAGAATTCGTGAAACCAAGATCCGGGTAAGGTAGAGATCAGTCTCGGTCGTTGCGACCCGAATCGAGAGAATCAATCAACAAGAAAAATGTAGAACCACCAAAGCAGAAGATAAAATAATAAAAACCAAACAACAGTCCTCGCCAGTTTATTAACCTGGTATAGCGACCAGGGTCGGACTTGGGGAGCATGAGATGGCCGAGACAGCGTACGAAGTAGTCAAAATAGAAAATAAAAAATAAAATATTTTTTGGTGGATTTTAATTGTTTTTAATTTTTTTGTGTTTTTAATTAATAAGAAAATGTAAGAAAATAAGCAAATGCAATAATTATTTAAGCACTCAAAAATACTCCAAAAATTAAAATAAAATTGTTTTTGTGTTTTTTATGTTTTAAAGTGTTTTTGATGAATTTTTCAGAATTTTCTAACTTTTATACGATTTTATAAAAATAAAAAAGAAGGAATACAGGGGGTCACTGTGCCGTCAGACTTGAAAGACCAACTAAAGATATATAATTGGTCTATAAAAATCTGGAGATAATTTTTATGAAAAAAATATATAAAAACTAAGCTACAGAAAAAGAGTTTGTATTTTTTTGAATTTTATAGAATTATTTATGATTTTTGTAAGATTTTTAGATTTTTTCAATTTTTAATGGTTTTATATATCCAAATTGCACAAAAATTGGATAGAGGTAGAAACCACTAAAAATAATTATCTCTAATTTATTTAGAATTTTTAGAAAAGTTTTTGTATTTTTCTTTGATTTTCTTTTTCAAACAGTAATAAAAATATGTGTTTTTGAATTTTTAAAAATAGTAAAAAGCCCTAAAAAATGTCCCAAAAATATAGGGAAATTTTTACACAGTGGCAGGAGCCACGTATCCAAATTTCACCTAATTTGGAGTTTATTTGCTATTTTATTTAATTGATAAAAGAGCTACAGCAAGCAAGGACCTAAGTGCAAAGAAACATAGTTCCAGGGGCCAACAGTAACAAATAAAGAAAGCCCAGGGGCCCTTATGCAAAAAGATCACAATAACACGCGCGTAGCACGTGGTTCAGACACAGAGGGGCATAAGTGTAATTCCTATTTAAAAATATGCAATCAATAACACAGGAAATACATGACCAAACATGCAAATATCCCAAACCTCACGTGTCGATGCACGTGGCTCACATAAACAAGGACTATAATGCAAATAAAATAAACCTAGGGTCCTAACTGCAATTGTTCCAAAATAAAAAAAACGTAATCTAATATTTACAGGACTAAATGACAAAAAGCAAAAGGAGGAAGGCCTAAGTGCAAATTACCCTCTTATTAATGATCCACGGTCGATGGTGTGCCACGTGTAGGATCTGACGGTGGCTGAAGGTGGCTACCCCTTCGACTTGATTGACGCCTCCGATTGAAGTCCTGGCTCGATCCAACGGTCGTCAGCTCTTGCGAATGGATGGTCACGATCTGATCTTGCGCGAGGGGGCTGGATCTACGGTATCTGGAGCTCCTCCAAGAACACCTCGCCAACAAAGTTCGCCGGCCTAATGCACGTGGTGGGGGCTCCGATGAGGCTGCTCTGATGTGGAATAGATCGGTCACGATGGTCCGCAACTCCTAGGATGCTCCGATGAAGCGGAGGAGCTCTGGAGAGCTCCGGCGACGAAGGCGGCCCAGAGCTTTAGTTCTTCGACTGTTAGATCCCCAGATGGGGTCCGTCTTCGATGCTACCTGCACAGGAAGAACGCTGGGTTGAGGACAAAGTGCCTCGACCCGGTTACGTGCGAAGGGGATGGTCAGGTGAGGCGGAGCGGAGGCCTCCGGCGAGGCGACGACAATGGAAGCCCACTTCTTGGTTCCGGGGCGAACCAAGGTGATCAGAGGGGCTTAGAAGGTGGGTAGAGGTGCCGTGGATGTGAATCGATGGTCAGATGAGCAGATGGGTGGTCAGGTCAGCGTGAAACGGCCAGCGAGGCCGGCGGCGCGATTTTGGCGAAAATGGAAATTAAGCGATCCTAAGGGGTATCGGAGGTACCTGATGGATGCAATCGGTTGGGCTGGGGCTAAGGAAGCTCCTAGGGTCATCGCCTCGATGGCTCGTCGGGGCCAGAGGCTGGGCTCGCTCGGTGGCGGAGCACGGTGGCGTAAGTCGCCAGATCAATGGCTGGGGCCGCCTTCTCCTCGCTGCGTCACTCTCCTCGGGTAGTTGACACTCTAGGGAAGAGAATGGAGGTCCTGGGATGGAAGACGGAGGCCAAATATGCATGAAAAGTGCGGCGGAGCTCAGGTTTTATAGTGGTGAAGATCCGGTAAGAAGAGGTCGGGCAGGGCACGGTGAAGTACGGACCCGTAGGCAGATGATCGGGCGAGGATCTCGGATCAACGAGCGTCAAATGGAGCATGAGGTTTAGGTGAATGGGCGGATCAACTCGTGAAAAATCTGAGAAATCGGGTCGGGGTGCAGGGATCCGGGTCAAGTGGTCCAGGGGGAGTTGACCGGGGGTCAACATCCCCCATGGACCAATAAGAAGTCTCCATTTATTAAATAATTGAAATTTTATTTTAAATTAGTAAATGAATTTATTTCAAAAATGTTTGAACATGAAAAATGTTTATTATTTTTCAAATTATTTTTTAGTGATTTTTATTTATTTTTTTGAAAAAAATAAATTAGGTATTTATATTATATTATTATTATATATAGGTATATTTACAAAAGGATTTTTTATTTTTATTTTTAATTGTTTATTTTTATACAATTATTCCAATTTTATATTTTATTTATTTATAACATAAAATTTGGAATAAAAAGGTATTTTTATTTTATTTTTATGATTTATTTACATGAGTTATATAAATAGGTTTATATACATATGTACATGGTATATATACAAGGTGGAAAACTAATTTTATTATTTTTCTTTTTATTTTGAATTTTATGATTTTTATTTTATTTTTATAAATTTGTACAAGGTATGAGAAACACTTTTTATTTTTATTTTGAGGAAAATAAAATTATTTATATACATAGGGTTATGTACAATGAATTGAGCCATCCTATCTCTCTCTACTTGGTTTCTCTTGCGGTCAGGCCCATGCTGAGCCCTCCCTTGGGATTAGGTCACTCAATATTTATTCTAAATATTTCCCTCTTTTTCTTGTGTTTTTTTATTCCTTTATATTTATACAAAAACATGCTAATTATGCATAATTACAAGATGCATGCATCTTGATAATTTATTGAATTTACAAGGATTTACAAGGTATTTGGCTAAGGTTTCTAGCTAAAATAAAGGAATAAAGAGTGATGAATGGGGATTCATCAGTTGCCATTCTATTGATCGCATTTACCCCTACAATTAAATTCATATCCACATGTATATATTTTCTAGTGTCTTTGTTTTGATCATCTTTTTTGTACACAAATTTTTTCCCGTCTCTTTCTTTCTCTCTTTTGTTCATAATATGATTGTCTACTAGATTCATATTGACATCGCAAGGACTAAGGTACCACATGTCCGATCTTGAAGGGTTTACAGTATCCGACACATCGAATTCGACCAACGTTGTATTAACCCCTTTAGGGCTCTCGATATCTGCTCCTTGCATAATGAACTCAATGTTTCTTGATATAAAAATTTATTTTTATTTTTTACATAAATAAAATCATATTTTAATGTAAATTTAAGCTTACGTAACTTATTATTACCATTCTTTCATATTTTAATATAATATATTTTTTTCCTAAATAAAATAAATAATTAAATTCAATTTTTTTAGATTTATTGAAATATATTTAACTTATTTTACACTTCAGAATTTAAAGGAATATTCATCATTTTAAATGTTATAATTATCTCATATTACTATTACCCTTATAATATATAAATCTATATTGATAAAAGATAGTTATAAATTATTTTTAAATTATAACATATCGACTAAAAAATACTAAATTGTAACTCTATCATAATTAGTAGTCTCTATAAGAGTTTCATTCTAAGTTATATTAAAAGGCATTCATAGCCAATTTCAAAAGTAATTTTATTGTATAAATTCATAATGGAAGTAAATTCTTTTTTAATGAATATTTAATTTTAATATATTTTCTTCTTTTTATAATCACATATGAAATTTATTTTATTTAAATTAAAATAATAAACTCCCCCATCTAACCACCCTCCGCAATAGATATATACACCCATCTCCCAATACATATATCTTCATCACACCTCTACATATTATATCCATCTCTCCCTATCTCTCTTTCTCTCTCATATCTACACTCTATATTAGGAGTTTTGTTTGTATAAATAGACTAATAATAAAAGTTTTCACCTAAACTAAATCTAATTAGTAAATAATGTAATCCAAGTTAACCATAATATTAGTCACGTTCTTTTTTATTAATATCAAATTATGACACCGAACTAATAAGTTATATCTCATTTATAGTCTATCAGGCATGATATTCCTATCTTTTATAGTATTTATAAATCATCAACAAAGTACAATAACAAGCTTAAAATTGACAAATGTATTCATTATTTTATGTTATTATACACATTTAATCATATTATTGGTTGTGGCATTTCATCATACATCTGCCACACATATGAATTCTCATATAAAGTAGGTACCATCATCAAATCTAACAAGAATGATATATTAAACAAGTCGTATGTAGCATAGACAACATATTCAATCACTCGAATATGTACAAATAAAAATAATATATCAACAATTCAAAAACCTAAAACTATCCAAACATGATTGATATGTAATGAAATGCTAAAAAATGAGAGAAAGGATGAAGCAATATACCTAAGGGAAGATGCGTATGTGGTTGACTGACACAAATATGGGCCGTCGGAGGCAAGGAGGCGGAGTACAGATCATCGAAGGAGAAGATTTAGGGAGAAATGAGGGTAGCATGAGGAAGGAGAGGTAGGTCGACATTATGTTTAAGGTATTTGGCGAGCACACTTACGTGCTTGCCCATGGCTCCATTGGTGCTCCCTAGATATTGGCACGTGCCCGCCCGAGCTGCGCCTTAAATTTCAAGTGGACGAGAACATCCTGGACAAAGACATGTGTAATACAAGTGCTCATCTTGATTTTCAGATGCATGCTTTGAAGCCATGCCTTGTGATTTAAATTGGCAAGCACTTCGGACGAGCTCATGTGTTTCCCTTGTGCTCACCCACAACCGGACGAGCACATGTGCTCGCCAGGTGAAAGCTAGTCCGTGCACGCCAATCACGTCTTTTTTTGTAGTGTATGTAATAGAAGATATAGAAGCAGATATCATGGAAACAAAAACTAAATATGAAACTAAATAAAAATGAGAAAAAGATAAGTGGCTAGGTATGGTTAGATCAAGTGATATTTCAATTAGGAGCTTCATGAGATGTGTGTGTGATTTAATTAATGAAGGAGAAGAAGAGTAATAATTCTCTTTTCTATCATGGTTGTATGTACAACATGAATTGAAGCCTCAAGGTTTCACCAAGTATGCTCAGAGGAAAGAATCATAATTAGAGGACCGATGAAGGACTAGTGGTATTGTGTAATAGCCTTCGCCCTGACTATCCTACTTCAACTACGATAGGGCACATATGTCATCACCAGGGATCCAAGTCATCGAACCAAAAGCATTATATATCTTAATACCAACATCATACATAATTGAAATCAAGAATGAACTAAATAAGCTAATAAACATCTACGACAACATACCGCTTTTTATTACAAAAGGCTGCAAATATGTTCCAATCCATATGAAAGTGGAAAAATGAGATAAAGAGAAAATATTGAGTCTGAGTACATATATAGTAGAAAACTAGAACAAACTAAAAATTAAAGAACGGTTGAAAAGTGGTGAATCCTTACCAGTGGCTCGCTAAAGTAAATTACAACACACAATATGTCACCTAAAGAGAAATCTAGCACAGTTAAGTGAGTGTCTAACAACAATACATACATACACTCTCTCATGGGTGTACGTGTATAGAAAGGAGTATGTGTCCATCGGTATACACAATATTGTGTGCCTACTAAGTTTAAATGACCAAGATTTAGGGTGAATATAATCTAGGATTAATAAATAATCAACGACTCTTATGAAAATGTATCCAACATCGCTTGACTGATGAGTTATAAAACTCCAAATGACATGGAAATTTAATAAAATCTATATTTTATAGTATGAATCAAGATCAACAGTTTTGATTTATATTTTAGTTTTAAAATATCTGATTTATTACCGTGGACGGGGCACCAGGGCCGAATGGATTCCTGATTTTTTTACAGAGATTTTGGGACCTACTGATAGATGAAATCCTAGAGGTGCTAGAAGAGTTCAGAGAAGGGAACGTGGAGTTCAAGAAGGTTAATAGGGCAATGCTATTTTTGCTGCTGAAAGAAGATCACCCGGCAAGAGTTGAAGATTTCAGAACAATCACGCTATCGAATGGGATGTACTTCATTGTGGGAAAGTGTTGGTAAACAAGCTTAGGAGGGTCTTGGAGTCTATTGTTCTGGAGGGTCAATCCGCATTCATTCCGGGTCGGCAAATGGCATATGGCCTGGTCGTGGCGTCGGAGATTTACTTAGAGTGGAGATGCAGTAGTGCAAAGGATGTGTTGTGGAAGATGAACTTTGTAAAAGCTTATGACTGTGTGGACTGAAGCTTCCTGTGGATGTTTATGAGGAGAAGAGGGTTCCCGGAAGGCTGGATTTCATGGATGAAAAGATGTATCACTGCATCTTCCTTCTCGATCTTAGTGAATGGGCGGTCAGAGGGGTGGGGTTTCCAGCCTTAGAGAGGCGTGCGACAGGGGTGTCCTTTAGCGCCTATGATTTTTATTTTGGTTGCGGATGTGTTGGCGGTCATGTTCTGGCATGCGGTAGATAGTGGCTGGTGTGAGGGTTTTCGTCTAGACGACATCTCTGTGCCATTGCTACAGTATGCTGATGACACAGTGCTTTTTCTAGACGGGACAGATGAAGTGATCGATAGAGTGGCTCAGTTACTGAATATTTTTAGTAGTATGTCTAGGATGGAGATAAATATGTAGAAATCGGTGGTTATCACCTTTGGGTTACAGAATGAAGAATAGACCAGAATAGCAGAGCTACTTAGCTGTCAGTTGGGAGACCTATCGATTACCTATCTGGGTCTTACATTGGTGGCTAGCAAACTCAGAGTAGCAGATTGGGATGCAGTTATCTAGAAGATAGAGGAGAAACTGGCTGGATGGAAGGCAATTTCCTTATCCAAGGACGGTAAGCTAGTTTTGCTGAAGCATATCCTATTCATCATTCCAACTTTCTTTTTCTCCACGAGGATGATGCTAGTCAGGGTGAGAAAGAAGATTGAAAAGATGACGAGAAGATTCTTCTGGTCGGACGGGAAACAACAAAAGTCAGGAATGCATCTGGTGTCATGGGAGGAGATCACGAGAACTAGGGATCATGGGGGGTTGGGAGTTTGGAATTTGGTGTGCATGAACAAGGCTTTGGTGGTAAAGTGGGTGTTACGCATTTGGAGACCATTAGAGGATCTAGCCACAAGATTGATTAGAAGAATCTATGGGGTGAAAGGTTTCTTAATGGCAAGGACTACGCGGTTTGAGTCACCCCTATGGCAAGGGGTGCGGGAGGTTTTGAGGATCGTATCATATAGGCTAACACCTAAGCTGGGGGATGAGAGAGGCTTGAGATTTTGGAGGGATGATTGGACGGGGGAATGGGCTCTAGAGATGTGATTCTTAAGACTATTTGCGACGGCGGCATCGAAGGAGGCCACTTTGAGGGAACTGACTATTTTCGAGGAGTGGAGACTAAGTTTTGCAACGGTCATCTCGGACGAGGAGAGAGGAATTGCATAGACTATTGGTTGCGGCTCCTGTTCCAGGTGATTACCCTCAGACCAGGGACGATTATGAGTGGTCGGGTACAAGATTCTCTGTCAAGCAGATATATGGCGAGCTAAATAGTGGTGGAGAAGGACAAGATCACGACTTGTGCAAGGACGTGAAGATTATTTGGGATTGCAAGATCCCAAGTAGGATAAAGGTTTTCCTCTGATGCCTGAGCAGAGACAAGCTTTGTGACAAGGTTAGGAGGGCGAGGATTTTGGGGAGTCAAGATGGACTTGTGGCAAGTGCCCAGAGCAGATGGAGAACTCAGAACATCTTTTCTTTACTTGTGAGGCTTCGACGAATGTTTGGAGGGAGATGATAATCCCGTGGATAGATGTCTGGACGGTCTTGCGAGCTTTTGGGAGGCAATAAGAAAGGTTGGAGGCAACTCCACCGACGATGTTGCAAAATCTTTTAGCTCGTTTTTAATAATAAGAGATTTTATTCAAAAAATGTTGTGTCTCATTGTAGGGCTCTCATGTGCTTTTGGGAGTCCAGATAATGTACTTTATAACCTTATTATTAATGATATAACACTTTTACGGTGACTCCCACCTTAAAAGCTCACCCTCTTTTCCATAAAAGAAATGATTGAGAGAGACAAATAAATTGGAGGGGACAATCTTGACTGTTCCTTTTGATCACATCAAAACTGGATGATGACCATTGTTTAATTTTCTATGTCTTGCACATTCTCCCATAAGGGATGTCAGTAGTTTTGCATTCTTGTTTGATCTGAGGAAACGGTTGTGCTAGCTCATCCCCACCTCGCCGGTTAGAAGGGACAATGGCACATATAGATGTCGTAGTTGTATCTACCCTTATGACGAGAGGTGCGATCGTGATTGTCCCCAAGTTATCTTTGTCGATCGAATAGAACAACTACTTAACCATCCTATCTAACCATAGGGGCAGTTGCCATCCTATCTAACCGTAGGGGCAGTTGCGTTGTCAATAGGGATAGTAAGCGACTGTCGCATGTTCTATTCTTGTTTATAATGATTTATCTTAGTTAGTATGGCATTCATCAAGAAGCTATTTGCATTGAGCGTCGTCAGATCTGAGATCCAACGATGGTGCATTGGGCATATTATAGGTGGATGATTGCAACCGTGCGATGAAGGGACAGGCGATGGATGCTCAAGATTAAACAAGGATAAGCGAAATGCTGAGTCACATCGGGTTTTCTAATCCAACGGATGAGAGAAAATGGCGGGGGATATACATGAGATGAGAATCTAACGGTGAGTATGGATGGGCTCATTATGTGGCACTTCTAGAGGGAATGGATTAAGATCCAATGTCTTAAAGCATTGATTGAGCATGTTGTCACACGTGAGCCACATGAAAAATGCATTGAGCATATATTGCATTTACCATTCTTTCCCCCGTGACAATTATCGTTATGTTGTTTTGAACCCCCCAAAATGTTGTTTTGAACCCCCCAAAAAACGTGTTTATTGAACATTAAATTTTAGTAGTGGACATAAGGTACATTATCTTTACGAATCAAAACTTTCAAATTAATGGCACATGTTTTTATATGTTTTGATGACAGTGGTTTGGAGTCATGGAACATATATATTTTTACTCATGGCGGGTAGAGAGGATTGAGAATAACGATTTGATTAATCTTTCATTTTACCAATTTTAACACGCTATAAAGAATGGAAAATTTCTTTGTAAAATTCACATTTACATTGTAAATTTGTATCGTGTATTGTAAAAAAGATCACAGTTAGTACTACAATTATTGTTGTAATTGGTAAGACCTTTGTGAAAAACAGTCTCAGATTTATAGGAAACGTCCTGATCACTACAACTCAGTATACAACAGACTATGGTCGTCTACCATCCATATTATGTCCATGCATGTCCCATATGAGAAGACGAGACGGTTTGACGACTGTACCATCCAGTGGTGTCCCATCCGAACGGATGAGACGGTAAACGTGATAGTCGCATTACACCGATATGGAGGGAGGGATGTAATCATCCCATCTCGTGTTCCCTGATGACATGCATAGAAAGCCAAACGGGATGGTCGACATCATCCCTTGTAGTCAATCGGATGGGATGATCACCGTCGTCTCGTCCGATAATAGGAGAGACGGTCATGGCCATTTCCTAAAGCTTTTTGTGCCTGTCGCATCCTAGATCTGATTGAATATAACCAAACGGGATGGTCCGTCCCACAAGGTTTTCTGTGCCCATCTAACATTGGTCTAATAGCATTGTGGGGATTAGAAGAGACGAGCACGGTTGTCCCATTAGAAATCTTTGATGTCCCATTAACGTGTTGCGGCCTTTCGGAATGCGCACAGAGGGCTTTTCGAGATGGTCATAACTGTCCCCTTTGAGCTATTCAAGGGAAAAAAATAATACATGTTCGATACGTTTCTCGACCTCTTATTTATCTTTGCCGCACCCTGTATGAATTCAATCAAACAATACATACATCTAATAATCAATGAAAGAAGTACCATAGATATTATATACCTAACATATCTTTTGGTACCAAACTAATTAAGCATATCATATTAAACAAAAACAAAATTCTCATCCAAAGAGTTTAATAGATACTCATATACATAACATTAAACTAAAATTATTTTTAACGTAAATTAATATAAAACATCTATCACTAAATCCTAATCGTACACGTCTAGAATGCTTCAGAGTCGTCTCCTGGATGAATACTTTGTCTAGAGTTATATGTAGCATATTGGTCCCAGTGTTGTCCAACGACGGGATGGTGGTGAGCATCATCATCTCCTCCTAAAATTCATGCATTAATCATATTTTAACTTACATCATAAATACTATAGAGTGATAAATTATAAATAAATGAGTTTCCCTCCACATGAATGGGTCCACATACTTCGTCTACCCACTCAACAACCCCACCCATGTCACGACTCTTTGATTGCGCAAAAACTTCAATCCAAATTGACACCTGATCATGTTTTTCAACCTAAATATAACCAAAGGAATAAGAATCAAATTTACATTTTAAAAAATTATAAATCAATATATAATAAGTTAGCACTTATAAAGTCATGCTTCAACTGATTTGTATTTTTTATACCCATCATGTAGCTAGCCTTGAATCCCTTCTTTCTGCTATCGGTACCTCTTAGAAATCTCTTATAATTCACAATGATTACTAATTATAGTGAGTAAAAAATTAAGAATAGATGTAATATCCCACGTTACCCTCCGGTCCAATATACAACAAGCTCCCTCCACTGGGTAGGATCAACGTCTGGTGGTACCCTCTGAAACAACTACTCTAGCGGGAGTTGTGGATCGAAATATTGAAAAAACATATATTAATATCATTACCGTAAGCGACGAAGCACTTCTTTAGCATAACCTAAAATCTCACCAGCAACCCTGAAACTACGATCGAATGTAAAAATAGCATGCAAAGATTCAAATTTATATGTGATTCACAATTATATTTATAATAGATTTTTTTTTAAAAAATTGTGCAGCTATTAACTTTACTTCCATGTCACATAGAATGTCATCCTTAATAGATTTCGGGACCAATTTGAAATCAATCGAGCTAATGGGAACACAAGAACGGGTAACGTGTCCCAAGTATCATGAAACAATATAGACTTCTCATCCACCACATCACCATCAACAATCTCCATCCGTAATGTCGTATCTGGAGGGAGATGGTTTAATGCTCTTCATTGTACGGGTGCTCTCCACCTAACAGAAGCAGCCAATAAAAGATCTAAAGGTGGAGGGGCTAAAGTTGGAGTTTCTCTAACACATCTCTCACACCTAGATGACATGCCTATATAAAATATAATATAAAATTATCTAAAATCCAAAAAATATCTGGTATACACTTTAGTCAATCATTGTACTATCACAAACTCTACGAATTACTATATATTATTGTCTACGAATGTAGTCAAGCTCTCATAAGCGCCTTCTTGGTATGCAACATCAATATAAGGCAGAAAAATAAGCATACGCTGGAAAAATATTAATAGTCCACAGTAACGTTGCACGCATAATAAATGACTCCTCTTTAAATGCATCACAAATTTTAATCTCAGAATTCCACAAAAACATAATTTCATCAAATAATGTCTCCATATAAACATCGATTGCATTTTCTGGACTTTTCGGACCAAGTATTAGTATGGCATCATTATAAATGACGATATCATTTACATCCATGGAGAAAGATGGCATATTATAGGTAGAACCGGTCAAATCGATTAACTTGTGCTTTTATTATCAAATGGGTTAAAACCACCCATTGCAAGTCACAATCTAATGTTTCGAACATCTTCAGAAAATTCAGGAAATCTTTCATCAAAATTTTTTCATGCCTCTACATCAACGGGGTGTAGCATTAGCTATTTGAATCATGTATCGCATTAGACCATCTGAAGCCATGGTGGTGTCATATCATCCACTTTGCAGTTTTCCTATAAATATAATCTCTTCAATCTGGAAATAAGAGGAAAATATCAAATAATTTTTCAAACTTTTTTCCTTATAATATTATTGTCTTCGACTTTGTATGTTGATGTTTGGCATTCCGGATAATGACTCAACTTTGAATTTTCTTTCCAAAAAAAGTAAACAGTCGTTAGGGCAAGCGTCTATTTTCTCATATTGCAATCCCAATGATCTAAATCTAGACTTTGCATCTTTCTAATCTTTTGGAAATTTTCTAGGACTTTTGAGCACTCTCCTAATCAATGACATGACATCAGTCATCATTGTTGTTGTGGAATTGTTCTTCAATTTAGTCATTTCTATTTATGTCATCTAACATTTCATACAAATGATCACATTCATTGTCCATCTCCATAGCATCTTCTCTCTCATGTTGAATACAAGGTTCATGGATTTCTTCCCCATGTTCGGTACAGGTTGTGTAATATAATCAAAAACTATTTAAGATTAGATATTCATAAATTTGGTCTCCAGAATTGATTCGACTACTCTTACATCTCGTACAAGGATAACTTATTTTATCACTAGCAGCTCTTATTCTTCGATTCTCACGTTCAACATAAAATGTCCAATCTAAAAATTCCATTACTCTATTTTTATAGACTTCTCCATACTTCTACCATATTGTTATCTAACTATATCATATTGTTATCTAACTTTCTCATTCTACCAACCCTAATGAGCAAACATTACTTGAGAAAACATCATATAACAATGTTTTAACATTACTTGAGTAAACATCATATACATTCGTAGTTAGTAAGATTAATAGAAATTTATCTTAACATTAATCTACCACAACCTAACTCAAAATATATCAGTATCCATATTCGAACCTAATCAAATCTACATGATCATTTGCATCAAAACGATTCTAAAGTTGTCAATCTCTCTCCGATTACAGTATGACAAATGAATTCACAGGATACTAACATTTATATATATTCATTAATCACAATCTAGATACATGAACATGTACGTTATATGCACGTATGTATACTTAATTAAGTGATACATTGCACCCTCTTCATCCTCACTCGTATACCATGGGCGGACCTACATTCAATGGAGGTGGGGTGCCTTCATCTCTATAATCCATAATACACGAACACCTCTCTCAATAGTACAAATTCTACCCTATAGTGAGATTGGGTGCAAACAACATGTCAAGGTTTGATAATAATGAACTCAAGTATGGTATTCAACTACAAGATTTGTTCTATTAACATATAAGATATAAAAGAGAAGAGTTTCAAAATAAAAATTATTTACCGATATATAACATGTTGACCAATGATGGAGTTGTCACACGACCACCGATTAGGAATCGAGCATATGAGGAAGAGGAACGTTTGAGGGGAAAGCGTGATCCCTAGGAGAAGGACGAGATCGCCGGAGCAGGGTAAGGAGAGGGGAGAGTTTAACGGACAATAGACCAGTATGAAATGGATTATGGGGGCTCCCTAGGAGATGTCATCGTTTCGACCAGAGGGGACTGTCCAATAGACCGTCCCAACATTGAGAATTGGGGATGATCCTAAGTATGATTGTCCCATATACTTCTAAGCCTAAACAGAGGGGACAAACAAAAAAGAACAAGTCCATATTACTTACCAGAGGGACAACCGTCGACCATCCCTTAAATGTTTCCCACAACTATTTTTCGACTTTCACGAGACATGCACATAAAGCTTCTTGGGAAGATTATGACCTCTTGGGAAGATTATGACCGTCCCATAAGCCTTCAAAAGTACGGATGGGGCGGTTGTATGAATCATCTCCTAATAAATCAGAGGAAAAGAAATGGTATTAGTGTGACTGTCCCTTATGCGATTACCTAGGACGGTTGCTCGTGTTCATCGCCTCTGGTAAGTACGATTGATGGGACGATCATAGTATCCCCATCCCCTCTATATATAAACGGGACAGTTGTTATACGTCTATCGCATACACTTGTAAAGGGGAGGATTGCATACAACCGTCCTTTGTTCCCTTCTCTAAAATCATGCCTTGTGCTTTAGTAGACATTTATAAAATTTGATCTGAGATTGTAAAAATCGAGTTGAGATTTTACAAAAATAATTATAAATTATTAGAAAATGCTAAAAGAGACGATAAATGAAAAATGATACTGTAGAGATTTGTAAAAAACGAACTCATATTATAAAAATGCATGAAAATAAAAAAAAAAGTGATAGAAAATATCTGAGATAAATGCACAAAATAATGAGATTATAAAAAATGCATTGTGATTTGTAATAAAAAGAATCAATTTTGTAAAAAAAAATAAGATTATAAAAATCGAATATAAAGTCAGAGGATGGATTAGAAAAATAAATGATTCAATTTGTAAAAATCATCCCGTCAAAAGTAAAATTAGAACATTTATTTGTAAAATCAAATCTGTGAAATAAATGAAATGATTGAATTATCAATGAATCAAAATGAAAAAATAATGCATGCTAGTATCAACCCAGGAGGATTAATGCCAACACCTTCTTCTAAGGTATGCACCCTCCCCGTGCACGACCTCAAGCATCGAGTCTTCCCCCTCCCCGCGCACCATTGCACCCCCCACCACCCTTGCACCGTCATCCTCCCCCACATTGTATGTGGCCTCAAACGTTGCGCCATCGAGCATTACCGCTTTTGACGTCCTCCCCCTTCACATGTGTTGTTGCCCTCCTTGTCCCTTTGCGTGACCTCGAGTGTCGTCACCCTTCTCCTCCCCGTGCACGACCTCAAGCATCGTTGACCTCCCCCTGCATCGCGCTCTCAAGCATTACCATCACCGTCATCACTGATTTTGAGAGGAGAAATCCTAACAAGAATTCTCTCAAAAAAGAATCGGAAAATAGAATGTGGGTTGTCATCTTCTATTTTTGAGTGACACAAAATAACTAAAATGAATTTTCAATATTAAAATAATTAAGATAAAAGGTGTTAATCGGATCTGTTGGACTAACTACATATGGATGAGATGGTAGACTTTCCATGCACCCAGGAAAAGTGCACCTTATTTGAAATAAATCCTAGTTACATATATGGATATTTACATATATGGATAAGTGTGAATGTTGATACGTATGTGTTTACAACGGAGAGATTTCTATGTACACACAGACACCAAATGTGTGTGAGCACATGTGTCTTTGCGTGTGCATGATTGTATGCCAGTCAATGTATAAATACATATTGGATTGATGCAAGAGTCACAATAATAAAATGGATTTATAGTGATATTTTTTTAAAAAATCCATCAATATATATTATGTTGTTAAATATATAACAATGATATTATCCATTGTGAAAATATTTTTTATACTTCAAATTAGCAATGAATGTCATACCAATTCTTATCTATTGCAACTTTTCAAAATCTTGGGTAAAATTATGATATTTTTTTTAGTTCAATTAAGCTGATTAATTAAAATTTTGAAAACTAGCAATTATAAATGATGCTATGCACCTTCAAAAATGATATAACAGTGTATATTGCATTTGCTATTATTTCACGTATAAAAAATACTTTTGTAATGAATGTTATTGGCATTGCATATTCTGCAATGTACAATAAGCGACAAATTTAAAAAAACATCACCATCGATAGGGATGAGCATTGGGCCAACCGTCCCAATCCAGCCCAAAATCCGATATCTTAACTTGGCTCAGCCCAAGCTTAGATTAGAAACAGGTTGGGCCTAGGCTGAGATACACGATCATATGATTTTTGGATCGGGCTTGTGCCGAGGTTGGTCTAAGCTTGATCTGGCCTATAACCCAATATAATATACAATATACATACACAACACACACACATATAATCTTGCTGGTAATTTGTTCTTCATACATTCTAAAGTGTTTGATTAATGTGAACATGTTGTATTATTTTGAACAAACCTCTAGTTCACGAGATCTATCATGATAAACAATAAGTGTAATGTATAATACTTACATGAGCCTTAGATAAGAGATTGTACAAAAATATTAGACATCGACCCTTTCTAATAACGTGTTAAAAGAGTTTGTTCTTATAGCATCATCATCAAATAAGGAGCTCAAGAGATGATGGATCGTTGTTGTTATTTACCTAAGATGTTTGGACCGAGCTTGAGCTTGAACTTATCCCAAGCATTAAAAGACTTTTCTAGACCTCCATAAGGTCCAAAGCCTACTATGTTAAATAAGCTTGAGACTGGGCTATGCGCAGCCCAAGAACTTTTTTAAATAATTATTAAAATATTTTTAATTAATTAAACAACTATCAAGTCATAATATTTAAAAATATAGCCATCAACCAGCATCTGAGGTGCCGATATAGGAAGTAATGCCCAAATCAGCATCTCAGGTGCCGATTTGGAGACATGAGGGATGAGAGTGCAAAATACTCAATGAGTTTGCCCAAATCAGCACCTCAAGTGCTTATTTGAGAATCTCATTGGGTAATTTACATTTCCATCATTTGGGTAATTTGTATTTCCATCTCTCGTTTGTTATCAATAGTTTTTTTTCAACTAACCTCTTCTGTTATCAAAAGTATAACATTTACCATAATGATGTAATTACATTTGAATGGTAAATGTGTATCCTTTCTATTACTGAAATTGTTCTTTTCAAATTTTCAAATTTTTAGTTTATAATTATTTTCCTTCATTATATTATATATTAAATCTCTTATTTTAATTAATTATTCTTATACTTATAATATAATATTTAGGGAATAATGATACAATATATGTACCATTACGAAGTCTTCAGCCCGACAAACCAATGTAGACGAAGTTTTCAACATCCATCTACATTGATTTCTTGGGCTGAAGATTTCATAATCCAATTATATGATTCTCTATATAACATTGATTTTTATTCGATCACGCTCGTATCCGCTCTTTATTCGATCAATATTCTTATTCACTTTTAATTTGATTCAAATTCATATTCAATGAATATTCTATATGAATTCGTATCCAATTATATTGTTCCCTAAATCCTCATCCGACTCATATCCGTACGCAGATTTATTCGTATTCGATACAGATGATGTGAAAATGGATAAAAAATTGATAAATATGATATGTATCCGACCCCTTTTCATCGTTAGTCAGCGTTGATCTGACCAATCTAAAATTAAATTGAATAAGTTATAATGATTACATATAAATATAATTAATTAGAATAAGAGATTTAATATAGAATATAATGAAGGAAAATAATTATAAAATAAAAATTTAAAAATTTGAAAACATTAATTTCAGTAATAGAAAGGATACACATTTACATTCAAATTTAATTACATCCTTATTTTAAATGTTATAGTTTTGATAACAAAAGAGGTTAGTTGAAAAAAACTATTGATAACAAATGATGGACGGAAACACAAATTATTCAAATGATGGAAATACAAATTACCCAATGAGATGCCCAAATCGGCACTTGAGGTGCCCATTTGGGCAAACTCATTGGGTATTTTGCACTTCCATCCATCGTCTCTCCAACTCGGCACATGATGTGTCGATTTGGATATTACTTTCCAAATAGGCACCTCAGGTGTCGATTGATAATCATATTTTTTAAATATTATAATTTGATAGTTGTTTAATTAATAAAAGATATTTAATAATTATTTAAAAAAAGTCCCGCAGCCCACAAGAACCCAGCCAATGCACATCCCTAACCATGTGCCCCTTAAAGTGTGAACTAGAATATTACTCTTCACATAGTGCACATTAAATTTCATATAATGAAGATATTATCATGTAAAAATTTAATAATTAGTGAAAATTACATAATTAATAAAATACTTATTTTGTAAATTAAATACAATAATCTTGTAAAAAGTTTATATCTGATTTTAGCTCGAGAGGACAGGGAAGCTGCTCTATGGAGCAACCAACCTTAGCCACTTCATGTCTTTTTTGCGCTTTTTTGGAAAATACCACTATGTATTTTTATCACTATATCTCTCTAATATGTCATTCTAATTTTGTTAGAAACAGGGATTCACATGCCATCCATTCAGAAATTGTCAATTTAACAATTCTAAGATCGTTACAATTACATGTTTTAGATGGAGGGCATATGAATCTTTTTTTCTGACGAATTTGAAATGACATATTAGAGGATATAGTGATGAAAATACATGATAGTATTTCTAAAAGAATGACAAAAACTGAAAATGAAATAGCTGAGGTTGACTACTCCATGCAGCAGCTTCCCCGTTCCTATTTTGCTCAAATGGTTATATTTGGTAAGATTTTATTATTCTATAAGAAAACTGATTGTTAGAAAAAGTTTCTATGGCATGGTTGATGAATATGTGATTCATCGCTCTTAAATTTGAAAATAGAGCCTTGTTCTCGAGTAATTAGAAGCATAATTCCACCAATATGGCATAATTAGCATTCATGCATGCAGTGATAACATTTGCATTTTAGCATTCACATCTGCATTAAATAAGAAGCCAAAGTCACTTGTAAAAAAACAGTCATCTGTATATATTTTATATTAATTCTAAATCTCGTAAATTCACTCTATGCTGTATATATTACAAACACTAATACAAGAAAAATACCAAAAAATGCTAACTTGTAAAATTGACAAATAAAACCCCAAGTCAAGTTTAAAATCATGGACCTTAAAATGCACATATCTCTCTCTTACACACTCCGATCTAGGTCTACTCAATTTTAAAATAATATACATTCAGAAATCTTCAAAATGATACCAATTTCATTTAAATAGGAGCTCTTAAGCAAAACTTGGGTTTTGGGCCCCATTGTATACTATATGTATGTATATTTATACCCTTGTATTTTATTACTTTATTTGACCTCGTTTCTATTTTTGGTCAACATGAAACTTGTAGATCTCATCGAGATCTACAACTTTTGTGTCTTGAGTTTTGCCAAATTCGATCATTTTCTCCCTCTTATTTCACATTCTTCCTTAGCCATTCTGATTGGGCCATGTGGCGTCCTCTGGTTGCGCCACACAGCCCACTCATCCGCTCGCCACGTGCCCCTTCTCCTGGCTGTCAGATCGCCTCCTTCCTCTTCAAATCTCCGCCATTTATTACCGCTTCAAATCTTGACCGTCCGATCAAGGCCCAGATCAAATCTGAGCCGATCACCAACGCCTCCATCTCCTTGCGACACGTAGCACCTTCCTCGACCACCCGATCATACCATTGGAATCTCATCCATGCCATTCATCTCTGCCTCGTTTGAGATCACCACGTGTCATCGCCCACACCACACGATCATCTCCTAACGCCTCAATCTACGCCATTCATCTCCGCTGTGATTCCAACCATCCGATTCCACGTCCAGATCTAATCAAGGCCATTCGCCAGCACCACGCCCACATCCCACCACGTGGTGCTCCCAACGGCCTTCGATCTCACCCACCAGATCTAATCATGACCTCTCCCTAGCACCTCGCTCAGAGCCGTTAGATCACTGGATCCAACGATCAAGGCATCGCCTTCTTCCTCTCGAGGAAGCCTCGCCCACATCACCCACCTCGCGCTTCCTCTATGCCCTTTCTTTTTTCGTCACCATCCCCGCCATCTTTTCCAGTCATTGATCACCCCACGACGTAGCCCCGACATTCCTCATCCACGCTAGAACCCACGATCACCATGATCGCCTCTCCCTCGCTCCACAAACCCCACGCCAACCATTCCCTCCATCGTATGGACCTCCACCGTCTTCCTCTAAATAGCCCGCCTCCAGACACCTTCACGGCTATCCGCCCTAGCTCGAGGTACCCTAGAGATCCTATCTACCCATCGGTGACAACGATTGAGAGTGAAAGTGAGCGAAAACGATAGTCCACCTCCGACGAGATCCACGACGTAGCTACACCGTATAGCAGCTTCTCTGACGAGCTGCACGAGCTCGGGTTGCTACCGGCCCTCAAGCGACGATCAGAGTCTCCACCGCGAGCCTCAAATCCCAGGTAGCCTCCTCCATTCCTTCTCCGATCTTCATTTTCTTTTCCTTCTATGTTCTCATATTTTCCTGTTGTCTCTATGATGAACCACGAAATCGGTCCTTTAATAGTGTTGTTTTAACACTTCATGATGTCATCGCAGTCGGGCCGAATTGGGTCATCAAAGACCATCTAAGTTAGATTTGGAAAGGCAATCAGATGGTCGTGTTTTTATTTTTTACTTGTCAAGAAACCAAGGTCAAACTCAGGGACACGAGCCTCTCTCGGATTATCTAGATTTATACTTATTAATTAAGTGATGAATTAAAGAACATATAGGTCAAACGATGCTAAAGGATGAGACAATGCATTAAAACAAAAGTAAATCTGCATTTTTTTATTTTATTTTATCATGCAAGTAAATGCGATAAAATGCAACAAGAATATGCCCTAGACCATAAGTAAATGAGCCATTAAAATACACATCCAATCAGGGATAAATAATGAAGCAATCTTTATTCATGTAAAAATAGGCATGAGGATCAAGGCACTTAATCAATAATATACTTCTTCAAATTTCGTAGTGTCCAATGTGAAATGAAAGCATGCCATAAGGAAGACAATAAAGAGAGATTCAAAATGCCACTGAAATCACCTGAAACGGAGTTATGAAGCTCAAGATATGCAATAAAGAAGACAAGGGCATAAATGTAAGAAAACATGAAGAGATAACTACAAAGAAGTCCCTGGGAGGGACTAAAATGCAATAAAAATAAAGTGTGAGGCATTCCCTGTAAATAAACCACACGCGCGGGGGTATATTTTCAATTATTAAAACCCGCAAGGGCCAAGGTGCAAATAACCCCAAGCGCACATGGGTGGCATGTGAAGCAGAATCTGTTTGCAAATTTGAGAAAATGATGGGCCTCTGTGCAAATTACCCAGAACGGCACGTGCTATGCACGTGCCATCTAGGTTCGGAAGAAGGCTCGGGCGCGACAGAGGCTCGGACTGCTTCAGATAGCCTTGGTTGCTGGCTCGAGCTCGATGTAGCTTCGGATGCAGCTTCAGCTAGGCTCGGAAGCACCAAGCCTAATGGCTCGGACGCTGAGGCTCGAAGATGCTCTGGTTCTGATACGTGGCCCGTCGTAGTCCGTTGGATGTTGGAGATCCAACGGTATCTAAAGAAGACGCTTATGGCCGATGTGGATTCATTTGGACTGTTGGATGATCCCCTGGAGAGGGTCATCCAACGACAACTGCTATTCCTTCCTCCTCTGCGGCTGGCGGAGGAATCTGACCTCCAGCGATGGGGCTCTAGCTCTGTCGTTGTTGCTAGTGCTTAGTGAAGGTCCGTAGTCGCTCCAGGATGGCTTGAGTGACTCGTTGAAGCACGATGACGGTGCTGGTCATTTTGGAGGAGGCAGGCGGAGCAGAGATGTCGAAGGCGAGCTCGACGAAAAGGCTCCGGCGAAGGTTCCGTCCATTTGAGAAGGAGCCTGCATTGTTAGTCCAATAGCCAAATCGTGCAGTGGTGCGAGGTGCTTGTGCGTGATGAGGTAAAAGGGGTGCAAGTGAGTGAAGAGACTGAAGCCCCTATGGGTTTCACCGCCGGCGAGCGGTGGTGAAAATGGCGGAAGGCGACAAGGTTCTGGAGAAGAGAAGAGTGTCATCGGGAGTGTGCGTGTGGAAGTGGGTAGTGCGATGAAGCTCGGAGGGGATTCAATGGAGGATGGAATCGTCGGAAGAAGCCTAATTAATTAGGCGAAAATTGGGGAAACTACAGAGGAAGTCGGAGAGTGCTTACCTGAGGTTGGGCGGAGCGGGGGCCTGGGCTGGGCATCAGGGAGGATGCCCGGGGTCTTCGCACATGCTGGGCGGCCATCCCAGTGAGCTCGGGCGGGGCTTGAGCAACCGCATCGCGCCATGGAGGTCGGCGGGTCTCACCGGGGGCACTGGTCATCGTCGCTCGATCCAGCCACCTCCCCCTATCACCGAGAGGTGGCAGAGGGCTGGGCCATGCCCCGCATAAAGGTAGACGCCGGTATAAGGCAGAGGGGAGGGCATATTTGAAGGGGTGAGTCGGTGGTTCGGTGAAGTGGGATCGTGGTTTGGCTGGAGATCGTGGAGCAGATGAGAGGGGGTCGTGGTTAGTGGAGACACCGGTGAGAAAGACGGATGCTGGGGGTTGGCCGTGAGGCAGTTGGTGAGGGGAGAAGTAGTCGGAAATGGTGGAGGAAATAGGAAAGGCGAAGTGGTTTTGCAAGGTGGAGAATGTGTGAGAGAGAGGGGTTGCGAGGTAGACGACGGGTCCATAGCCGTTGGATCATTTGATCCAACGGCTTGGATCGAGGCGCCTAAGAGCGGTCGGGATGTAATCTGAGGTGAAGTGATCGAAGCGTCAGGAGCATGCCATGTCGTGATTACGTCAAGGCACGGGTGGACGGATCAGATGGGAAGGTGTTGTTGATCGAAGGGTTGAGGACGTAGTGTGAATGTGAGGTGGAGATCGCAGCTCCAAACGCTGATCTGATGGTGGAGACCCTGACACGTGGCGCAAGCAGAGAACGGCAGGAACGAGTGGCGGAGATGAGAGGTGAGGGAAGATCGGACGGTGGATATCAGAGTGGTAGTGAACGACGGTGATCAAAGAGATAAAGGCAAGATCTGAAGGCGCACAACGCGCCACATGGCAAGCTATGGACGAGGCGCTACCGGGCGGTGCAGATCAGAGATGGGGATGATCCGATGGCTATGGATTAGGAGCGGTCGTGGAAATCCTCTGGCCATTGGATCAAGAAGGGATTCAACGGTTGGAAATGGGGGAGGAAGATGCAAGGGGAACTGGCCACGTGGCTCACCCAGAACGGGCCACGTGGCCCAATCAGATTATTCAGAGAGAAATGCTTATTTCTGAGGGGTTAAATGACCGAATTTGAGAAAACTCAAAACATGAAATTGTAGATCTCGAGGAGATCTACAGGTTTCATGTTGACCAAAAGTGGAGATGAGGTCATCTGTAGATACAAAATATTTTTAAGGTATTTTTAAGGCTAAAAATACCACGGATTTTAATTTTGATATTTTTTTGTGATTTTAATTTATTCAAGACTCTGCTAATTACAGGACATTATCTGGTTTTTATTGACACAGCTTTAAGCAAGGGAGTTAATAATGGAAAATTAAGATGATGAAATTGGGTTTCATCACCCCCTATACTTAAACTATGCTCGTCCTCGAGCATCAAAGAGAATGAAAATATTGGATTAACCCCCTTGTGCATGTGAGTACAGGAACCAATTTGTTTAAGTCCACTCAATTTTAGAGGTCTGAAATTCTAGAATTCAACCCAGCCTTAATCAAGAGGCACCCAATTCCTCTAATTATCTAGACTCTCTCTGATGTACGTATACACTAAGGATATGACATTTTAGTGTTGACTGCGATTCCAAGAGTAGAGTCAAATCGTCACCCAAAGTCTTGGTCCAAGAAATTCTTCTAAGGATCCAATCCTCAACACTAGAGAATAAATCACATCTTGCATTTAGTCCACCGTCTCTTTAGTTGTAAGACTTAGAAAATGTAGATGGAAGGCCAGTGATGGAGGGCATGGGATTGTGTTATTTCTTCTCTCCCTTTCATTGGAACAATGATTCTCTCTAGTTCCTTTTACGCAACACATTTTTTTGGTGTTGATCAGTGCGTCCGTCAAGAGAAGTTGGAGCCGTCTGCACTTGTTTTCCTGGGAGTACACCGGGGTGTGCCTTTTTTGAGTACCTATCGTACCATCTACACCCAGACTTGTAGCATTTACGATGCACAGCCCTTTTTTTGGTGCAAGCCCGACTCCTGATCCTAATATCAGTGGTCCAAGTGGACACTTTGAAAAGTTTGGGAGCGCTCGCCTTTGGTGGAAGCTCTTTGATATTTGACTTTGAAGAATGAGAGCATTTCTTTGACATTTCATTGATTTGTATAATTTTTGGCTAACTCCACTGCTTTTACCAAGAGTTGGCGCACACTGATCAACATTTTTTATTTATTCACACCCTGACACTTAGGTCAATATCAAGAGATTAGTATAAGAACCAAGTTCTCATACTGGATAATAATTGCTAACACTAAGGTTTCATGAAGCCTTCAAAGATTTTATCCCATCCTTGAGCATCATTAAATCAAATCCATACTCGAATCCTTCATCCCAATCCTCAGGTGAAAAGTCAACTCATCTCATCGAAACCGCAGTCGTGCATGTGATGTGCTGATCTTATTCTTATTGGTCTGAGACTAAGCATGAAATATAGCATGCAAATCTAGAAATCTAGGGAAATGTGGATGATTAAGTCTATGACCCTGATGACTAAGGCTGGTTAACCTAAAATCTCAAAGACTTCATAAATCTGAGTTTCCTTGAATATTTCAGATCCATGGTGGAAGTGTGAAAGTAAAGGATTAATCCAACTCCTTCATTCAAACAATTTTTTTAAAAAAAAAACTTCAAGAGATATTAGGACTGCCTAAACTCAATTAAGTAGATGCATCTGCATTCAGCCAGTATGGATGTAAGTACAGGTCAGAGCCTGTTGCTTGAGGACGTGGCCTTACGCGATGTCCTCTAAACCATCCAATCTGCTAAGGGTGAACCCTCACTGAACGCAGCTACTTAATTGGGTTTAGTAGTCACTAATGACTCCTAAAAGGATTTTTGGATTTTTCTCATTTTTATGGATTTTAATTAAGAGTTAGAACACATGTTAGACTCAACTTTCCTTGAAATGAGAGAAAATTTTCAAAACCATGTCACACAAAAAATTTCAAAATATTTTCAAAAGATTTTTCAAAACAAGGCAAACTTATTTTTCAAATCATTTTCGAAAATAATTTTTATAAAAATAGTGTAACATAATATAGAAAAGCTGTGAAAACATTTGAGTCCACATAGTTCAAAGGAAATTACTTTAGCCAAAAAGTTTTAAATTTTTCAAATTTTCCAGATTATAGCTGAAGTAAGTATACTGTATATACGGTATACCCACCTATACTTAAACTTTGCTATGTCCTCATAGCACTAGATGATACAAGTCCATTGGTCCATTTAAATATAGAGAAATATAAGGGAACCAAGGAGGACTCCCCCTATACTTAGGTTAGAAATAGCCTAAGTATAAAGGCAAGGAGAGGCGAGTAGAGAAAATCACGGGGACTCGGGTCCCCCCTATACTTAGGCTTGAGATTAGCCTAAGTATAAAGATGGAGATTTGATGTTGGGAGAGACCCAAGGTAAACGAAGAAGAAGGATGGTTGTACAAGTGATCGGATGAATCTGCGAAGATAAATGGAGTGTTTAAGGATCTGGGGAGTGTATCGAAGCAAACATGGCTCAATCAAGCATGCAAGACCCTTTAATTTCACCAACTCACACATGAAAGCAACCGAAGTTGGTTTATTATCTTGTCAATTTTATTGGTGATAAAACATTTGATGTTTACGCGGAGAAAAAATGTTAAGTGAAAATCAATGCGTAAACGAGTGTGTTGCTCTCCTAAAACCAAAATTTTACTCCATTTTAGGTTGACTTGCAATTAACAGTCCCAATTTTTCTTAAGGTTGTCATTGATTAAAGGTGAGCACATAAACCAAGCATTCATCGTCTACCGTTCATTCCCATTTTCCATTAACCTAGGTGATCAAGCTAGGAGGAGAAATCGAGAAAAATCATGTATTCGATAAAAATCACGATCTAGGCTAAGCGATAAAACATGCAGTGACTTGGCGAAAATCCGTGAAAAACTTGGGCTGTTTTGAAAACCAAAATCAATATGTATGCAAGTCAATCAAAAAGCCGCACCTATTATGTTTCTATTAGCGAGGAAGAATATATTTTAAATTTGACTAAGTGAAGCGATGCTATGTGCGTCTTTGATTAAGGTGTGTCCTACCTACGAGCAAGCACGTAAAAAATGAAAAATAAAATAAGCTCGGAGAGCCGCATGCCTGGTCCTAGGTCGACACTCAAGTGGGGACGATCCCCACACAACCACATATAGTCGTTCTTTTACAACCGTGAGCCTTTGATCGAAGACCGCTGTAAAGATGGTTATTACAACATGAAATGCAAAAATGAAACACAATTTTTTTTCTCTTTTCGACTTGCTCCAAGCAGACTTCTACGGCTCCTCACAGCGAGTATCATCCTGCTCCTCGCCTCCTTGAACACCAAGGGCCCTGCCATAAAATCAAATGTTAGAGATCAGTAGAAAAAAAACTTTTATAATGCAAAATAGATGAACATGATGACCTTTAAAAAAGAAACACTTAACTAAATAAATAAAAATCCAAAAAAATACAAGAAATGAGATGTGTCCCCGGCAACTGCGCCATTTGACGAGCCGCGAAATCGGCCCTTTAATAGTGTTGTTTTAACACTTCATGATGTCATCGCAGTCGGGCCGAATTGGGTCATCAAAGACCATCTAAGTTAGATTTGGAAAGGCAATCAGATGGTCGCGTTTTTATTTTCTACTTGGCAAGAAGCCAAGGTCGAACTCAGGGACACGAGTCTCTCTCGGTTTATCTAGATTTATACTTATTAATTAAGTGATGAGTTCAAGAACATATAGGTCAAACGATGCTAAAGGATGAGACAATGCATTAAAACAAAAGTAAACATGCATTTTTTATTTTATTTTATCATGCAAGTAAATGCGATAAAATGCAACAAGAATATGCCCTAGACCATAAGTAAATGAGCCAATAAAATACACATCCAATCAGGGTTAAATAATGAAGCAATCTATATTCATGTAAAAATAGGCATGAGGATCAAGGCACTTAATCAATAATATACTTCTTCAAATTTCGTAGTGTCTAATGTGAAATGAAAGCATGACATAAGGAAGACAATAAAGAGAGCTTCAAAATACCACTGAAATCATCTGAAACGGAGTTACGAAGCTCAAGATATGCAATAAAGAAGACAAGGGCATAAATGCAAGAAAACATGAAGAGATAACTACAAACAGGTCTCTGGGAGGGACTAAAATGTAATAAAAATAAAGTGTGAGGCCTTCCCTGTAAATAAACCACACGCGCAAGGGTATATTTGCAATTATTAAAACCCGCAAGGGCCAAGGTGCAAATAACCCCAGGCACGCGTGGGTGGCACGCGAAGCAGGACCTGTTTGCAAATTTGAGAAAACGGCGGGCCTCCGTGCAAATTACCCAGAATGGGACGTGCTATGCACGCGCCATCCAGGTTCGGAAGAAGGCTCGGGCGCGGTAGAGGCTCAGACTGCTTCGGATAGCCTTGGGTGCTGGCTCGGGCTCGATGTAGCTTCGGGATGTAGCTTCGGCTAGGCTCGGGAGCTCCAAGCCTAGTGGCTCGGACGTTGAGTCTCGGAGATGCTCTGGTACTGACACGTGGCCCGTCGTAGTCCGTTGGATGTTGGAGATCCAATGGTATCTAAAGAAGACGCTTATGGCCGACATGGATTCATCTGGACCGTTGGATGATCCCCTGGAGAGGGTCATCCAACGGCAACTGCTATTCCTTCCTCCTCTGCGGCTGGCGGAGGAATCTGACCTCCGGCGATGGGGCTCCAGCTCCGCTGTTGTTGTTGGTGCTTAGTGAAGGTCCGTGGTCGCTCCTGGAAGGCTAGAGTGACTCGTTGAAGCACGGTGACGGTGCTGGTCATTTTGGAGGAGGCAGGCGGACCAGAGATGTCGGAGGCGAGCTCGACGAAAAGGCTCTGGCGAAGGTTCCGTCCATTTGAGAAGGAGCCTGCATTGTCAGTCCAATAGCCAAATCGTGCAGTGGTGCGAGGTGCTTGTGCGTGATGAGGTGAAATGGGGGGCAAGTGAGTGAAGAGACTGAAGCCCCTATGGGTTTCACCGCTGGTGAGCGATGGTGAAAATGGCGGAAGGCGACAAGGTGCTGGAGAAGAGAAGAGTGCCGTCGGGAGTGTGCGCGTGGAAGTGGGTAGTGCAATGAAGCTCGGAGGTGATTCAATGGAGGATGGAATCATCGGAAGAAGCCTAATAAATTAGGGGAAAATTGGAGAAACTACAGAGGAAGTCGGAGAGTGCTTACCTGAGGTTGGGCGGAGCGGGGGCCTGGGCTGGGCATTGGGGAGGATGCCCGGGGTCTTCGCACGTGTTGGGCGGCCATCCCAGCAAGCTCGGGCGGGGCTTGAGCCACCGCATCGCCGCCATGGAGGTCAGCGGGTCTCACCGGGGGCACTGGTCGTCGTCGCTCAATCCAGCCACCTCCCCTTGTCACCGGGAGGTGGCGGAGGGCTGGACCATGCCCCGCGTAAAGGTGGACGCCGATCTAAGGCGGACGAGAGGGCATATTTGAAGGGGTGAGTCGGTGGTTAAGTGAAGTGGGATCGTGGTTTGGCTGGAGATCGTGGAGCAGATGAGAGGGGGTCGTGGTTAGTGGCGAGAACGACGGATGATGGGGTTGGCCGTGAGGCGGTTGGCGAGGGGAGAAGTAGTCGGAGATGGTGGAGGAAATAGGAAAGGCGAAGTGGGTTTGCAAGGTGGAGAACGTGTGAGAGAGAGGGGTTACTAGGTAGACGACGGATCCATAGCCATTGGATCATTTGATCCAATGGCTTGGATCGAGGCGCCTAAGAGCGGCCGGGATGTAATCTGAGGTGAAGTGATCGAAGCGTCAAGAGCGTGCCATGTGTCGTGATTAAGTCAAGGTGCGAGTGGACGGATCAGATGCGAAGGTGTTGCTGATAGAAGGGTTGAGGACGCAGCGGGAATGTGAGGTGGAGATTGCAGCTCCAAACGTTGATCTGATGGTGGAGACCCTGACACGTGGTGCAAGCAGAGCAAGGCGGGAACGAGTAGCGGAGATGAGAGGTGAGGGAAGATCGGACCGTGGATATCAGAGTGGTAGTGAATGGCGGTGATCGAAGATATAAAGGCGAGATCTGAAGGCGCACAACGCGCCACGTGGCAAGCTATGGACGAGGCGCTAACAGGCGGTGCAGATCAGAGATGGGGATGATCCGATGGCTATGGATTAGGAGCGGTCATGGAAATCCTCTGGCCGTTGGATCAAGAAGGGATCCAACGGTTGGAAATGGGGGTGGAAGATGCAAGGGGAACGGGCCACGTGGCTCACCCAGAACGGGCCACGTGGCCCTATCAGATTATTCAGAGAGAAATGCTTATTTTTGAGGGGTTAAATGGCCGAATTTGAGAAAATCAAAACATGAAAGTTGTAGATCTCGATGAGATCTACGGGTTTCATGTTGACCAAAAGTGGAGATGAGGTCATCTGTAGATACAAAATATTTTTAAGGGTATTTTTAAGGCTAAAAATACCATGGATTTTAATTTTGATATTTTTTTTGTGATTTTTAATTTATTCAAGACTCTGTTAATTACAGGACATTATCTGGTTTTGATTGACACAACTTTAAGAAAGGGGGTTAATAATGGAAAATTAAGATGATGAAATTGGGTTTCATCACTCTACTCGACACCATCGTTTATCGATCATTGCCTGAGCTCTGCCTTGGAGCTCTCGTCTTCGTGGCACCCTTAGATCCCCTTCACGACATGTCGCACCATCTCCGACCATCGCTCCGCCGGTCACGGCGGATGAACACCTCTGCCCAGACACCTCTTCACGACCACATGCCTCCAGTCACACGTATCACTCCACAAACACAAGCGCACCATTTTCTGGCATCCATTAACCCTGCAGGTCCATCTTCTTCACTGATCGGAGTCGTCGTTGGAGCTCCTTCGAGCTTCATCGCCGCTGGCCTACGGTCCGCCTCCGCTTCCCTCAGACGCCCCAGCGTCTCCCTAACGCATCTGCGATCATTCTTAGCTATCCAAGAGTCTCCAGCGATCTTCACTGACTACGGGGGAAGGCGATGGTGCCAGGAGGACTTCGCTAGAGCCCCGCCAAGTCCGCCGCAGGAGGCGGCGGCCCGGAGGAACAAGACACCCAGCCACAGTCCGTCACCTTGATCGGACAGTCCTGATCGAGCCACGTCGCCCGCTCCAGCCTTCGTTGGATCAGGAGGATCTAATGGACCTAATTGGTCAACATCACAATCGCCTGCAACTCTAGCCTCTGTTGGATCATCTTGATCTAACGGTTACCATTGCGACACGTCGCCCTCACCAGCCAGCTCCAAATACCATCGGATCAATCTTGATCTAACGGCCCGCATCACGCCACGAAGTCAGCTACCACCATCGTTGGATCGACCTTGATCTAACATTCCAAGGCGCGCCATGTATCCAGCTCCAGCAGCCGTTTATCCTCATAGATCGAGTGGTCAATCGTGTGCCATGTAGCGCCCTCTGAGCCTCTTCCCCGACCCTTAGGCTCGGAGCACTCGAAGCAGAACCGAAGCACGCCCGAGACTCCAAAGCAACCGAGCCAACGTCGGAGCCTCCGACGCCTCCCGAGCCTAGCATCTCACGTGTCTGTCACGTGAGGTCTAGGTAATTTGCACCGAGGCCCCTGCAAGTTTCCAGAATTGCATTCCAGTTCCTACTAGGAGTAGCACGTGAAGAGCACGTGTTCTTGTGGATATTTTACACGCATACCCCCAGCAATATAGGTATCTGCACTTTAGTCCATGTACACATGTTTTGATTTAAGCAATTTTAATTTTTGTTTTGCATTTTGGTCCATGTATTTGCACGCACATTTATGCATTCATTTATCATCATTTTTAAATTCCAGAAATTGATGTTGTAGAGTAACTTGTGCTTTATCTTTGTGACACGTGTCATATTTTTGTGAGCATTGAAGAATTAAATATTATTATTCTTGTGAAAATTGATATATTTTGCCCATTGTGTGCTTTAAATTGAGTATTAAATTATTTGTTGCTCCAAAAATCATCAAAAATCACAATAGGTTTAGTTTAGTTATTCTATACTGTATTCAAAAATTAAATCATTTGCATGCATCACGAGGCCTGAATAAATTAATTAGTCTTTTGCTAAATTGATTTTAATAGGTCCAATATATATCATTTTTAAGATCTATTAATTTTTCTGGATTCCTCTCATATAGATATATCTAGGATAATTTCTATATCTGAAAATAATGTACCTTGGTATTTATTAAAATTAATTTTGCAAAAACTTCCCTGCATTCATATTTAATTCATATTTAATTCGTTTAGAGTCTAAAAATTCCAAAAAAATTGCAGTAGCTTAGTTTCATAGCATATCATATTTTGGCCAAGTTTCATTAATTTTGCACTTAATTTTACTATCTTTCAAATTTAGCCTTAAAATTTATCTTAAAATTGCATTGTATTTTCCTTAATTGCATAAAAAATTTTTAAAACACCAAAAATATTCTCCTAAAAATTTGACATCAAAATTAACTTCAAATTAACCTAAGGAGAAGCTGCCTTTTTGAGTTCGACCTTGGGCTTGCCCAAGTAAAATAAATTTACCGATTGCATTTAATTGAACATTAATCTGAGTGGTTTTGATCAGTCTCATTTACCCGACTACAACGAATGATACATTTAATTCGATCGTTAATCTGGTTGAGTTAGGTAGGGTAGACGGAGGCTCGATAAAATGGCACTGTTACCAGGGAGGCACGTCTTTGGTTAGTTTTTAAGAAATTTTGATTTTAGATTTTCCATCCCCAGATAGTCTGATTCCCGGCTTTTCTTGTGAATATTTTCTGTTTAATTTCTATTTATTTATTTTGTGTCGTCCTTTATCTGACCTCCATTTATTTTCGTGCGAGGAATACGATTAGTTGAAGGTGCTTCGCCAAGCGAGCCAAGGAACCTGCATTAAAATAATTTGAGTGTTTTTGTGAGGACTTGTAATTTTGTTTTATTTTCTTTGCATTTTTCCAACGGTTCCCGTTTGGGTTCTTGTACGTGTAAATCATGATAAAACGTGTCCTCATGTGTTGTGTGGATTGCTTTATGTAGAATAGGACCTGCACTTGCAGCTCTTAAAGATCTTTTAGGAAATGTTTGTGCTCGTAAAATTCTAGGACCACACTTCACACTTAAAAGATGCACTTAGACTACTGGACTTAGCCAAATCAAACTGGTTCTTCACTCGCTAATAGAACTGCTTGTCTAGGAGTGACTTTTATCGCTTGCATTTTATTTAGTTTAAAATTTCAATTCTGTTTTGCATCTCGCATATAAAGCAAAAGTATCATTGTAAGTCTTCTAACTTGGCATTCATCATTGTTTTATCTTGCATCAGCTTTTCTCGAATCCTCCCCCCTTGGTTTTTCTAACCTAGGTTTGAAGGAAATTGGTACTGGATGATAGGCGTGCCTTGTGTGTGGACTAATCAAGTGGTCACCTAACTTAAAATCGGGACTGCTAAACAAAATTGACCCAAAAAAATCAAATAAAATCGGAAATTCTGTTTATGGGAGATTAACTCTGACCTCGATTTCAAGCTGAGTGAGGGTACAAGAATGTGTATGTGTACACCCTAAAGCAGAGCCAAAAATCCTCGCCTTTCATATCGCGTACCCTGATCCAAGCAAGTATCACAGGCTAAACTATGGGTTAAACTGACCAGCGCCAAGTAGCCTCTGCCTACTCCGGTAGGTAGATAGGGGCGAAATTGCGGTGCACAGCGACAAGTTGTTAGTAGCCTCTGCCTGCTCCGGCAGGTAGACAAGGGCGAAGTTAAAGTCTTGACAGCCTCCGTCTACTTTGGTAGGTAGATAGGGGCAGGTCCTTGAACTCTCAGCTGGTAATAGGAGCGAAGAAAGGAAGGACGTTGGTATCTTAGGTGACAGGTTAAACAGGGGAGACGCATCCGGCTTTGAGCCGACTCCCCTATAGGCCGCATAACATTTGCTACTTGTTTGAAAAATCACACATAAAATCAACTAGACTAATCAGACTCAGTTTCGGGTCCTTCACCGTGTTGAGTGTAAAAATCAGGGTTTCTGATTCACTTGCTTGTTTCAGGTAGGAGTAAAATCTATCTTTACATTTATACTCCCGATTCTTCCTTCTACCATCAAGATGACTGACTAAGGGGATATCCACTCACGATTCGCAAATCTCTCCTTGAGCCCCTCACGAAGTTCGTCTTCATCGACCCAAGCGCAACTTGGGTCAACTCGATCTCATGACCCTCTTGAGGTCGGGATCCACTACTCTCAGGGTGGTTACCTTCAAACCAAACCTTTTCTCTCCTCTAATCTCACCGAGGAAGACCATCTCCTCGGTGAGAATGTCTTCATGGATACGTCCTCTAACCTAGACCACCTTCCTTTACCCAGGAAAAGAGGACAAGATGCCGAAGAAACACCCAGACGAAAAGGAACCCAGAGATGACCCCATGCACCAAGTCTTGGCCGATTAGCTAGAGCCGAGCAGCTGAATGCAGAACTTATGGCTAGGATGGCACAGGTGATCGAGGTAGAGGGAATTGACTAGCCCATGGTAGATGCCTACAACCCAACAGAAAATGAGATGCATAGTTGGCTTGTACCTGTGGTTCCCTGATAAGTAGGAAAATAAAGGGTCATCCGATTTCACAAGGCGAAACCGCAGTCAGTGTCTTGACCACTTCGAAATCCCTAATTAATCAACAATGAACCCACAACAAATAATCAAGCAATGAAAAATAGATGTGGAGTCAAATTTATTATAACTCTACAACAAAGATGTGTATAGGTGCAAGTATGTGTAGAGGTCGAACGCAGGGAGCAGACAGGATAGATCAAGCAAGTGCAAAAATGTGAATGTGATTGATGTGTCTACACTATGCAAATGTTTTTGTGGGTTTTTAATTTTAAAATTTGTATATTATTTTTTTATAACTTTTTTTTATTTTGTAATTTGATTTTTAATTTACTGATTTTATATATTCTTTTTATATTTTATATATTTTTTTGTTTTTATAAATAGAATGTATAAATAATATAAGAAAAGAGAGGATAAAATATTTATAAAAATTAGGAAAATGCTCAAAAATTAGGAAATGAAATGCTTTTGGTCTTATTATATTTTATACTATTTTTGTGATTTTTGGGGATTTTCTAAATATTATTGGTATTTTTAAAAGTCAAAAAGCAAGAAAATAGTGAATTAGCTACTGGCTGAGATTAAAATGGGAATGAAAAATAGCAAACAGTGATAAAATTTTCCCAAATTAATTTTAAAATAAAGGTAATGAAATAGGGAAGCTACTGGACCTGAGTTTATATTTTTAGGATTTTTCTATGCTTTTTTAGATTTTTTTGAAGTTTTAAGGTGTTTTCTAATTTTTATGGTTTTTACTTTGAAAGTTTTAGTGATTTTTGGATTGACACTATAAGACACTAAAATAGACCTTAAGTAAATTTTTTTAGAATTTTTTAAGGTGTTTTATTATTTTTTTAGTATTTTCTAATGCAAACAGTAGCTAAAATGCATGTTTTTGATTTTTAATAAATATTAAAATACAATAAAATGCAATGCAAAAATATGACGTGAACAAGCAAGCAAACAGGAGCTTATGACATTTTTTGGGAATTTTTCGAGTTAAAATGATGCTCTAAAATAGAGAAAGCAAGCAAAAATACAAGGCCTAGCAAGGACCTATGTGTAAATAGCGAGAAGTTGGAGGGCCTGCACGCAATTTTCACAAAAGTTTATAACTGAATAAAACTTTTACTGGACCAAACACAAAAGCCAAAATCCGCAAGGGTGCCCTTGCAAAAACATCCAGACACACGTGCGTCGCACGCGCGCCTGGCAGGGGCACGGATGCAATTATCGAAAACCTCGGGGGCTGATATGCAAAAGCACCAAAGTTTTATAACTTTGAATAGAAACTTTAGGACTAAAAGTAAATACGTAAAGAGCCTAGGGCCCCTCTGCAAAAATGCCAAGTCACGTGTACAAACGCACGTGACCTGGCAGGGGGCAAAATGGAAATACTACAAACTACGGGAGCTTTACTACAAATGTTATAAAAACTAATAAAGGCAGATGGATGTTTTAGTATGCAATATAAAATACAAAAACGCCAAGGGTGTAGTCGCAAAATACCCAAGGCTAAGGGCGCTGGCAGACGGTCAGATCGGCTTCACATGTCCACGCGTCAGATGCGTTCTCAGATCGAATGGTGGGTGATGAGTCTGGTGCTGCTCTTGGATCGGACGGCGGAGACCCCCCTTGCAAGAACAGGGACGAACTCTGCCCCTCGTGACCTTCGAGCGGCGCAAAGGTGATGCTCCGGTCTCCGTTCTCATCGCTGGAGGCTTCCTTCGACTCCTGGAAGCTTCCTCGACCTGCCAGCTGAGCCAAAAAGGCACGAGAAGCACCGGTGCTCAGCGGCGGACTCGAGGACTGAGATGAGGTCCATGTACCTTCTTCTCCCAAAATCGACCCTCCAAAGGGGGTCTGCTGCCTCCCGCGACCTGCAAAAAGGTTAGGGAGGGGCGCAGGCAAAATGCCGAGCACATCAAGGTGGCGAAAGATGGTGGGGAGCGGTGAAGGAGAAGCTTGCAGGAGCTAGCTCCGGCGAGGTGGTGGCTTAGGCGAATAATGGGGAGCTGATCGAAATGGTATACACGGATCTACTCTAGGAGCTAAGGGGAATAAAACAAGCAAGAAAAATAAAGGAAAGCAGACCTCAAGGGCAGTGTGCCCGAGGTAGGTACCTCGACGGCGGACGCCGGAGATGGGGGTTGGAATCCGACCTCTAGCCTTGCATCACCTCGACGGGGGGTTTGGGACGACTCCCCTGTCGCCGGAGGTCCACTACACCCACACCCGGAGGTTTGAAGCTCTCCCAAGGCGGTTCAAAAATCAAATGGAAGGGGAGGTGGTCTTTTGAATGGGTGACGAAGAGGGCGAGAAGATCGAGAGATCTGGAGCGCTACAGTGATCCACAACCCAAAAAGAACATAGGACGAGTGAGAGGGATGGAAGAGGAACGAGTTTGCAGAAGGACTCGATGCAAATGGGTGAAAGGAGCGTCCTCGAAAAATCCGCAAAAGCGGGTCAAAAACGAGGTTGGCGCAGGGCTGCAGGAGCTAGGGTCAGAGAGTTGACCCGAGGTCAACTCTCCATACCCCCCTGGTTGGTCCACGTGGACCAACCAGGAAAATCCTGGAAAAAAGTTTTCTAAAATTATTTAAAAATAGAAAATGAATGAATTTATTTTAGGTTATTTAATAAATTATTTCATTATGAATTTTAATTATTTTTATGAGGTATAATTTTATAAGTGTCCTTTTATACCCTTTATAGGTATATTATCTATATATTTTTTAAATTTATTTTTAATTTGTGATTTTAATTCATTTATTTTTGTTTATTATTTTATAAATTTATAAAATACTGTTATACACCTAAAAATATTTTTATTTTATTTTTCTGATGTATTTTGTACATTTAATAAAATATAAGTATGTAATGTATAGGTATATATATAGGTACTATACCTATGTATTATATACATGTATTTTTATTTAGGTTTTTATTCTGATTTTAATATACAAATAATTTATAAATAATATTTACAAAATTATAAAAATATAAAAATACAAAAATAATGAATAAATAATAAATTGAATATTTTAATCTGTACAAATATACAATAGGGTCCCAAAACTCAACTTTCAAACCGTAGCTCCGCTAAATGCGAAACCACCGCCATTAAATAGCTTATTTTAAACTGTATACAATTAAAGGTGATTTTGATGCATTTGGAGTTTTCATTTATGAGATACAGGTCTGGGAAGTTGGGATTCTAGAATTTTATTCAGACCATAACTTTTTATCTGTACATTATTTTTGGGTGAAATCAATTTTGTATTTTTCTTTATTTAATTACCTACAACTTTCATGTACAAAGTTTATTTATTTTATGTGTAAAAAGTGGAACAAAAAATAGGTCCCAAAATGAATAAAGAATGAATTAAAAAGTATAGGTAGCTGACCCTTATCTCCCCCTACTTTATTCCTTGTCGACCTATTCATCAAGATGCCTAGGTCTCGGGGTTTTGGGTCATAAAATATTTACAATATTTTATACTTTTTCTTTTCTTTTATTTATCTATAAGTTTGGCTTTAATTACAATATTTTATACACTATTTATATGCACATGCATGAATGCTAAGATGCTGGATTTAATGCTATTTACCCGCATTTGCTAGGGTTTTTGAGGCCAAAATGATAGAATAAAGATAATGAAATGTGGATTCATCATCCCCCTATACTTTACCTTTGCTAGTCCCTAGCAAACACTTATGCAATAAGTGCAGAAAAAGAAAACAAAGAAAAGAAAAAGAAGAAAGTGGATTTAGTTTAATTATCAAACTTGTCTTCATAAAATCAAAGTTTAGAGCTTAAGTCGGACTTTTGAACTTTTAGTGTGGACGGAACCTTAATGAGAACCGAATTTGAAATCCAACAGTCCCTGGGAATCCCAAAACTCTGTCCAAGTCTCCTCAATAGCCAGGTCAGAAATATCTAAATTCATACGCAAACCCTTACGACTATGAATCTGACTCGTACAATGTAAGTGATAGTGGCTCTCCCCAACTAGAATGACAAAGATATTGACTTCTCCAGTATGACAACCCAATGATTCCCCAATCCAACAACTCCATCCTCGAGGAGCGGGGTATTCCCTTCTAAGTTCAAGTGGCAACCAGCTCAAGAGGAGGGGGTGAAGAGAAGAATGGACGGTAGCCAGTGTAGCTACCTATCCTAGGATGCAAGACCAGTGTAGTCAAGTCATCCAGCTGCAGGCTCACATAATATGACTTTGGAACTCAAGCTTGCTTATTGACTTTATAACATATATACATACTTTGCAGGTATTTTATTTTTGTACGGGCCTGAACTTTTTTTTTTTGAAATACTATATACAACAGCATTTACATAAGGAGTTTTTCCTCTTGAGACAGTAGACTATCCATCTTTTGAAGCTTTATTGCAACCCACACTCTTCTGTCTTTAGACTTCCTCATCAGTGGACGGGTTGGGGTGCACTTCCCTCCCTAGAGGAGGACAAGTGTTTCCACTTGTGTGCATCTCATACCGACAAATCCAATCCCCTCACCACTCCAACTGAGTTGAGCCATGTGAAAGGTGCAGGTGTCCAAGTTAGGTCATTATCAACAAGAGTCGTGCGTGTGCTCCGAAATACTCTACTTAGGCAGTCAAGACTCCATTGAACCAAGTCTCGTAATCCTCAAAGAATTAAGTCAACTAGACCTGAAGTACCTCAAACCCAGTTCCTATAAGATTCCTGTTATTAGGTATATTTTAAGGTCCAATCAAGCTCCAATCTCCGGATTTTACTTAGACTCGTTCAACTATCAAACTCAATCCGAAAAATGCTCATGCTATGCAAATGATGTGCAAAGTGCAGAAAATATTTTTGTGATGCAATTTTCAAGATTTTGAACTTTTTATGGATTTTTGAGAAGATGATGATGATGCACATGCATTTTTTGTATTTTTCAAAAAGATTTTTCAAATGTTTTTGGATTTTAATTTTGCAAATGTTTTTAGGATTTTTGAAAACAAGTTTTTGGCTACAAACTAGGTGAAAAATATTTACACGGGAGTGCTTCTTATATATACAAGAAGTGGATTTTATGAATTTATAAGGATAAGTGATCAATTTTATACATATAAAGATATAGTGGATTTTGGTGTAATGTATACATTCTTCAAACTTATTTGACACAAGATTTTCAAACGATTTTTGAAAAGTATAGTCCAAAATAATTTTTACAAACATTTTACAAATATATACACACATTTGAAAATCAATTTGCAAAGGTTTTCCAAACAATATATATAGATTTTTCAAAATATTTTTGCAACCATTTTTCAAACCATTTGCAAATCATTTTTCACACTTTTTATTTCACACAAAGAAAATAAATTTTTCAAGCCACATATTTTTACAAAGGTTGAAAACATGTAACAAAATATTTTCAAATAGTTTTCAAAAGATTTTTCACAGAGATTTTCAAACTATTTTTCAAACATTTTGCAAAAAACATTTTCACCTGATTTATTAATCAGTAAATACAAAAAGAATTTGAGGAATAGCCACATCTTTTTATTACGGATTTTAATGAATTTTAAAGCATTATTAACCATATTATTAAGAAAATACGAAAGTACGAGTTATGGCTAAAGTATATGCGTAGTATATACGACCCCTCTATACTTAGCTTGAGCTATGTCCTCATAGATCGGAGAGAAAAGAGAAGACATAACTCGTACTAAGTATAGGAAAGTCTAAAGAATAAATAAATGAAATGAATGAACAAATGAGAAGTTGACCGTCCCCCTATACTTAGGATCAAATAATCCTAAGTATAGCAGACTGTACACAACGCAGGGAGGGTCAAGGGTGGGAATGAACAGATCGTACTCATATTGTCTCCCCCTATACTTAGGGCAAGATATCCCTAAGTATAGATAAGAAGAGGAGACAATGGAGAGGATCGAATAGAACAACTCGGGGTGCATACCCCCCTATACTTAGGACAAAGTACATCCTAAGTGTAGAAACTGACAACAAGGGGCGACACCTTTTTGGTAGATAAAGAAAATAGAAAAGGAAAAGAAGAAAAGAAGAAAAGATATCAACAGATGAAAGTAGAAGAAGAGATCGTGAGAATGTACACACCACTCCCCCTATACTTAGGGTAAAAGAAGCCCTAAGTATAGGCAACAACAGGAGTAGTGAAACCGAACGATGAAAGAACACTCGGCACGTCCACCCCCCTATACTTAGGACAAAGTACGTCCTAAGCAAGGCAAACACGAGAATAGGTGGACTAGCAACACAGAAGAGAGAACAGAGGTAAACAAAAGAGAATGTACAACAGAGGTGGATGTACAAAGGATCAAGAAGGTAGAAAGCAGACCTTCTTGCGAGACCACTAAGGGATAGATCTAGTGTGGTGCAAGTCAACATCGGGGTCCACAGTGGACGGAAGCCAATCAGGGTCGACACGGTGAAGGCCCTCAATGGAGTCGAATCGGAAAGGGACGAACTGGTCAATGGAAGTAGTCTGGCTGGGTTCGCCCTTAGAGGTCCTATGATGTGAGGGCACAGACGGGCGAGTGAAAGAAGTGTGGTCAGGTCTGTCCTTGGAGGTCTCGTTGATATCAAAGTGGAATGGGACAAACTCATCATCCTCGGAAGAAGTGTAATCGGAGTCGTCCTGCGAGGTGTCGTCCAGGTCGAAATCAAAAGGCACGAAATCATCTGTGGAAGTATCTGACATCTGTTCGTCCTCAAGAGTTTCACCTAAATCATTGTCTTCATCAAAATAGCGGATTTTGTCAAAATAATGGGCAGCATCATAACCGACCTCAATCATCTTTACTTTTGAGGGACCAAGAACGGACTTATCAGTGGAAGTAGTCAAACCAGGTCCGTCCTATCTAGTCTTGGTATCTGCCCGTCGCTCAATGGGATCAATCACGTAAATTCCTTGGATTTCATCAACACATCGCCACACACCAGAAGGAGGAACGGCGAGGTCTATGCTTTCCGAGTCTTCCCCCTTTCGGAGGATTTCTCGGGTCTCATCAACGGTCAATAAGCAAATTTCTCTAATATCATCAGATAGGTGATAGGCCTCGGAGTCAGCTAGAATAGGTGAGTGTGCATCAGGTGCAGGTCTCTGGTCTACTATGGGTGCGGTAAACAACACTTCGCTCTCGTCAATAGGACGGAAGCAAATCTCTCCTGATCTATAGTCAATAACGACCCTCGCAGAGGCGAGGAATGGTCATCCCAGGATGATTGGAGATGGCTCCCCTGTGGAGGTCTCCATGGGCAACACGACAAAATCAACATGGTGGCTCGTGCCCTGAATAGAAATGACGACGTTTTCAAGGATACCCTTCGGCCTCTTGATAGATCCATCAGCAAACTGTATGATCATCTTGGTTTTCTTGAGATGCCCTAAGTGAAGAGACTGTACCAGCGAGAAGGGTAATATGCTAATAGGCACACCGCCGTCTAGGAGAGTGTGATCACATGTATGGTCAGAGATGGTGCAAGTGATGAAAGTGGTAGTTGTGTTCTTCTTTCTAGGAATGGGACGATGTGTGATGGCGTGGCAGTGGCCATGGTCAGAATGTTACGCTCAGATCTGCTCCTCCACTTTCTCTTCTTGGGAAGAGGAATAGATAAATCAGTCATGGCCTGTTGAAGTGGGGCACGGATAAGCTCATGAATAGTAGCCACCACTTCGGGTTCAGTCAACATTTTTTTGAATTTTTGGACCTCCTCCATACAAGGGAGAAAGTTAGAATCAGCATATACACGAGGCATGCCAAGAGCATTCTGTACAGCGGCATCCTCGGGGTCAAGGGTGGGACAGTGTGTGAGAGTTTGTGTGGGTGAATTATCTGGCAGATGGATCCTCTCCTCACGGTATGAATCAACCAAGTGTCTCCCGAACTCTTTTTGGATTTTTATAATTTTCTCATTTTTTTGTATTTTGGGCGATTGCAAGCTCCCATGATCACCAACAAGTAAACATGTATCCCTGACGAAAGGAGCATTAATCTGATTGTTCCTCAAGATAGCAAGATTATCATTCATCAAATCAATGCGTACCATCATCCGGTTCAAGATATCACTAATAGGGATCGAGGGAGATGATTCCAACAGGACAGACTCGGGTGAATGTGAATGTGGAGGTGGATAATATACAGGTGGGGGTGGAGGTGGGTGCGGATAGAAATCCGAGTCACGATACTGTGGCTGAGGAAAATATGTACAAAAATCAGAAAAAGTAGGAGGAGGATCCTCCTGATAAAAGGGAGGTGGACCGACTGGAGTGAACGAAGGATCCGTAAAGTCCGGATAAAAGACGCTCCAGGGGTCCATCTCGAAAGCAAAAGGAAATGATTCGGGAGAGCACGATAGTCAAGTCAAAAGAGTGAAGAAGAAAGGCGCAAATGCGCAGGGACGATCTAGGACACACACAAAGCAATCACAAGCAAAATGAAAACAAGTCAAACCCTCAATTCACCTACTCAACTCGGTAGAGACCGTAAGAGCGGCCTTTTTATCTTGTCTGTTTTAGAGTGAGGTGAGAAGTCAAAATATATGCGCAAACACTTAGGGGGCTGAATGGGATTTGGTCCCTAATCCTAGCGTGTGCGCGAGCAAGTAAAAATGAAGACAATGAGGGGATTACTCGTCCCAAGAAAATATTTTTCTTTTTGGTTGATTTTAGGGTCAAGTAATATTAACAAGTCCCAATTTTATTTGATTGTCACTTTTTTTTGGATTTTTAATAAAAATGCACGATCCTATCGGGGAGTCAATTCCTTTAAGCTCCTAGGTGTTCAAAATCAGAGGTAGAAGCGGAAAAGCAATGCAAGCGGCAAAACAATGATGCATGCTAAAGAGAAATGCTCACCTTGCCTCCAGCACTCTACATGCAAGGATGCTCTGCAGAATTGAAACCTATCTACATGCAAATGCAAGCCGATGAAATCGTCCTAAGTATCAGAAATTGCTATTATCGTGAAGAACCACAAGTCGGTCACCGATCCTCAATCCAAGAGTCCGATCTAGGCTCACCCCTCCTCCTCTCGACAAAACGAGTTCAAGAGCAGCGCATGGCACGGTGGGCTCGCAGCGCGAAGGATCGAAGAAGATGAGGCGACTGTTTAGTTTTGAACTAAGTCCAAATGCGGCTATAGGCACATGCAAGATATTAAGTGTTTGGCCTTAGTCTATCGCAAGCAACTCCTAAAACTAGGGGCTCAATCACACAAAACAAATAAAAATAAACCTGAAAACAAAATAAACAAATGCGAAGAAAAACACGAGAAAAGTCGCGATGAGCCCCCAAGTGAACAATCACTTGGAAATTAGGCCCGAATGTCCAAGTGTCCGATGTACCTGTATTATTACAATAATAGAGTCTCTCTCTCACTAAAATTACAACAATAAATGCAAAGGCAAAAATGCTCAAAGGTATGACTGTCTTCTCAAGTCCTCCCTGCCTCCTTTGATGCTAGGTCAGAAGTTTCATGCCGCCTTCACGTGGGTGCCCCGACGCCTAGGGTAGAGCGTGCCTCCCTCGATCCGTGGTACCTCGCACAAAGTCCAACAAGGAAGAGTGATTAGACAAGTCAAACAATGATATCAAATAAATGAGCAAATAAAGAAGATAAAAATGTAGACAAATATCACAAACACAAAGCAAAAAGCCGACTATGTGTTGTTGCTCCCCGGCAACGTCATCATGTGATAACTAGGAAAATAAAGGGTCGTACGGTTTCACAAGGCAAAACCGCAGTCGGTGTCTTGACCACTTCGAAATCCCTAATTAATCAACAATGAACCCACAACAAATAATCAAGCAATGAAAAATAGATGTGGAGTCAAATTTATTATAACTCTATAATAAAGATGTGTATAGGTGCAAGTATGTGTAGAGGTCGAACACAGGGAGCAGACAGGATAGATCAAGCAAGTGCAAAAATGTGAATGTGATTGATGTGTCTACATTATGCAAATGTTTTTGTGGGTTTTTTAATTTAAAATTTTTATATTATTTTTTTGTATTTTTTTTAATTTTGTATTTTGATATTTATTTTACTGATTTTATATTTTCTTTTTATATTTTATATTTTTTTGTTTTTTTAAATAGTATGTATAAATAATATAAGAAAAGAGATGATAAAATATTTATAAAAATTAGGAAAATGCTCAAAAAATAGGAAATGAAATGTTTTTGGTCTTTTTATATTTTTATATTGTTTTTATGATTTTTGGGGATTTTTCTGAATATTTTTGGTATTTTTAAAATCAAAAGGCAAGAAAACAATGAATTAGCTACTGGCTGAGACTAAAATGGGAATGATAAATAGCAAATAATGACAAAATTTTCCCAAATTAATTTAAAACAAAGGTAATAAAATAGGGAAGCTACTGGATCTGAGTTTATATTTTTAGGATTTTTCTATGATTTTTTAAATTTTTTTGAAGTTTTAAGGTGTTCTCTAATTTTTAAGGTTTTTATTTTAAAATTTTTAGTGAATTTTGGACTGACATTAGAAGACACTAAAATAGACCTTAGATAATTTTTTTATAATTTTTTAAGGTGTTTTAGTATTTTTTTGTATTTTCTAATGCAAATAGTAGCTAAAATGCATGTTTTTTATTTTTAATAAATATTAAAATGCAATAAAAATGCAATGCAAAAATATGGCATGAACAAGCAAGCAAACAGGAGCTTATGACATTTTTGGGAATTTTTTGAGTTAAAATGATGCTCTAAATAAATAGAGAAAGCAAGCAAAAATACAAGGCCTAGCAGGGACCTATGTGTAAATAGCGAGAAGTTGGAGGGCATGCACGCAATTTTCACAAAAGTTTATAACTGAATAAAACTTTTACTGGACCAAACACAAAAGCCAAAATCCGTAAGGGTGCCCTTGCAAAAACTCCCAGACACACGTACGTCGCATGCACGCCAGGTAGGGGCACGGATGCAATTATCGAAAACCTCGGGGGCTGATATGCAAAAATGCCAATGTTTTATAACTGTGAATAGAAACTTTAGGACTAAAAGTAAATACGTAAAGAGCCCGAGACCCCTCTGCAAAAACGCCAAGTCACGTGCACAGACGAACATGACCTGGCAGGGGGCAAAATGGAAATACTACAAACTACGGGGGCTTTACTGCAAATGTTACAAAAATTAATAAAGGCAGATGAATGTTTTAGTATGTAATATGAAATACAAAAATGCCATGGGTGTAGTCGCAAAATACCCAAGTCTTAGGGCGCTGGCGGACGGTTAGATCGGCTTCACTTGTCCACGCATCAAGCCTGCATGGCTCGATACCCCTTCGTGTGTGGATGGCTGAGATTAGAAGCTGCGGTGATGATCCAACGACGCGAGGGCTTCAGATCGAACGGTGGCTGATGAGTCTGGTGCCGCTCTTGGATCGGATGGCGGAGACCCCCCTTGCAAGAACAGGGACGAACTCCGCCCCTCGTGACCTTCGAGCGGCGCAAAGGTGATGCTCCGGTCTCCGTTCTCGTCGCTGGAGGCTTCCTTCGACTCCTGGAAGCTTCCTCGACCCGCCAGCCGAGCCAAAAAGGCACGAGAAGCACCGGTGCTTGGCGGCAGACTCGAGGACTGAGATGGGGTCCAGGTACCTATTTCTCCCAAAATCGACCCTCCAAAGGGGGTCTGCTGCCTCCCACAACCTGCAAAAAGGTTAGGGAGGGGCACGGGAAAAACGCCGAGCACCTCCAGGTGGCGAAAGATGGTGGGGAGCGGTGAAGGAGAAGCTCGCCGGAGCTAGCTCCGGCGAGGTGGTGGCTTAGGCGAATAATGGGGAGCTGATCGAAATGGTATACACGGATCTACTCTAGCAGCTAAGGGGAATGAAACAAGCAAGAAAAATAAAGGAAAGCAGACCTCAAGGGTAGTGTGCCCGATGTAGGTACCACGACAGTGGATGCCGGAGATGGGGGTTGGAATTCGACCTCTAGCCTCGCATCACCTCGACGGGGGGTTTGGGACGACTCCCCTGTCGCCGGAGGTCCACTACACCCACACTCGGAGGTTTGAAGCTCTCCCAAGGCGGTTCAAAAATCAAATGGAAGTGGAGGTGGTCTTTTGAATGGGTGACGAAGAGGGCGAGAAGATCGAGAGATCTGGAGCGTTGTAGTGATCCACAACCCAAAAAGATCATAGGGCAAGTAAGAGGGATGGAAGAGGAACGAGTTTGCAGAAGGACTCGATGCAAATGGGTGAAAGGAGCGTCCTCGAAAAATCTGCAAAAGCGGGTCGAAAATGAGGTTGGCGCAGGGCTACAGGAGAGAGTTGACCTGAGGTCAACTCTCCATACCCCCCTGGTTGGTCCACGTGGACCAACCAGGAAAATCCTGGAAAAAAGTTTTCAAAAATTATTTAAAAATAGAAAATGAATGAATTTACTTTAGATTATCTAATAAGAAATGCTTATTATTTTATAATTTTTTTATTATGAATTTTAATTATTTTTATGAGGTATGATTTTATAAGTTTCCTTTTATACCCTTTATAGGTATATTATCTATATATTTTATTAATTTATTTTTTTGTGATTTTAATTCATTTATTTTTGTTTATTATTTTATAAATTTACAAAATACTTTTATACACTTAAAAATATTTTTATTTTGTTTTTCTGATGTGTTTTGTACATTTAATAAAATATAAGTATGTATTGTATAGGTATATATATAGGTACTATACCTATGTATTATATACATGTATTTTTTTGTGTTTTACTTAGGTTTTTTTCTGATTTTAATATACAAATAAATTATAAATAATATTTACAAAATTATAAAAATACAAAAATAATTAATAAATAATAAATTGAATATTTTAATCTGTACAAATATACAATAGGGTCCCAAAACTCAACTTTCAAACCATAACTCCGCCAAATGCGAAACCACCGCCATTAAATAGCTTATTTTAAACTATATACAATTAAAGGTGAATTTGATGCATTTGGAGTTTTCATTTGTGAGATACAGGTCTGGGAAGTTGGGATTCTGGAATTTTATTCAGACCATAACTTTTTATCTGTACATTATTTTTGGGTGAAATAAATTTTTTATTTTTCTTTATTTAATTATCTACAACTTTCATGTACAAAGTTTCCTTATTTGATGTGTAAAAAGTGGAACCAAAAATAGGTCCCAAAATGAATAAAGAATGAATTAAAAAGTATAGGTAGCTGACCCTTATCTCCCCCTACTTTATTCCTTGTCGACCTATTCATAAAGATGCCTAGGTCTCGGGGTTTTGGATCATAAAATATTTACAATATTTTATTCTTTTTCTTTTCTTTTATTTATTCTATAATTTTGGCTTTAATTACAGTATTTTAAAAATACATTATTTACATGCACATGCATGAATGCTAAGATGCTGGATTTAATGCTATTTTCCCGCATTTTCTATGGTTTTTGAGGCCAAAATGATAGAATAAAGATGATGAAATGTGGATTCATCATTCCCCCTGAAGCATTCGAGCCGAAGCCCCACTTTCTTAGTCTGTTACCGAAGTTCAATGAGAACGCCAACGAAGAACCTTATGCTTTCCTGAGAGACTTCGAGCTGATTTGCAACAACCTTAGTAGCCCTAGGGTTGGGCAAGACTACATCAGGCTGAAGGCTACTCCATTTACCTTAGGAGATAAGGTTGCTTATTGGCTGAAAAATCTCGGGGTAAAATGTATGTCTTGGATGCATCAATGGTTTTATTCTTGAAGAAGTTCTACCCGCTCAGTAGGACTAACCAGATGAGAACCAAGATCGTGAGTTTTTCCCAGGGACCCAAAGAACCATTCCATGAAGCCTGGGATAACGACTTAACTCAATAATGCCCCTACCATGGCATTAGCAAAGCGGTCTTAGTCCAAACCTTGTTCTGTGGCATGACCCCAGAGATGCAGGGGTTAGTGAGTGCAGCCTGTGGAGGAAGCTATCTCAATAAGAATGACGATGCCGTATGGAAGATCCTAGAGTAGATGGAAGAAACGGGCAGATCTCAGGCCACCAGGGCCTATCAGTTGTCTCCCTCAAGCCTATTTAATGAGATAACTCAGAGGACTATAGCGGATCTGACGGATGGCCTCATCCCCAACATGGGGATAATAACTGACAAGTTAACCATGGTCGAGCAGATTCACAAGAGGGTCACTGACCTTGAGGCACTTTCACGATTGCCAAAGCAAGTGGAGGAATTGACTGAGAAGGTAGACAAGATATGGCTACCTGCCCCTTCTGCACCGCATGTACCTGTACATCGAGTCCATCTTGTAAAGGAGCAGGTACAGGGGCCTCAGAGCAGCTAGGTTGAGGAGCGGCAATACACTCAACAGGAGAAACACACACCCCCACAGGTGGAGACAGTCTACGAGGATCCTCCGCAGGTGTTCGATATCAACGGGTTGTGGTACAACCATGACCCCGTTGGCGGACAGTCGGAGATAGGGTACGGTCAACCACATAGACCTTCCCTAGCTTACCAGGAAACTAGCTCCGTCCCCACACCGTACTTTGTACAGTCCTGGCCCAGACAAGGGTACCAGCCTCAGCAGCACCAGCAGCAGCGCACGTTCCACTCGGATCAGCAGGGCCCTCCACCACCTTCCCACCAGCAGCAGTATCGGCATGGCCAGCGGGGCCAATATAGACACTTGTCCTCTAGTCAGCAGCAGCAAGCCCCGTCCACTAGTGAATTGGAGTCCCTCACCTTGGCAATCTAGACCCTGACTGATAGGGTCCAGCAGATACAGAATGATTACATGGTTATCCGAACTGATCTGAACCACGTTTCACACACCCAGGATCAGCAGATGGCGCCAAAGACCCCAATTCTCGCTCAGATTCAGGCCAACCCAAATAGCCTGAATCAGGGCCAGAACCGACCACGTGATCAGGTATACTATTCAGATAACTCTCTATCTGAACATGAGATCCTTTCGTACGATAATGTTAATCATATGTCCCTTAAGAACGGAAGGAATGTGATCATACATGATCAGGCATGGGCACATGATGAAGACGCCATCAAGTCTATACCTGAGGAGAACTTGGAGGCAGAGGAGCAGCAGCAGCACCACCACCACCACCACCACCAGAAGAAGAGGATTTCCATGTCCTCGAAGAAGAAGGAGAATAGCACCAGCAATGAGTCCGGCAAAATCAATGAGGAGCCCGCACCTCCATCTGAGGAGGACATCCCAGTAGTCACGTAAGACACATCACTTATTTTGCAATAGAAATTTCTTTTTCGTCCAAGTCAGAGTCTGTGTCAGAGTCAGAGTCCTGTAAAGAAAGTTTTTTGTTTCAATGAGGATCTTTTAGTTTCAGGATCTGAGTTAGCATCAATAATCTCTTCCCCCTGAGCCCTTAAGGGTGGAAAGAAAAAAACTAAAAAAATCCAAAAAGTTGACCCTGAGATGGCAGAGTTCTGCAATAAGTATATCAAGGTCACATTCCCTTTCCATAAGTATGTGTACATGACACCTGCATTTCAGAAGTACCTTAAGGTGAGATGCACACCTATTAGGATCAGCAGGAAGACCAAAAGCCGTGTTGAGAAGCATGTTTTGTCAGTAGCCACTACTTGCACCATAAAGAATGTGTTTCCAAGGAAACGAAGAGACATGGGTGCCCATTCTGTGGTGAGTTATGTCGATGACACCGCGTTTACACGCACTCTCCTAGATAATAGATCCTCAATTAACTTGATGCCTGCAGCCCTCTATGAGCAGCTAAATCTAGGACCTCTTAGGAAATCCAGAGCATTACTCCAGTTTGCAGATAAATCAACCAAGAGGTCCCTGGGAGAATTGAGGAACGTTATCATCAAAGTCGAGGGTCAGGATTACATGGTGGACTTTGCAGTCCTTGTTATGGAAATCCCTCGAAATTGGAGAGATTCCCATATCATCTTAGGAAGGCCCTTCCTCAGAACAGCGGGGGTCTTATTTGATTACAAGATCGGGAAGATTCAGTTCCAAACTCTAGGCGGAGATGAGGAACTTGAGATGAAGCAGACAAGGTGGCAAAGGCTAGATTCCGAATCCAACATTGAGTACTCTTCATCTGAAACAGATTGCGTTCATGTAGACACCGTTGGGCCATGGATACAGAACCCAGCCAGCACCGATGAGTCCCTCTTCTCCAGAGAAGATCTTGTGCATGAGATAGTCTGTGAGAGCCTTAGGAATGAGTACGGCGCAAAAAGTGCATCCACCTACATCTTCGATGATGTAGAGGCCCAGTTGGGCATGTCAGTCCTTCCCTCTTTAGGACAATCAGAAGATGGGGATGATGAGTCGGACGTGGCTTTTTCCAATTGCTGGGAGACTTTTGACGATCGGACTCCAGAGTTGAATGAGTTGGTGGCAGTTATTTCAAAGATAGATCCAACCACTACCAGCACAGAGCCAGAACTGATTGAGCCAGACTTCCTTGATGATCACACCTTACCTGAGCTCAAACCTTTACCCAACACTTAAATATGCCTTCCTTGCAGGACAAGAGAAGAAGTATTTGGTCATCATCAGCTCATGATTGACCGAGGAGCAGGAATCCGCTTGCTAGAGATCCTGAAAAAAAACCACAAGGAGATAGGTTGGAGCATCTCCGATCTCCACGGGATAAATCTCACTCGGTGTTTGCACCATATCTACTTAGAAAATGAGGCTAAACCCTTTCGTGAATTCCAATGCAGGTTGAATCCAAATTTACGAGAGGTCGTGAAGAAGGAGATAGAGAAATGGTGTGATGCAGGTTTCATTTACCCCATCTCTGATTCCAGGTGGGTGGCACCTATTCATGTTGTCCCGAGAAAGTCGGGAATTTAGACAACCACCAATGGGGACGGAGAGGAGATCGTGACACGAGTACCCATGTCATGGTGTGTCTGTGTGGATTACAGACGCCTGAATGCCGCGACGAAGAGGATTATTTTCTCCTACCATTCATTGATCAGATCTTAGAAAGATTAGCGGGAAAAGAATTCTTCTGCTTCTTAGATGGGTTCTCGGGCTACAATCAAGTAGCCATTGCTCGTGAGGACCAGGAGAAAACCACGTTCACATACCCTTTTGGTACCTATGCTTTCTGGCGCATGCCCTTTGGGTTATGCAATGCTCCTGTTACGTTTAAAAGGTGCATGATTGCAGTATTCGCTGAAATGGTCGGTGAATTCCTGGAAGTCTTCATGGATGACTTCTCAATCCACGATGATTCCTTCGATTCCTATCTTAGGAATCTGGACCGAGTCCTCAAAAGATGTTGTGAGGTAAATATGATGCTCTCCTGGGAGAAAAGTCACTTCATGGTGATGGAGGGTATTGTGTTGGGGTACGTCATCTCCAAGAGAGGAATGGAGATTGACCCTGCCAAGGTGGTCGTGATCAGATGACTCCAGCTACCAACCAATGTGAAACAGTTGCAGTCATTCGTCGGGCATGTTGGATTTTATCGGAGATTTATCAAGTATTTTTCGATGATTTCCCGACCGCTAACTGAGCTTTTAGGCAAAGACATGGAGTTTATTGTCGATCATAAATATCTTGAGGCCTTTAAGCAATTGCAAGGGATGATCATGGACGCCCCGATCCTACAAGCCCCAAATTGGTCTCTTCCTTTTGAGATCATGGCGGACGCCTCAGATTTTGTTGTTGGGGATGTGTTAGGATAGAGGAGGGATGGCATCTCGTTTGCTATACACTACGCAAGCAAAGTGCTTGATACCGCTCAGCGTAACTATATGATTACCGAAAAGGAGATGCTTGCGGTAGTGTTCTCCTTGGATAATTCAGATCTCATTTGATTGGATCCAAGGTGATTGTGTTCACAAACCATACAACATTATGATATTTAATGGAAAAGAGGGACGTGAAGGCGCATCTTCTTGGGTGGATTCTTCTCATCCAGGAATTTGATTTGGACATTAGAGATAAGCTTGGAAAGAAAAACGTAGTGGCTGATCAGCTCTCCCATATCGAAAATCTAGATGCTTCTGAGGATACGCCTATTCGAGACTCCTTCCCTGACGAGTCGATTTTCATTATTGACTTGCTGCCATGGTACGCCAATATCGTGAACTATCTTATCTCCAAGAAAGTCCTGAAGATTGGCCCAAAAGCCACATAGATCGACTCAAGTCGGATTCAAGACATTACCATTGGGAGGATTCAATCCTTTTCTTTGAAGGATCGGATTGTGTCTGGAGATGGTGTATTCCTCAGGAGGAATATCAGAATGTCCTTACTTTATGCCACAGTCTGGAGGCAGGAGGACACCACTCCGGGAAGAGGACCGCATGGAAGGTACTTCAATGTAGCTTATACTGGCCGACTCTGTTTCACGATGCGCTCACCTTTGCGAAGTCGTGCCCAGTATGCCAGCGAATGGGAGGAACCGGTGGTTCCAAGGATGAGATGCCGATGCAGCCTGTCATCATTTTTTATATCTTTGACGCCTGAGGCATCGACTTCATGGGCCCATTCCCAGTTAGCCATGGATTCGAATATATCTTTCTTGTGGTAGACTATCTGTCAAGGTGGGTGGAGGCTATCCCAACCCAAGCCGCAGACAGCAGGATTGTTTGTAAATTCATTAGAGATCACATCATCTCTAGGTTTGGGATCCCCAAAGTGTTGATATCCGATGTGGTAACCATTTTGTGAATAGATACGTGAAGAATCTCTTAAAGGATTACGACATCGAACATCGTGTCGCTAGTCCTTATCACCCACAAACCAATGGCATAGTTGAGGTGTCGAATAGGGAGGTAAAGACCATATTGCAGAAGCTTCTCCGCCCAGACAGGAAGGACTGGTATCAGATCTTGGATCAAGTCCTTTGGGCTTATAGGAAAGCTTACAAGATACTTTAGGAACCTCCCCATTCAGGATGGTATTTGGGAAGCCGTGTCATTTTCCCTCTGAATTAGTGCACAAATCTGAATAGGCAATCAAGAAGGTCAACTGGAACACACACCTGGGGCTGAAACAAAGAGAGAAGGATCTGAATGAGCTTGTGGAAATCAGAAACCGAGCATATAACAACAGTTTGGTGTACAAGGACAATGTAAAGTGTTGGTACGATAGATATATCAGACGAAAGACCTTTGTTCCTAGACAAAAGTTATGGTTGTTCAATGCAAGGCTGAAGGTTTTCCAAGGTAAGCTGAAATCCAAGTGGATGGGTCCGTTGATTCGTAGAAATCTCATATCTTACAGATGGAGCACAAATATCCCTAGTTAATGGACAACTGCTAAAACACTTTATCGAACCCAATGAACAGTTAGTCCATGTTGAGGAGATTGTATTCATGCGCGAGGCAGATTCAGTAAATACACATAGAGCCGTGTATGAGACCTTGAAACAATGAGCTCTCACCATCAGCAGCATCGAAAAGATTCAGATCACGATCCTTGTATATACTCGCCCTTCTTGTATATTCTTTCCCTCCCTCCCGCGACTCTAATCACTCGCCCCAGCTCAATATCTTTTCATGACTATACTTAGGATGACCAGATCCTAAGTATAGGGGGGAGAGTGTCTTGAGTCCATTCAATATTCATTATATATCCTCCAGATCCCATCGGTCCTCATACTCACTCTTGTCTTATGCTTAGGTTGACCTGAGCCTAAATATAGGGGGGACCGATGCCCATCATGTATATATTCTCCTCCATTCCCCCTATTGACCTCGTCCGCCGCATTTTTGATCTTCTTCTATACTTAGGCTGCCAGAGCCTAAGTATAGTGGGGGGCCGGACGACTTCTATACATTTTTGTTATTTTAGTTCTCCTACGCTTAGCACGAGCAATGTATTTTTCCTCGCTTTTTGTGCTCTAAGGACATAGCACCCGCTAAGTATAGGGGGACGTGTATCTATTACATATATACTTTATCCGTAGCTCGTACTTTCGCGTACTTTTTGTATATACTATACAATAATTACGGGGTGGGTAAAATTTGATTTTTTTTATAAAATGCATGTATATTTGTAAACTATTGTATATTTTTGAAAAAAAAAGAAAAAAAAGAAGAAAAAAAGAAAAAAGAGAGTCTTGCATTCATCCACATAGCATGCCATCTGCATCTCATCTGTATATCCAGCATATGCAAAAAGAAAAGTTAGTGGGTTCTGAACCAAGTTATGAGTAGATGTTGAGGAGGGACTTGATTTGACCTTAATCCACCTAATTTCAGAGGAACCTTATAGGAGATGGAGTTAAGATTTTTTAGGACAAGTGACTTAATTCTTTGAGTCTGCAAGTCTATGTTCACATGTCAACTTAATTAGTCTAAGTAGAATATCTCGTGCACATGCATGATTATTTTAGACAGTGACCTAACTTGGACAAGCACCATGCATATAGCTCTTCATTGATGAGCTGGTGAGGAGGTAGAATCCTTTAGCTTGGAGTAGCACACGGGTGGAAAAATCCATCCTCCTTTAGGGAGGGTAGTGCATCTCAACTTAGTCTGGTGATGTTGACATCTAAGGACGGGATGATGTGGATTGCAATGATGCTTCAAAAGAGGGATAATCTACTGGCTCAGGAGGAAAAACTCCTGATGTACATGCTGCACCTTGTATATAGTTCGAAAAAAATAAAAAAATGAAAAAAAAAAGACAGGCCTGAGTGAAAATCAAATACCTGTCAGAGTATGTATATTAGCGAGAAATCTGCAGCTGGGTGACTTGGCTACACTGGTCACGCATCCTGGGATAGGTACCTAAAAAGGCTACCGTCCATTCTTTTCTCCACCCCTCCTCTTGAGCTGGTTGCACTTGAACTTAGAAGGGAATACCCCACTCCTCGAGGAAAGAGTTATTGGACTGGGGAATTAGAGTTACCTTGTTAGAGGAGGCTGCTTCTTAGCCATTTCTAATGTGAAGAGCTATTTTACACTTACACAATACAAGTAAGAATCATAGTCATTAGAAATTTGTGTTTGAGGATTTGTTCTAACCTGACTGTTGAGGAGTCTTGAATAGAAGACTTGTGGAACTTGAAGTATGTTAGGTCTTAAGTTCAGATACTAATAAGGTTCCACCACACAATTAATCTAAAGGTCGAGTCAAGCTCCATTTTCAACTTTTGTTCATGACCTTGGTATGGAACCCAAAATCATTTCACTATTGCATTTCATTTTCATTGCTCAGGGACAAGCAAGGTTTAGGTATAGGGGGTTGATGAATTTGTGATTCATCACTCTTAAAGTTAAAAATAGAGACTTGTTCCCTAGTAATTAGAAGCATATTTCCACTATGGCATAATAAGCATTCATGCATGCAGTGATAACATTTGCATTTTAGCATGCACATCTGCATTAAATAAGATGCCAAAGTCACTTGTAAAAATCATTCATCTGTATATATTTTACACTAATTCTAAATCCCATAAATTCACTCTATACTGTATATATTACTAACACTAATACAAGAAAAATACCAAAAAAATGCTAACTTGTAAAATTGAAAAATAAAACCCCAAACCAAGTTTAAAACCATGGACCTTAAAATGCACATATCTTTCTCTTACAAACTTCGATCTAGGTCTACTCACTTTTAAAATAATATACATTCAGAGACCTTCAAAATGAGACCAATTTCATTTAAATAGGAGCTCGTATGCAAAACTTGGGTTTTGGGCCCCCATTGTATACTATATGTATGTATATTTGTACCCTTGTATTTTAATATTTTATTTGACCTTGTTTCTATTTTTGGTCAACATGAAACTTGTAGATCTCAACGAGATCTAAAATTTTCATGTTTTCATGTTTTGAGTTTTTCCAAATTCGATCATTTTCTCAATCTTATTTCACATTCTTCCTCGGCCATTTTGATTGGCCACGTGGCACCCTCTGGTTGCGCCACGCGACCCACTCATCCGCTCGCCACGCTCCCCTTCTCCTGACCGTCAGATCGCCTCCTTGATGAAACTCAATTTTATCATCTTAATTTGTCTATTTTAAACCCCCTTGCTTAAATGTGTGTCAATAAAAACCAGATAAAGTCTTGTAATTATCAGAGTCTTGAATATTCAAAAACCACAAAAAATCGCAAAATTAAAATCCGTGGTGTTTTTAGCCTTAAAATTCCCCTAAAATTATTTTTTGTCTTTAATTGACCTCATCTCTATTTTTAGTCAACATGAAAATTGTAGATCTCATCGAGATCTACAACTTCCATGTTTTGAGTTTTTCCAACTTCGGCCATTTGACCCTAAAAAATCATTTTTTAACTTCTAATAATCTAATTGATCCCTTTGCCCTATCTGCCCTCTCTTTTGACCATTGGATCTCTTCATGATCCAACGGTCTTGCTATCTCCATGATCCTTGTCGTCCGATCATTCCCTTGAGTCCAACTCCACCGCCCGTTGGCGCCTTGATATCCGCCCTCCACGTGGCGCTTTGGGCGTCATTCGATCGCGCCCTCATCCCTCCATCTCAGTCGCTCCCTTCACCTATGTCATATACCTTACGATCATCCTCCATCTCAGATCTGGGTCGCCCGTTAGCGCTCAGTTCTCGACGCAACACGTGGTGCGCCATTCACCCCTCGATCACACCCCCATCGATCTGATCCCGACCATTCTTTACCGTCTACTTCGTAGCCGTTGGATCATGAGATCCAATGGCCACGAGGTCATCCCCTACCTCCGTTTAGCCCGCTACCACATCGCTCCACCTCACGCGGCAACCTCCCCCTTTCCATTTTCCCCATCATATCCAATGACCTTCTCTCTCGCTAACTGTCTCACGGTCTTCCCCACTCATCCTGCAGCTTCGCCAGTCGTCACGCACTCCACAACGTCCCTCCAGTCGCTCCATATTGTCCACTTAAGTCACGGAGGCCACCACAGGAACCGCCACCTTCGAAGCCTTAAATACACCATCTCCTCCGCCTGCCTCACCCGTCCACCTTTACGCGGGGCTACGCCCAGCACTTCCCTTCCTCCCCGTGACAGGGGGAGGATCGATTGAGGTGCCATGACAACGCTAGCCTTCGGTGTCGACTTGTCGCCTTCCATGGCGGCGTCGCGGAGCTTCGATCCCGCCAAGCTCCTCCCAATGGTTGGGGGAGTCCAGCAATGACAGGAGTGCCCTCGACACTCAGCCCAAGCCGCCGATGATCGCCCATTCTCCATGTAAGGTTCTTCGACCTTCTCTGTATTTTTCTTGAATTTTCGCTTAATTAATTAGGTTGCTACACACACCCTCACACTCCATGGACCACCTTGATAGCTTCGCCTCACAGCCCCCTTCCACGCGTACTCCTCTGATAACCCCTCCCTTCTTCTTCATACCCCGGTCATCGTCGACCCATCTCCTCTCCGATCGCCGGAGATGGAGCTCCGGTTCCTTCGCCTCCCCTCGCTCGCACAGAACCCCATTCCATTCATGCACACTTTTCCCTTGCTTCGGCTATTGTCATTAAATCTGCAGGACACAAACTCCTTCAATGGCTGGAGACCCGTCGGAGCCGACTTCGTCGACTTCGCCTCCAACAATCGAGCTCTGATGGTCAAATCTAGGCAGTCTGGCGTCTTCCCCGAGCTCCCAGATACCTCGACGTTCGTCAAGGGAGCTCTGGGGAGTCTACCTTGTCCAAGAGAGATCGTCGGAGCATGGGCTTCATTGCCGGAGCTCGAACCTCGCCGCTGGGCGCATCTGAGGAAGGAGGAGCAGGCACCATTGGATGCTCCTCCCCGGAGTTCATCCAACGGTGCAGGAGCAACCATGTCGACACACAGCGCAAACTCCAGCAACCGTTGGATCCTCAAGATCCAATGATCTACATTCGACCACATGTCAATGTAAAAGCTTCTCCGAGCCTCAGCTCCCGTACCAGCAGGCTCGGGTGTTCCGAACCTATCCCGAGCCTCCCTAGAGCCCCGAGCCTCTACCGAGCCTAGCCAAAGCTGCCCCAAGCCTGGATCTTCACCAAGCCTGGAAACCATGTGCCTTGCACATGCGATCTGGGAAAATTCACTGAGGCCCACGAACTTCTTCAGATTTGCAGATAGGTCCTGGCATCACGTGCAACACTCGCGCATAGTGGGTATTTTGCATTTATACCCGTGTGGGTTTTCATAATTGCAAAAATACCCCTATGCGTGTGGGTTAATTACAGGGAAGGTCCCGAACTTTCTTGTATTTGCATTTTAGTCTCTCCCAGGGACATGTTTGCTAGTTATATTTTATGTTTTCTTGCATTTATGCCCCTGGCTTTACTCGTGTATATCTTGAGCATCCTAGCTCTGATTGAGTCGATTTCAGTGGCATTTTGAAGCTCTTTTAATTGTCTTCCTTATGGCATGCTTGTCTTTCAGATTTGACACAACGAAATTTAATGTATTAGTTTATTGTCTAAGTGTCCTGATTTCTACATTTCTCATGCTTTATTTTTACATGAATGAAGAAAGCTTTATTATTCGACCCTGATTTGAATTCTATTTAAATGACTCAAGTGTTTCTAATCTAGGGCATATTCTCATTGCATTTCATCGCATCTTATTGCGTGATTAAAAATTAATAAAAAAATGCATGTTTTATATTTGTTTAATGCATCATTATTTTGTCTTCTTGCATTGTTTGACCTATGGTTCTCCAACTCAACACTTAATTAATGAATAAAAGTCTGAATAATCACGAGAGAGGCTCGTGTCCCTGAGTTCGACCTTGGTTACTTACCAAGTAAAATAAATTGATGACCATTTGATTTTTATTGATATATCTAAATTAGATGGTCTTTGATGGACCGAATCCAGCCCGGCTGCGATGACCCTTGAGTGCTAATTCAACACTATTAAAGGGCCAGATTTGCGGATCGTCAAATGGCACTGTTGCCGAGGACACGACTCATTTTTTGTATTATTTGGATTTTCATTTATTTAATTAAGTGTTTCTTTTATATAAGTCAAGTTGTGACATTTATTTGTCTTGCATTATAAAACTTTCTTCTCGATTGATCTCTAACCTTTGCTTTTGTGACAGGACCCTTGATTGTTCAAGGAGGCGAGGAGCAGATGCTTCCCGCTGTGAGGAGCCGCAAAAGCATGCTTGGAGCAAGTCGAAAAGAAAGAAAAAAATGTGTCATTTTTACATATCATTTTTTATCATGTAATAATCGTCTTTACAGCGGTCTTCGATTGAAGACTCACGATTGTAAACGAACGAATGTGGTTGTGTGGGGATCGTTCCCACTTAAGTGTCAACTTAAGACCAGGCACGCGGCTCTTCGAGCTTATTTCATCGTTTCAATTTTTATGTGCTTGTTCGTAGGTAGGACACACTATAAATAAAGATGCACGTAACATCGCCTCACTTAGCCAAATTTAAACGACATTCTTCTTCGCTAATAGAAGCATGTTAGGTGCGGCTTTTGATAGACTTGCGTACATATCATATTAGTTTTCAAAACAGTCCAAGTTTTCACGTATTTTCGCCAAGGCACAGCATGTTTTATCGCTTAGCCTAGATCATGGTTTTATCAATTACATGATTTTTCTCGATTTCCCCTCCTAGTTTGATCACCTAGGTTAATGGAAAATGGGAATGAATGGTAGACGATGATTGCTTGATTTTTGTGCTCACCTTAAATCAGTGACAACTTAAGAAAAATAATTGGGACTGTAAATTGCAAGTCAACATAAAATGGAGTAAAATATTGTTTTGGGAGAGCAACACCCTCGTACGCAGTCGATTTCACTTAACACTTTTTCCGCATATAAATAGAATATTTTAATCACCAATAAAACCGATAAGATAATTAAAACAACATCCGTTGGTTTCATGTGTGAGTGGGTGAATAAAAGGGTCTTGCATGTTTGATTGAGCCATGTTTGCTCCGACACTCTCCCCAGAGCCTTAAACACTCCATTAATCTCCGCAGATTCATCCACTCACTTGTATATCCATCCTTCTTCTTCGTTCACCTTGGGTCTCTCCCAACATCAAATCTCCATCTTTATACTTAGGCTAATCTCAGCCTAGTATAGGCGGGACCCGAGCCCCTGTGATTTTCTCTGCTCATCATTCCTTGCCTTTATGCTTATATTATTTGTAACCTAGGTATAGGGGGAGCCCCCTTAGTTCACGTATATTTATCTATATTTAAATGGACCTATGGACTTGTATCATCTAGTGCTATGAGGACATAGCAAAGTTTAAGTATAGGGGGTATACCGTATATACAGTATATTTAATTTAGCTATAATCTGAAAATTTTGAAAAATTTAAAACTTTTTGGCTAAAGTAGAATTCTTTGAACTAAGTGGACTCAGTGGTTTTCACAGCTTTCTATATTATGTTACAAAGTTTTTATAAAAATATTTTCGAAAATGATTTAAAAAATGAGATTCCCTTATTTTGAAAAATCTTTTTGAAAATATTTTGAAATTTTTTTATTTGTGTGACATGGTATTGAAATTTTCTTTTTGATTTCAAGGAAAGTTGAGTCTAACCAGTGTTTTAAACTTAAATTAAAATTCCATAAAAATGAGAAAATCCAAAAATCCTTTAAGAGTCAATAGTGACTACTAAGCCCAAATAAGTAGCCGCATTCTGTGAGGGTTCGCCCTTAGCAGAGTGGGTGGTTTAGAGGACATCGCATAAGGCCTCATCCTCAAGCAACGGGCTCCGGCATGTACTTACACCCATACTGGCTGGATGCAGATGCATCTACTTAATTGAGTTTAGGCAGTCATAATATCTCTTGAAGTTTAAAAAAATTGTGTTTTTGAATGAAGGAGTTGGATTAATCCTCTACAATCACACTTCCACCCAGGATTTGAAATGTTCAAGGAAACTTAGTTTATGAGGACTTGAGATTTTAGGTTAACCAGCCTTAGCCATCAGGGTCGTAGACTTAATCATCCACATTCCCCTAGATTTCTAGATTTGCATGCTATATCTCATGCTTAGTCTCATACCATAAGAATATGATCAGCACATCACATGCACAACTACAGTTTCGATGAGATGAGTTGACTCTTCACTTGAGGGACTGGTATGAGGGATTCAAGTCTGGACTTGATCTAATAATGCTCGAGGATGGGATACAATATTTGAAGGCTTCATGAAACCTGATTGTCGGCAATTTTAGCCAGTATGAGAACTTGGTTCTTATACTAATCTCTTGATATTGACCTAAGTGCCAGGGTGTGAAATAAATAAAAATGTTGATCAGTGTGCGCCAACTCTTGGTAAAAGCAATGGAGCTAGCCAAAAATACTACAAATCAATGAAATGTCAAAGAAAAGCTCTCATTCCACAAAGTTACATATCAAAGAGCTTCCACCAAAGGCGAGCGCTCCCAACCATTTCAAAGTGTCCACTTGGACCACCGCGATTAGGACCAGGAGTCGGGCTTACACCAAAAAAAGGGCTCTGCATCGTAAATGCTACAAGTCTGGGTGTAGAAGGTACGATAGGTACTCAAAAAAGACATACCCCGGTGTATTCCCAGGAAAACAAGTGCAGACGGCTCCAACTTCTCTTGACGGACGCATTGATCTACACCAAAAAAATGTATTGTGTAATAAGGCACTAAGAGAGAATCCTTGTTCCAATGAGAGGAAGAGAAGAATGACATAATCCCATGCCCTCCATTACTAGCCTTCCATCTACATTTTTAAGTCTGACAACTAAAGAGATGGTAGACTGAACGCAAGATTTGATTTATTTATTCCCTAGTGTTGACGATTGGGTCCTTAGGAGAGTTTCTCAGACCAAGACCTTGGGTGAAGTTTTGACTCTACTCTCGTGAATGCAGTCAACACTAAATGTCATACCCTTAGTCTATATGTACATCAGAGAGAGTCTGGATAATTAGAGGAATTGGGTGCCTCTTGATTAAGGCTAGGTTGAGCTCTAAAATTTCGGACCTCTAAAGTTGAGTGGACTTGAACAGATCGGATCTTGTACTCACATGCACAAGGGGGTTAATTCAGCTTATTCATTCTCTTTGATGCTCGGGGACGAGCATAGTTTAAGTATAGGGGGTGATGAAACTCGATTTCATCATCTTAATTTGCCTATTTTAAACCCCCTTTCTTAAATGTGTGTCAATAAAAATCAGATAAAGTCTTGTAATTATCAGAGTCTTGAATTAAAAACCACAAAAAATCGCAAAATTAAAATCCGTGGTGTTTTTAGCCTTAAAATACCCCTAAAATTATTTTCTGTCTTTAATTGACCTCATCTCCGTTTTTTGTTAACATGAAAATTTTAGATCTCATCGAGATCTACAACTTTCATGTTTTTAGTTTTTCCAAATTCGAACATTTGGCCCCTCAAAAATCATTTTTTAACTTCTAATAATCTGATTGGGCCACGTGACCCTTTCTGGTTGAGCCACATGGCCCGGTCCCTTTGCCCTATCCGCCCTCTCTTTCGGCCGTTGGATCTCTTCTTGATCCAATGGTCTTGCTATCTCCATGATCCCCACCGTCCGATCATTCCCCTGAGTCCATCTCCACTGCCCGTCGGTGCCTTGATATCCGCCCTCCACGTGGTGCTTTGGGTGCCATTCGATCACACCCTCGTCCCTTGATGAATCCACATTTCATCATCTTTATTCTATCATTTTGGCACCAAAAACCCTAGCAAATGCCTGTAAATAGCATTAATTCCATCATCTTAGCATCCATGCATGTGCATTCAATTAGTGTATAAAATATTGTAATTAAGGCTAAAATTATAGAATAAATAAAAGAAAAGAAAAAGAATAAAATATTATAAATATTTTATGACCCAAACTCCAGAGACCTAGGCATCTTGATGAATAGGTCGACTGAGAATAAAGTAGGGGGAGATAAGGGTCAAATACCTATATTCATTAATTCATTCTTCATCTATTTTTGGGACCTATTTTTGGTTCCACTTTTTATTCATCAAATGAAGAACTTTGTACATGAAAGTTGTAGATAATTTAATAAAGAAAAATACAAAATTGATTTCATTAAAAAGGAATGTACAAATAAAAAGTTATGGTCTGAAGAAAAATCCAGAATCCCAACTTCCCAGACCCGTATCTCACAACTGACAACTCCAAATGCATCAAACTCACCTTTAATTGTATATAGAATAAAATAAGCTATTTAATGGCGGTGGTTTCGCATTTGGTGGAGCTACGGTTTGAAAGTTGAGTTTTGGACCCACATTGTACATTGTACAGATTAAAATATTTAATTTATTCTTTATTCATTATTTTTATATTTTTATATTGTTGTAAACATTACTTATAATAATTATGTGCATTGAAATTATAATAAAAACATAAATAAAACTCAAAATAAAAATACTTGTCTATAGAATACCTAGGTACAATACCTATATGTAAACCTATATAATATATTCTTTTATTTTATTAAATGTACAAAATACATCAGAAAAATAGAATAAAATATATTTATGTGTATAAAAGTATTTTATAATTTTATAAAATCATAACCAAAAATAAATAAATTAAAAACACAAAATAAAAATAAAATACTAAAATACATAGGTATTATACCTATATAGGGCTAAAAAGTGAACTTGTAAAAATCGACCTCATAAAAATAATTAAAAATCATAATAAAATACTATAGAAAATAAAGAATATTTTTTATTTTTAAATCATAATTTAATTCGGCCTATTTCTATTTTTAAATGAATTAATAAAGGATTAAATCAGGGGTTTTCCTGGTTGGTCCACGTGGACCAACCAGGTTTCAGCCCCAGTTGACTTCGGTCAACTGGTTGTCCTAGACCCCTGTGGCTCCTGACAACCTCGTTTTTGACCCACGTTTGTGGATTTATCGAGCCTAAATCTTTCACATTTTTGTGTTGCATCCTTCTGCAACATTGTTCACCAACCATCCATCTAGCTCGCCCATGCTTAATCTTGGTCTTTGGACCCAAGATTTGCTAGATACTCGTCGATCTTTGGACCCCTGTCACCTCGGGTCAACCCAAATATAATGAACCCCCCTCCTTTGAATTCAAATGGAGTCCCTTCGATCCACCCCACGTCGCCACCTTCGTGCTCCCGAGCTTCCTGGAGGTGACAGCTCCACCGCAAGCCCTTCAGCCAAGGCACTAGAGGTCGGAGGCGTCTCCAGCACCTCCCGCAAGATCGGTGGTTGAGGTACCTTTCTCCCTCTGGTTTCGGCCATTGAGGGCCGCTTCACCCATTTCTTTTTCGCTCATTAGCTTAGCCGTAGTCTTAGGAACATTAGCCCTCAAGAAATTTTGGGATTCATCGCTCGAATCGCCTCATCCACCATCGTGGCCGGAGCGTACCTCCGGCCGTCCATCGCTATTTCGCTCCACGCATCCCCACGTCCATCCAAGGGTCCAGGCAGTTTGCCCTGGACCCCTTGACTCTTCTTGCAGGTCAAAGCGCACTTGATAGCGCCTGGAGATCAATTTTGAAGCTCGCCGGAGCTTTCGCAGCTGCCCAGCTCCGCCGGTCACCCGCGAGCTCTACGGCCCTCGCCGTGGGTTTTTGAAGACTCCAGGAGGAAGACGAAGACCTAGGGACGCTCCACGTCCATTTTGGAGCCTTGACATCGCCGGAGGACGAAGATCTGGAGCGGCGAAGCTCGCCTCGCCGGCGTTCTTCGTTGTTCTTCGTCATCGACTCCCCACCGTTGGATCTTGGAGCGCCTCCAGATTACGCAGCGTCCGTTGGATCAAGCTTCATCGCCACCATCAGATCGTCCTCGAGCGATCTAATCTCCGCCGTCCACGCGAAGCGCCATCAACCGTCTGATCAACGCCACATGTTTAAGTGAAGACCCGCAGCCGTTGGATCGCGCGCAAGAGGGGTATTTTGACTCTAACCCCAGCGCATTTTGTATTTACATTTTAGTACCAAAACTTTCGTCTGTAGTGTAACTATTTTGTGTTATTTGCATGTAAGCCCCGCATATTTGTTTTATTTGCACATAGGTCCTATGCCACGTCACCTCACGTGTCTGTGCGCGTGAGGGGGTGGGCTTTTTGCAAGGACCCCCCTGGGGTTTATTTATTTCAGTTTAGTCCCAAAATTTTGTAACGTAGTGTAAAAGTTTGGGATATTTTGCATAGTAGCCCCGGAGATTTTTGGATATTGTGTTTAGGTCCCCGCCAGGCGCGTGTGTTGCACGTGTTTGGCTTGGACATTTTGTGTTGAGTCCCCTCTGGGTTTTGTAATTTGCTTCTAGTCCAGTAAATACAAGTTTTAGTGTAAAACTTTGTGGCAATTTTGCATGTACCCCCTGGATGTTTGAGAAATTGCATATGTACCCCTGCCAGGCCTGATTAATGTTTGGATGCTTGTTTTAATTATTTAAATTATCATTTTGCCTCCAAAAATTCACTTAAGCTCCTGCTAACTTGTACTTTGTCGCCATATTTTTAGTTTTTAATTTTATTATCTTTTACTATTTATTAAAAATCAAAAACATGCTTTTTCCCTACTGTCTAGCTTAGAAAATACCAAAAAATAGTAATATACCTCTAAAAATTCCAAAAAAAAAATCCCTAGTGTGTATTTTAACCTCTTTTAGTGTCAGTCCAAAAATCACTAAAAATCTCAAAAGAAAAACCTTAAAATTTTGAAAATACATAAAAACTTCAAAAAAATATAAAAAAATTATAGAAAACTCCAAAAATTATAAACTGAGTTCTTGTTTGTTCTATATTTCATTATCTTTATTTGAAAATTAGTGTGAAAAATTTTGGTGGTTGTTTGCTAATTTTAATTCCTATTTTACTCACAGCCAGTACATATTTCATTGTTTTCCATTATTTCAGTATTTAGAAATACCAAAAACAGTTTGAAAAATACCTCACAAAAACAGTAAAAAGCCTTAAAATATCAAAAACATTTTATTTCTGAATTTTTGGTTATTTTTGCACATTTTTATAAATACTTTATCTTGTCTTTTATTACATTGTCTTTATATTCCAATATTAAATAAATATATATATGATATAAAATTATAAAAATCAGAAAATTAAAAACCAAAATACAAAATTAAAAATTAAATAAAAAAATAAAAAAATTTTCTAAATTAAAAACCCACAAAAATCTTTGCTTGCTTGCTTAGTGTAGACACCACTCCACATTCACTCACACACTTTTGTGAATTACCCTGTTTGCTCCCTGTGTTCGAAATCTCTGCATACTTGCTTGCTATACATTTTGTGCAGAGTTAAAAATAAATTTTAACTCCACATTTATTTCTATTTCTTTGATCTATAGTGTGGGTTAATTGTTGATTAAATACATTTTATTGTGGGTCACCGCAGCGACCTCGGTTGTCTCCGCCTTGTGTGAAAACTCCCTTCACCTATTTCATATATCGTACGATCGTCCTCCATCTTAGATCTGGGCCGCCCGTTAGCGCTGAGTTCTCAACACAACACGTGGCGCGCCATTCACCCCTCGATCGCACCTCATCGATCTGATCCCGACCATTCTTTACCGCCTGCTTCGTAGCTGTTGGATCATGAGATCCAACGGCCACGAGGTCATCCCCTACCTCCGTTTAGACCGCTACCACGTCGCTCAACCTCGCGTGTCAACCTCCCCCTTTCCATTTTCCCCATCATCTCCGACGACCTTCTCTCTCGCTAACCGTCTCACGGTCTTCCCCACTCATCCTGCAGCTTTGCCAGTCGTCACAAACTCCACAACGTCCCTCCAGTCACTCCATATCGTCCACTTAGGTCACGGCGGCCACCACAGGAACCGCCACCTTCGAAGCCTTAAATACACCATCTCTTCCGCATGCCACACCCGTACACCTGTACGCGGGGCTATGCCCAGCACTTCCCTTCCTCCCCGTGACAGGGGGAGGACTGATTGAGGCTCCATGACGAAGCTAGCCTCCGGTGTCGACCTGCCGCCTTCCATGGCGGCGTCGCGGAGCTTCGAGCCTACCAAGCTACTCCCAATGGTCGAGGGAGTCCAGCGATGACCGGAGTGCCCTCGGCACTCAGCCCAAGCCGTCGACGATCGCCCTATTCTCCAGGTAAGCTTCTTCGACCTTCTCTGTATTTTTCTTGAATTTTCGCTTAATTAATTAGGTTGCTACACACACCCTCACACTCCATGGACCACCTTGATAGCTTCACCACACAACCCCGTTCCACGCGTACTCCTCCGATCACCCCTCCCTTCTTCTTCATACCCCGGTCACCGTCGACCCATCTCCTCTCCGGTCACCGGAGATGGAGCTCCGGTTCCTTCGCCTACCCTCGCTCGCACGGAACCCCATTCCATTCACACACACTTTCCCCTTGCTTCGGCTATTTTCATTAACTCTGTAGGACACAAACTCCTTCAGTGTCCGGAGACCCATCGGAGCCGACTTCGTCAACTTCGCCTCCAACAACTGAGCTCCGATGGTCAGATCCAGGCAGTCCGGCGTCTTCCCCAAGCTCCCAGCTACCTCGACGTTCGTCAAGGGAGCTCCGAGGAGGTCTACCTTGTCCAAGAGAGATCGACGGAGCTTGGGCTCCTTCGCTGGAGTTCGAATCTCGCCACCGGGTGCGTCTGAGGAAGGAGGAGCAAGCACCGTTGGATGCTCCTCCCTGGAGTTCATCCAACGGTGCAGGAGCAGCCACGTCGACACACAATGCAGACTCCAGCAACCGTTGGATCCTCAAGATCCAACGGTCTACATTCGACCACATGTCAATGTAAAATCTTCTTTGAGCCTCAGCTCCCGTACCAGCATGCTCGGGTGTTCCGAACCTATCCCGAGCCTCCCCAGAGCCCTGAGCCTCTGTCGAGCCTAGCCGAAGCTGCCCCAAGCCTGGATCTTCACCGAGCTTGGAAACCATGTGCCTTGCGCGTGCGATCTGGGAAAATTTCACCGAGGCCCACGAACTTCTTCAGATTTGCAGATAGGTCCTGGCATCACGTGCAGCAAGTGCACACAGTGGGTATTTTGCATTTATACCCTCGTGGGTTTTCATAATTGCAAAAATACCCCTGTTTGTGTGCCTTAATTATAGGGAAGGTCCCGAACTTTCTTGTATTTGCATTTTAGTCCCTCCCAGGGACTTATTTGCTAGTTATCTTTTATATTTCCTCGCATTTATGCCCCTGGTTTCACTCGTGTATATCTTGAGCTTCCTTGCTCTGATTGAGTCGATTTCAGTTGCGTTTTGCAGCTCTTTTAATTGTCTTCCTTATGGCATGCTTGTCTTTCACATTTGACACAACGAAATTTAATGTATTATTTTATTGTCTAAGTGTCCTGATTTCTACGTTTCTCATACCTAATTTTTACATGAATGAAGAGAGCTTTATTATTCGACCCTTATTTGACTTCTATTTAAATGACTCAAGTGTTTCTGATCTAGGGCATATTCTCATTGCATTTCATCGCATCTTATTGCATGATTAAAAATTAATAAAAATAATTGTTTTATATTTGTTTAGTGCATCATCGTTTTATCTTCTTGCATTGTTTGAACTATGGTTCTCCAATTCAACACTTAATTAATGAATAAAAGTATGAATAATCACGAGAGAGGCTCGTGTCCCTGAGTTCGACCTTGGTTACTTACCTAGTAAAATAAATTGATGACCATTTTATTTTTATTGATATATCTAAATTAGATGGTCTTTGATGAACCGAATCCAGCCCGACTGCGATGACCCTTGAGTGCTAATTCAACTCTATTAAAGGGCCGGATTTGCAGATCGTCACTCCTTCCTCTTCAGATCTCGGCCATTCATTGCCGCTTCAAATCTTGACCGTCCAATCAAGGCTCAGATCAAATATGGGTCGACCACCAGCGCCTCCACCTCCTTGCGACACGTAGCACCTTCCTCGACCACCCGATCATACCAATGGGAATCTCATCCACGTCGTTCATCTCCGCCTCATTTTCAGACCGCCACGTGTCATCGCCCACACCACACGATCATCTCCAAACGCCTTAATCTACACCATTCATCCCCGTTGTGATTCCAGCCGTCCGATTCCACGTCCAGATCTAATCGAGGCCGGTCTCCAATGCCACGCCCACATCCCGCCACGTGGTGCGCCCAACGCCCTTCGATCTGACCCACCTGATCTAATCACGATCGCTCCCTGGCACCTTGCTCAGAGCCGTTGGATCACTAGATCCAACAGTCGAGGTGTCGTCTTCTTCCTCCCAAGGAAGCCTTGCCCACGTCGCCCACCTCGCGCTTCCCCTCCGCCCTTTCTATTTTCGTCACCATCCCTGCCACCTTCTCCACTCATTGATCACCCCACGACGTAGCCCTGACATCCCTCATCCTCGCCAGACCGACAATCACCATGATCGCCTCTCCCTCGCTCCACAAATCCCATGCCAACCACTCCCTCCATCACCTGGACCTCCGTCGTCTTCCTATAGATAGCCCACCTCCGGCCACCTTCATGGCTATCCGCCCTAGAATGAGGTACCCTAGAGCTTCTATCTACCCATCGATGACAGCGATTGAGAGTGAAATTGAGCGAAGAGGGGCGTCCACCTCCGGCGAGATCCATGGCGTAGCTACGCCATACAGCAGCTTCTCCGATGAGATGTGATAAATACCCATTCATCACTCTTTATTCTTTTATTTTAGCTACAAAACCTCTGCAAAACACCATGTAGATATGTGTAAATATCATAAATTGTCAAAATGCATGCTTCTTGTAATCATTAATAATTAGCATGTTTTTGTGCATAAATAAAAGAATAAAGAAATAAAAGAAAAAGAGGGAAATATTTAGAATAAATATAGAGCGATCTAATCCCAATGGAGGGCTCAGCATGGGCCTGACTGCAAAAAAACCAAGTAGAGGGAGATAAGGTCAATCATCTATGTGCATACACCAATGTTTATAAATAAATTTATTTTCCTCAAAATAAAAATAAAAATGTGTTTTGGTTAATTTATACATATTTATAAAAAGAAAATAAAAATCAGAAAAATAAAAATAAAAGAAATAAAAATAAAAATCATTTTCTACCTTGTACATATACCACGTAAATATGTATATAAACCTATTTATTTAACTAATGTAAATAAATAATAAAAATAAAATAAAAATACTTTTTTTTCCAAATTTTATGTTATAAATAAATAAAATATAAAGTTGAATAATTGTATAAAAATAAATAATTAAAAATAAAAAATCCTTTTATGTATATACCTATATATAATAATAATATAATGTAAATACCTTATTTATTTTTCAAAAAAATATATATAAATCACTAAAAAATAATTTGAAAAATAAGAAACATTTTTCATGTTTAAACTTTTTCTAAATAAAGTCATTTATTAATTTTAATTGAATTTCTAAATAATTTAGAAATGGCAGTCTGTGATTGGTCCACGGGGGATTGTTGACCCCTGGTCAACTCTCCTTCGCGGAGCCCTTTCACGCGGATCCTACGTTTCAACCCGACTTCGCCTAATTTTCCCCGCTTGATCCGATCTCCAAATAACCAAACCCCGGGCCCCGATTGAAGTTCCCACATCCGTGATCCACACCCGGCGCTTCTCCTAGGGATCCGTGCTTCAATGAACCCTGCCTGACTCCTTCTTGCCGAACCCTTCCTGCTATTTAGCTCCACCTCCGTCGCACTTTTCACGCCATCTTTGGCTCTGCCCTTCCATCTCAGGACCTCCACTACCTTCCCTAGAGTGACAGCTAGCCGAACGTGGTGTCGCAGTGAGGAGGAGGTGCCTCCAGCCACTGATCCGGCGAGTCCATCGCCGTGCGCCGCCGCGAGGTGCGCCTGAGCCTCGGACCCTGATGATTCCTTGAGGCAAAGACCCCCAGAGCTTCTCCAGCTCATCCACAGTCGACATCCTCCATCAGGTATCCACGATTCCTTCTAGAATAGGCCAATTTCCGATTACGCCCAAATCGCACCGTCGGCCTTCGCCGGCCAATTCCCTTCGCTACGCTCACCCAATCGACCATCGACACCTAACTCATCTTCACGAGACTCCTCCCCACATTCTCCGAACCTCCGTTCACCTTGGTTCGCCTCGGAACCAAGAATCGAGTCTCCTCCGCCCTCGCCTCGCCGGAGACCCTACTCTGCCCCCCTTCCGATCATCCATTTCACCCCTAACCGGGTCGAGGCAATTTGCCCTCGACCCAGGAGCCTTTCTGTGCTATTATTTAGGTAAAAGGGACCTATCTGAGGGTCTGAACACTCGAGCACAGGAGGCTAGCTCCACCATCGTCGCCGGAGCTCCTCTGAGCTTCCCGGCCTCATCGGAGGAGCTCATCAGTTGCGAATCTCCTCGGCGATCACTTTCACCATTCCAACAGCCTTAGAGGAGCACTCCACCACGTGCATTGATCCGGAAAAGTTTGTCTGAGGTCTGTTCTTGGAGGAGCCCCTGTTGCCGTCCGATCAGCCCCCAGCTCCAGTTGCGATCGTGACCGTACATTCGTGAGACACGCCCACCGTCCGATCTCTTTAGGGTTCTATCTGGACTGTTCATCCAACGAAGGGGCGTGCATGCATCTCAGCTGTCAGATCAGTACGTGGCGCTCCCTCGTCCATCCGATAATAATAGCGGTAATTTGCACTTAGGCCCTCTTCTGTTTCGATATTTCTAGTTAGTCCTGTAAATATTTAGCGTAGTTGTTTTTAATTTGGATATTTTGCATTGTAAACCTCGATGTTTCTTTTATTTGCAATTTAGTCCCTGTGTATGTGAGCCACGTGCATTGTCACGTGAGGATTTGGGTTATTTGCAGTTTAAGTCCTGTATTTCCTTGGTGTTATGGATTGAATCATTTCAAATAGGATTTACATTTATGCCCCTCCGTGCCTGCTTCACGTGCCTTGTGCGTGCTTTTGAGGACTTTTTGCATAAGGGCCCCTGGACTTTCTGATTTTGTTACCGTTTGGTCCTTGAAAGTATATTTCTTTGCATTTAGGTCTATGTGAAGCTGTGTGCCTTATTTTTATTAAATAAAATATCAAATTAAATCCAAATGAGGTGAAATTTGGACACATGGCTCCTGCCACTGTGTAAAAATTTCTCTAAATTTTTGGAACATTTTAGAGGCTTTTTGATATTTTTAAAAATTCAAAAATAGTGTATTTTGCTATTGTCTAAATTGAAAAATCAAAGAAAAATATTGAAACCCCTTTAAAAATTCTAAACACATTAGTGATAGTTAGTTTTAGTGTATTTTAGCTTCTATCAAATTTTTGTGCTTTTTGGATTTATAAAAATCAAAAATATTAAAAAACACTAAAAACCTTATAAAAATTCTATAAAATTCTATAAAAATTAAAAAAATATAAACTCTTTTCCTGTAGCTTAGGTTTTGTTTATAGTTTTCATAAAATTACCTCCAGATTTTTATAGATCCATTTTATATTTTTAATGGATCTTTCAAGTTTGGCTATACAGTGATCCTCTGTTTTCTCATTTCTTGATTTTTAGAAAATCATATAAAAATTAGAAAATTCTGAAAAATTAACCAAAAACACTTAAAAACCTAAAAAATATAAAAACATTTTTATTGGAATTTTCTTTGTATTTTTGAGTGTTTTTAATAATTATTGAAGTTGCTTGTTTTTACATTCCTTATAAAATCAAAAACACAAAAACATTTAAAAATCATTAAAATCCACCAGAAAATATTTTATTCTTTATTTCGACTTTGACTACTTTGTAGGCCTCATGCCAACTCGTGCTCCCTGAGTCCGACCATGCTCCCTATACCAGGTTAATAAAAGTAGCGAGGACTGCTTCTTGATTTTGATTGATTTATCTTCTGTTTGGTGGTCTTTTATTTTTCTTGTTGACAGGATCTCTCTATTCGGGTCACGACGACACCGAATATCTTTACCTTGGCCCGATAGTGAGAGTTTTGATTAATACATGGTCATCAGAATGGCACCGTTACCGGGGAGAATGGCTTAGTAGTCATTTTTCAATTTTTGTTTTCTCTTGTTTTCCGCGGCCTTTTCCGTGGCTTTTCTTTCGTCTGCGGCTTTTCACGGCTTTTTGTTTCTCGTTTGTTTTCATTTTCTTTTATTTTCTTTTATTTTTTTTTGTTTTTTCTTTGTCTTGTGTGTTTTTTCTATTTTTTCATATATCTTGTTTTAGTTTATTTGTCCTGTTTATTTTTAATCTGGTTTGACACTTCTGTTTCTGTTTCTTGCGAGGGCCCGAGGACCGAGATGGCTTCTTCGGAAGCTGAAGCAACCATGGGAGTCGGAGGCGGCTTCTTTCTCTACGAAGCCGCAGGAGAGTGCGAGGAGGAGGAGCCGAAGTTCGGGAGCCACGGGATAGCCACGAAAATAACCATAGATTAGCCGTAGACTTAGCATAGTTTATTTTTAGCAGAATTATTTTATTGTAATAATACAGGTGAAAAATGAAAAATGCGAGAGCCGCTAAATAGTGGTCTGACAAATCAGACTCACTGTCGCTGATGCGACTACTCAAGCCTTCCCGTTTGTCAACAATTAACCCACACAATCAATCAATCAATTAATCAAGAGCAAGGATTAACATTTATTATTCCCTACTAAAAATGTACAATGGCAAGCAAGTAGGGGTCGAACACAGGAAACAAAGGTGTAGAGTATAGACAAAAAGTCAACTCCTAGGTCTAATATACTATTTACCCAATCTGGACTTTTTTGTGGGGTTTTAATTTTTAATTTTTTAATTTAATTTTTAATTTTATATTTTTGTATTTTAATTTTAAATTTTCTGATTTTATATTTTCTTTTTATTTTTTATATATTTTTTTCTATTTTCTTTTTCAATATTGGAATAGATATATAATATAAGAAAGGAGGTAGTAAGGAATTTATAGAAATATGTAAGAATACTCAAAAATTCAGAAATAAAATATTTTTGGACTTTTGATGATCTTTTACTGTTTTTGTGATTTTTGGATATTTTTCAGAATGTTTTTGATATTTTTAAAAACTAAAATAAAGCAAAACAGTGAATTAGCTACTAGCTGTGAGTAAAATAGGAATGAAAAATATTAATCAGCCACAAAATTTTTCCAAGCTAATTTTAAAATAAAGGAAATAAAATAGGGAGCCTACATGACTTGAATTTGTATTTTTCTGATTTTTCTACGATTTTATAACTTTTTTGGAAGTTTTAAGATTTTTTGGACAAGAATGCAATTACACAGGAAACATATTTAAATCACTACGCACAAGGGCTTAATTGCAAATACATGAAAGTTCGGGATTAAAATTGCAAAATACCCGCAAACACATGGCCCAGTCACGTGAGGTGATGTGGCTAACGACTAAAGTGCAAATCTGGCAAGTTAATGGGTCTACTTGCAAATATTACAAAACTTTTTGAACTGAAAATTAAAGTTTTAGGACTAGAAATTAAATACAAAAAGGGCCAGGGTTAATAGTGTAAAATACCCAAGCCTTGCGCGGGAACGGACGGCAGAGATGACTTCACTTGACACGTGGCGCTCCCTGGTGGCGCGATGACGGTTCGCCTTTCAATAGTCGTGATTAGATCGTCTGCTCACGATCATCCAACGGCGAGGGTTGAACCTGGTACGTGCCCGTGATCGGACGACCCTCGAGGATGGTGGAAGAACTCGGCCTGGGGGTTGTCACGATCGATGATGGTGGCCGACACACGGCCTCTCCCGGCCAAGGACCAAGGGCAAAAGGGTCCTGGGGATGATCCACGTCGAATGAGGGTCTCAGGCGAGCCTGAGACAGCTTGAAGCGGTCGGACGGCGGAGGTGACCTGGGCGGCTACTCCTGGGGACTTCGAGGCTCTATAGAGCCTTCTCCTTGGCTCTGATCTGCAGAGTTAGTCGTGCAAAAACCAGGTGAAGCTACGGGTGTATTCTGATGGTGCAATGGCGCCGAAAGGTGGCTTGGACAAGGAGCTCCAGCGAGCGGCGGAGAAGAGAGCTCGGTCGCTCGATCTGGGCGACATCGAGGGTGATGGATGGGTGGAGCGAAGCGACGGAGTGAAGGGGAAGAGGATGGAGGCGACAGGTGGTCGGGTTGATGCGTGGAACGATCGGAAATGGCGGGCGGAGCTCAGCTCCGCCGTTGGTTCGATTGATGAAATCACGGTGAAGAACTTAATCGAATATGAAACTGCTACGGACCTGACCTAAGCTAAACCTAAACTATCAAATGAAACAACAAGAAGAGGGGGAGACTCACCGGAGTCGGAAGTGGATGAGCTTCAGGCGAAGCTCCGGTGAGGGTTGGATACACCTCAATTCAACTCCAAACTCCACGCGAATGGGGTCCTTGAGTCGCTGTTGTCACCAGGAAGCTCGAAGGATGGCCTAAGGTCGGCGAATGCTGGAGGAAGAGGGATCAAAGAGGACTGGAAGTCGACGGGGCTGTTTTGAAACATGGTCGAGTGGGCTCAACGATCGAAGCGTATCTGACGAATCTTGGGTCCAAAGATCGATCTAAGATAGGGGCGTGATTCATGGGTCTTCGAGCAACAAGTTTGCAGAAGGTCTCAACCTCAATTGGTGAAAGATAAGACCTCGAAAAATCCATGAAGAAGAGACAAAACGACTCTCTGACAGGTCTAAGGGAGGAGGTCAGATAGTTGACCGAGGTCAACTATCAGACCAACCTGGTTGGTCCACGTGGACCAACGAGGAAAAATCCCCTAAAATTATTTCAAAAATCGTTTAAAAATATAAAATGGATTAATCAAATTTTGGTTTTAAAAAAATGTTTATTATTTTATGAATTATTTTATTATGATTTTTAATTATTTTTATGAGGTATATTTTATAAGTTTACTTTTATGCCCTTTATAGGTATAATGTCTGTATATTTATTCTTTTATTTTTATTTTGTATATTTAATTTATTTATTGTTATTTAGTATTTTATAAAATTATAAAACACTTTTATACACTTAATTATATTTTTGTTTTATTTTTTTGAATTATTTTGTGTATAAAATAAAAGTATGTCTTTTATAGGTATGTTTGTAGGTATGATACCTATGTATTCTATATACATATATTTGATTTTGTATTTCTTTTGGGTTTTTCTTCTGATTTTAATGTACATATATACTATACATAATATTTACAAAATTATAAAAATATAAAATTACAAAAATAATGAATAAATAATAAATTGAATATTTTAATCTGTATAAGTATACAATGAGGGTCCAAAACTCAACTTTCAAACCGTAGCTCCGCCAAATGCGAAACCACTGCCACTAAATAGCTTATTTTTATTCTATATACAATTAAAGGTGAGTTTGCTGCATTTGGAGTTTTCATTTGTGAGATACGGGTCTGGGAAGTTGGGATTCTGGATTTTTACTCAGACCATAACTTTTTATATGTACATTATTTTTGAATGAAATCAATTTTGTATTTTTCTTTATTTAATTATCTACAACTTTAATATACAAATTTTCTTTATTTGAGGTATAAAAAGTGGAACCAAAAATAGGTCCCAAAATAAATAAAGAATGGATAAAATAAAAGGTATTTTTATTGTATTCTGGCCCTTATCTCCCCCTACTTTATTCCTTGTCGACCTATTCATCAAGATGCCTAGGTCTCGGGGTTTCGGGTCATAAAATATATACAATATTTATTTTTTTCTTTTCTTTTCTTTATTCAATAATTTTATCTTATTAAACCGCATTTTATACAATATTTACACACATATGCATGAATGCGAAAATGCACTAATTAAGTGTATTTATAGGCATTTGCTAGGGTTTTTGAGGCCAAAATGATAGAATAAAGATGATGAAATGTGAATTCATCATCTCCCTATACTTTACCTTTGCTAGTCCCTAGCAAACACTTATGCAATAAGTGCAAAAAGAAAAAGAAAGAAAAGAAAAAGAAGAACTTGGATTTAGTTTAATTATCAAACTTGTCTTCACAAAATCAAAGTTTGGAGCTTAAGTCGGACCTTTGGAATTTGGTGTGGGCGGAACCTTAATGAGAACCGAATTTGAAATCCAACAGTCCTTGTGAATCCCAAAACTCTATCCAAGTCTCCTCAATAGCCAGGTCAGAAATATTTCAACTCATACGCAATCTCTTATGACTATGAATCTGACTCGTACAGTGTAAGTGATGGTAGCTCTCCCCAACTAGAATGACAAAGAAACTGACTTCTCCAGTACGACAACCCAATGATTCCCCAATCTAATAACTCCATCCTCGAGGAGCGGGGTATTCCCTTCTAAGTTCAAGTGGCAACCAGCTCAAGAGGAGGGGGTGAAGAGAAGAATGGACGGTAGCCAGTGTAGATACCTATCCTAGGATGCAAGACCAGTGTAGTCAAGTCATCCAGCTGCAGGCTCACATGATATGACTTTGGACTCAAGCTTGCTTATTGACTTTACAACATTTGTACATACTTTGCAGGCTTTTATTTTTGCACATGCCTGACCATTTTTTTTAATACTATATACAGCATCATTTACATAAGGAGTTTTTCCTCTTGATCCAGTAGACTATCCCTCTTTTGAAGCTTTATCGCAACCCACAGCCTCTTGTCTTTAGACTTCCTCATCACTGGATGGGTTGGGGTGCACCTCCCTCCCTAGAGGAGGACAAGTGTTTCCACTTGTGTGCGTCTCATACCGGCAAATCCAATCCCCTCACCACTCCAACTGAGTTGAGCCATGTGAAAGGTGCAGGTGTCCAAGTTAGGTCATTATCAACAAAAGTCGTGCGTGTGCTCCGAAATACTCTACTTAGGCAGTCAAGAATCCATTGAACCAAGTCCCGCGATCCTCAAAGAATTAAGTCAACTAGACCTGAAGTACCTCAAACCCAGTTCCTATAAGGTTCCTGTTATTAGGTAGAAGCTCCAATCTCCGGATTTTACTTAGACTTGTTCAACTATCAAACTCTATCCGAAAAATGCGAATGCTATGCAAATGATATGCAAAATGCAGGAAATATTTTTGTGATGCAATTTTCAAAGATTTTGAACTTTTTATGGATTTTTGAAAAGATGATGCACGCATTTTTTTGTATTTTTCAAAAGATTTTTCAACTATTTTTGGATTTTAATTTTGCAAATGTTTTTGGGATTTTTGAAAACAAAAAGATTTGGCTGAAAACTAGGTTGAAAATATGTACACGGGAGTGCTTCTTAAATTTACAAGAAGTGGATTTTAAGAATTTACAAGGGTAAGTGGTCAATTTTATAGATATATACATATAGTGGATTTTGGTGTGATGTAGATATTCCTCAAACTTATTTGACACATGTAATTCAAACAATTTTTGAAAACTATAGTCCAAAATAATTTTTACAAACATTTTACAAACATGTACACACATTTGAAACTCATTTTGCAAAGGTTTTCAGAACATTATGTATAGATTTTTCAAATATTTTTGCAACCATTTTTCAAACCGTTTGCAAATCATTTTTCAAACATTTTATTTCACACAAAGAAAATAAATTTTACAAACCACACATTTTTACAAAGGTTGAAAACATGTAACAAAACGTTTTCCGAATATTTTTCAAAAGATTTTTCACACAGATTTTCAAACTATTTTTCATACATTTTGCAAAAAACATTTTCACCTGATTTATTAATCAGTAAATACAAAAAGAATTTGAGGAATGACCACATCTTTTTATTAAGAATTTTAATGAATTTTTAAGGAATTATTAGCCATATTATTAGGAAAATATGAAAATACGAGTTATGGCTAAAGTATATACATAGTATATACGACCCCCCTATACTTAGCTTGAGCTGTGTCCTCATAGATCAGAGAGAAAAGAGAAGACACAACTCGTACTGAGTATAGGAAAATCTAAAGAATAAATAAATAAACCAATGAGAAGTTGACCATCCCCCCTATACTTAGGATCAAATAATCCTAAGTATAGCAGACTGTACACAACGTAGGGAGGGTCAAGGGTGGGAATGAACAGATCGTACTCAGATTGTCTCCCCCTATACTTAGGGTAAGATATCCCTAAGTATAGTCAAGAAGAGGAGACAATGGAGAGGATCGAAAAGAATAAAACAACTCGGGGTGCACACCCCTCTATACTTAGGACAAAGTACGTCCTAAGTAAGGAAAATTGTATACAAAGGCGGCACCTTTTTTATACAAAAAGAAGATAGAAAAGGAAAAGAAGAAATGAAGAAAACGGATATGAACAACTCGGGATGCGCATCCCCCCTAAAATTAGGATAAAGTACATCCTAAGTGTAGCAATGATGAAAGGGATGACATCACATCATGTCGGTAGAAGAGAATGGAAGAGATTGAAAAGAAGAAAAGAAGAAAAGAAGAAAATAAGAAAAGTAGAAAAGTCATTCAAAAATGTTTTGCTCTGCTTGGCCTTCCTCTGCCTTTTTGGAGATATCCGGCTCATCCTTGTAGATTACTTGAATCGAATCAACGACAACCATGAATGTATCATGTTCAAGGTATGGCTTCAGAAGCTGTCCATTGACTACGAATGGTTGTGCGTCAGCTGACAGATTGGATATCAATACACTTCCGTTGTCACGCACCTGCCTAACCATAAACGGCCCAGTCCATTTACTCTTCAATTTGCCTGGAAGATCTTTAATTTTGCATCAAACAACCACACCTTTTGATCTGGATTGAAGGACTTGTGGCGGATATGCTTGCCATGCCATGTTTTGACCTTCTCCTTGTACATCAGGCTGTTGTCATATGCATAATCTCTGAATTCCAATAATCTGTTCAGATCCAGTTTTCTGTTCTTTCCTGCTTGCTTGGAGTCCAAATTACAGATGTTAATGGCCCATAAGGATTTGTGAATTAGTTCGACGGGCAGATGACATGGCTTGCCATACACAAGGCGATAGGGAGACATTCCCAAGGGTGACTTGTACGTTGTTCTATAAGCCCAAAGAACGGAATCAAGCAGTTGAGACTAGTTCTTGCGATCCGGACGCACAAGCTTCTGTAAAATTGTCTTGATCTCCCTATTTGAACATTCAGCTAAGCCATTGGACTGCGGGTGGTAGGGTGAAGCAACACGATGTTCAATGCAGAATTCTTGGGTCAGCTTCTTTACCTCTCTGTTTATGAAATGATTTCCCCCGTCAGATATGAGAATCGTGGGAATCCCAAACCGTGCTATGATGTGATCTCTCAAGAATCGACAGACAGTCCTACAATCGGCGGTTCGGGTGGGAATAGCCTCCACCCATCGACTTACATAATCGACAGCAAGCATAATATATTCATAACCATGACTGTTGGGAAACGGGCCCATAAAGTCGATGCCCCATGCGTCGAAGACGTCTGAGATCTGAATGTATTTCAGAGGCATCGTGTCTCTCATTCCTATGGTTCTACCCATCTTCTGACAGTCAGTGCAGCCTTTGACATAATCATCTGCATCTTTGAATAATGAAGGCCACCATAGGCCACTTTGAAGAACCTTTGCTGTCGTACGTTTGCTTGAATGATGTCCTCCACAATCTTGGTCATGACATAAAGCGAGGACACTTGGAACTTCCTTCTGAGGAATGCACCTTCTCCAGATACAATCTGCTCCCTTACGAAACAAATACGGATCCTCCCACTGGTAGAAATGGATTTTAGACAAGAATCTTTCTATTTTCAACTTAGGCCAGTCCTGTGGGATTTTCTTGGTCACTAGATAATTCACAATGTCTACATACCAAGGAAGCGAGGTGACAGACAGAATTGCCTCATCTGGAAAGGTCTCTGTGATCGTCTGCAGGTTCAGCTCAGGAGATTCCGGCTCAGGAAGCCTTGACAGATGATCGGCCACCACATTCTTTACCCCAGGTTTATCTTTGATTTCCAAGTCAAATTCTTGGAGGAGAAGGATCCACCGTATGAGACGTGGTTTGGCGTCCTTCTTCTGCTGTAAATACCGAATGGCCGAATGATCAGTGTAAATGATTACTTTGGATCCAAGGAGGAAGGATCTGAACTTTTCCAAAGCAAAGACTACCGGTAGCAGCTCCTTTTCAGTGACAGTGTAGTTTCTCTGGGCTTCGTCGAGCGTTCGACTAGCGTAGTGAATCGCAAATGGTACATTATCTTTTCTCTGTCCAAGTACAGCTCCGATGGCATAATCTGACGTGTCGGTCATTATCTCGAAAGGATGAGTCCAAATCGGTGGATGTAAGACAGGGGCCTGTGTGATGAGTTCTTTCAACTGATTAAAGGCAAGGAGCACATGGTCATCTACAATAAACTCATTCTCTTTGCCGAGCAACTCAGTCAATGGTCTAGCCAGTTTACTGAAATCTTTGATGAATCGTCGGTAAAAACCGACATGGCCCAAAAATGACCTGACTTGCTTGATGGTTGTAGGTGGCTCAAGTTTGGAAATCACGTCCACCTTGGCTGGGTCAACCTCCATACCACGTTTAGAAACCACGTGACCCAACACAATTCCTTCGGTCACCATGAAGTTGCTCCTCCTACGAGAGCACAAGATTGACTTCGCAGCACCTCCGTAAGACTCGGTCTAAATAATCCAGACATTGGTCAAATGAATCCCCATAGACCGAAAAATCGTCCATAAAGACCTCGAGAAAGTTTCCCACCATATCAGCAAAAACTGCAAGCATACACCTCTGAAATGTGGTTGGGGCATTGCAAAGCCCGAACGGCATCCGTCTGAAGGCATATGTGCCAAAAGTATAGGTGAACGTGGTCTTCTCTTGATCTTCAGGAGCAATAGCAACTTGATTATACCCAGAGTACCCATCCAAGAAGTAGAAATATTCCTTCGCGGCCAATCTCTCCAAGATCTGGTCGATGAAGGGTAAAGGAAAGTGATCCTTCTTGGTAGCGAGGTTAAGTCTTCTGTAGTCCACGCACACTCGCCAAGGAGTGAGTACTCTAGTTGTGATATCCTCTCCTTTGTCATTCTTCACAATGGTGATCCCTGATTTCTTTGGCACAACATGCAGAGGGCTCACCCATTTGTTGTCGGAGATGGGATAAATGAATCCTGCTTCACACCATTTCTGAATTTCTTTCATAACAACCTCCCGCAGATTAGGATTTATTCTTCTCTGAAGTTCTTGAGAGGGCCTGCAATCTTCATCCAGAAAAATGCGATGCGAGCACAGTGATGGATTGATCCCATGGAGATCTGAAGTTCGCCAGCCTATCGCCTTGCGGTTGCGTTCAAGGACCTCCATCAGACGGGATTCTTGGTCTTCGGTCAGATGTGCATTGATAATGATCGGGTACATGTTTGGTTCTCCCGCAAGGAAGGCATATTTCATGTTGGAGGGCAAAGGTTTCAGCTCTGGCGGGGTCTGAGCTGCTTCAAAAGTGACCTTGGCTATTAAGGCAGGTGATGATTCTTTCAACTGTTCGGTGTCCACCATACTCGGTTCTGCCTCTTCTCTCAAATCTTGACAGAATGTCTCGATGATTTCCTCCTCATCAAAAGATTCTTCAAACACCTGCTCTTGGTTTTGAAGGCACATCACCCCCACGGCAGTCTCTTGCAGCACATCAGCAAGTTCCTCATCTTGATCGATAAGGGGAAATTCGACTGCGGTCTTCACTTCCTCCTTGGGGCAGAGGAGTTCATGGATCTCATTGTCATCCAAACATAAGTTGGTATCTTGAATTTCTTCTAGAAAGTCGCAGTCGTCAGCATACTCAATCACCCTTGCACATGATGTAGATGTATGTTCGGCTGGTGTTCCCTCAGACAGGATCTCTACTCTGATTGTTTCATTGCCAGCGCCAAAAGTGATTTCTCCCGTCCCATAATTCACTACTGTGTTTGATGTCCACAGAAATGGTCTTCCAAGTATGATTGGGGTAAGGAGCAATGGAGAGGGAACGTCCATATCTAAGACCACAAAATCGGTCGGGAATGACTTTCCCTGAACCGTGACGATCACGTCCTCCAACATGCCCCTAGGCCGCTTGACTGACTTGTCTGTGAACTGCAGAATCATCTTTGTAGGCTTGAGCGGTCCTAGCCTGAATTCCGTAAGTAGCGAAGCTGGCATCAGGTTGACGGACGACCTGCTGTCGAGAAGTGTTCGTTCAAATTCCTGGTTGATCATCTGACATCGCACAAGAGGTGCTCCCATATCTAGCTTTTTATCCGAGAGGTTGCTGATGGCATTAACGGTGGCCATTGTGAGGATATGCTTTTCAGACTTGCCACCCTTGCTTCTGGAATTGTGAGGATGAGGCCGGCGCTGGTTGTACATGCCTCTTTCAATCCTTTCTTTACGGTTGGCATGTACTCAAGAGCTTTCATTAATGGCATATTCAACACCAAATTCTGGATGATTTCTATAATGGTCGGATCAGACAAAGTATTTTTCAAATTTTTCATTTTTTGTGCTTTTTCATTGCTTCAGCAAAAGGAATATTTACAACATCTTCATCAATTTCATTCAAAAGATTGTCCATACTGTCGTGTACAGGTAGATGGCAAAAAGGAATGGGTTCATCTACAATTTGTGGACCAAAAATGACAGGCTCGGCTTCTGGTGTTGGCGTTGGACTCGCTGCAGGTGCAATGCTTCTCCTGTCAGGAACTGGCTGTGAGGTAGGTGCAGGCGTCTCCAATGCTGGACGATCTCCATCGAGGTTGCTGCTATCTTTTTGTGTTTTGTCATTTTCTTCATTTTTTTGTGATTTTCTGAATGATGGTGATGCTCCCAAAATGCTGCTTGGCCCTGGTGTTGGTTGGACTGACGATTCCCCGTCAGATGCAAGATGTTTTCCCTTCGTCGTCGCTGATGGTTGGAGTGTCCTACCGCTCCTGAGAGTAACATCATTAGATAAAAAACAATTAAATTCACCTGATGCGGGTTGGACTGCCGGCTACCTGCTCCTTGCGTCAGAAGTTGTTCGGATTGTCTTCGACCTGGGCTGGTATGACGGTCTTGGCAGCCGTCAGGTCGTCGATCTTCTGGGTCATCTCAGCCATGTTCTTCATTAATTGTTCAAGACAGGCCAGGGTTGGATTAACCGGCACAATCTCAGAAGAATCCCCCTACTGGGGCCTAGAGTGCTGGTATGGCGGCTGAGATTGCGACTGGTAACCTTGAGAAAGTTGGTGAAGAGGAGGGTTGGAGGAATATTGTAAATGCTGTTGGTTGTATGAAGCAGCCGGTTGCTGATGGTATCCTTGTCCGCGATATCCGGACTGCTGAGGACCGTGCTGGTAATTCTGCCTCCAGGTGTTACCATGGGATGGAGGCTGGTACTGGTAGGAAGGCTGGAAGGGTCTCCCACCCTGCTGCTGCGGGTGGTAGGGTCTGTTGTCCATGTTCTGACCCTGAGGGTGTCCCTGAGGACGGGTCAGTTGCGCTTCATTATTCCAAATGCCATTGATCTCCTGAATCAGTGGCGGGGGTGGAGAGAACTGCTCAGAGTAGACTGACTGGGACTCAGGTTTATATACAACCATCTGTGTCTGGGGCTGCGGGGGCTGCTCCGGAACCTGCACGTAATACACATGTTGGACAGGTTGGGGCTGCAGTGGAGTCGGCTGAGGGTTCTGCTGCATTGTAGGCTCCTTCTTCTCAGCATTCGGCTCGGCAGAGGTAGACACAACGTTGCACATGTTGGCATTCAACGCACGAACAAGCTGCTCCAGCTGTTGGGAAATCTTGTCGAGCTTTTCCAGACCCTGGGTCCTCTTCTCAATGATAGACAATTTTTCGAGGTCCTTCGACCTCTTCTCAATGATGTCCACCTTAGACAGGTGGCTCCCAATGATGCCCAGGTTGGAGCTCTCATCCTTGTCCTCAGTGTGAGAAGCCATGTTTACTGGCTTTCTGATGGCGGTTGATACCTTCATGTATGCTCTGGATGAGGATTGGGTGGCTTCTCCTTCAGCCATTTCCTCGAAGACGTTCCATACCACATCCTCGTCCTTGTTGAAATGCGAACCGTCGCAAGCGGCATCGACAAGCTTTTGGCTCTCAAGTGATAGCCCACCAAAGAAGTGTTGCACGAGACTAGTCTTTGGAATTTCATGGTGGGGGCACTTCTCCTGGAGATCCTTGAATCTCCCCCACGCTTCATGGATGGTCTCGTGGGGCTGCTGGCAGAAACTGGAGATACGGGCACGCATCTGATTCAATCGCCTCAGAGGATAGAATTTATGAAGAAATGCAGACTCCAGCTCCTCCCAGGTCGTGACGACCTTCCCAAGATGGTCGACTCAATATAGGGCCTTGTCTTGAAGGCTGAAGGGGAAGGCGGTCATCATGAATACCCCCAGAGGAATACCAGGGTAGTGAGCAGTGGCACAGATGCGGCTAAACTTCTTGAGAAAGATATAAGGTTCCTCAGTGGTATTCCCGTGGAATGTGGGAAGCAGTGACAAAAATTGCGGCTTTAGCTCGAAGTGGACATGCATACGTGGAACCTGAATCCATTCTGTGATGCGGCCCGCTCCTAGGTTGTATGTTTCCTTTAGTGTAGGCTTCGGCTGCGGTGGATCCACTTCCACTGCATCAAATTCTTGTCCTCCCACTAAGAACCCATCTCTGACTTCTTGAAAATTAGGATCTTGGTTTGGATCTTCCTCCCTGCAGTCATCTCTTGCATCGGCCCTCCTCCTCAGATCGTTCAGCATATCTTGGAAGGCGGTCTGGGCCAGGGCTTGATTAGTCAACTGCTGATGGATGGCTTGAATGGAAGCCAGCAGCTGACTGTTAACCTCATTCTGTGTGGTGTACTGCCCTTCCCCCAGATTGACTTCAGGTTCAGGTGGGGGTTGTGGTCCCTTTCCTCTTCCTCCTGCCATCTCAGAATGAACTTGAATTTCTGGCTCGTGATCGGGTTCTAAGTCTGCACATGGAAGAATGCCCCGATCAGTCTGAATTGTAGCACCAGATAAAGAGAAATGGTCTGTGTCAAGGTCAACACAGAATTTTGTTAAGGACGACGATGTGTAAGGAGTGAAATCAATTGCCATCCAGAACGGATAGAGTTCGGGACGAGAGTGGTCCCGGTTTATTGAAGAAGACAGGGAGTCTGGAGATCGGTCCACGGAGTCTGAACCGGGTTCTCGGGAATCACCCTGAATTATTGGAGAGGGAGAGCGAATGGAACTGATGTGGGTGCTGATGGAGTCTCGACTAAAATGCCCATTCGTCGCCATCTCGAAGATCAAGAGGAAGATCGATGTGGATGAAAGATACTGGGGTCAACAAGAAATAAATGGAGTGTAAAACAGTAGAAGGCTCACAATGAGCAAGGTTTAACTGGAGGGGGAACAAAATTTGCGCAAAGGCGCGATATTTTTGATCTTGACCTAAATGCAACTAGCAATCAAACACAAAACAAGGGGATTCACCAACTCAACACGTGAAGCCGTGAAGGTTCGGATTTTATCTTTGTAATTTTTAACTTGAATTCAGGAAGTTATCTTTCAACGAGTCCTTAGAGCGCTACGCCTATAGGAGCGAGAGTACTGCCGGAAAAGTATTCCCGTACTTGTCCTCCTCCTGTGTAACCTGTAGCCTGCGCTTTTTAAGGTCCTTGTAACCCTTCCTGGATCCCTACTCAGCCAAAGAAAAGAGGGAGGAAGCCGATAGGCGAAACCGATACTTCGGATCTTGCTCGCAACGGAATCACCCGTGAGAGTGCAAGATCCTACTCGGACGTAGACAGTGAGACAGACACACCCGTGAAGGCGTGGCCTATGCTCAGTACTTCGGACAAGGTCAATGCTCACACAATAGTGAGTCACCAATGGCGACCAAACCCTACTCGCCTACGTACGATAGTAGCGCCAATACTTCGGAAATCCAGGCGATACACAAGGCAGCCACAAGCTGGGTTTTTGGCTCTAATCCTTACGAAGCACTCAACTCACTTGGAAGGAGACCTTCCCATGCAAACTGAAAACAAGTGAAAGTGTTGCTCTCCCCAGTCAATGAATCCAATTACCAATTTTATTTAGGTCAAAGTTTTCTTAGCAGTCCCTTTTTTAATTTTTTTTGGTGTTATCGCTTCTTTTGAGTAGATTCAAACAAGCGCCTAATGATTTTTGTATTTTCTTGATTCCTACTTTGTCAAAAAACAGAGGGAAAATAGAGTCGGAAAAGCCGTGCAAGTCGACACCAAGATGGAAATCTCACCTTTGTGCCTAAATGATGAATGCTAAGTAAGAAGACTTACAGCGCCTCTAGCTCTCTCCATGCGGGATGCAAAGCAGAAATTTTTAAACCTAATCTATATGTCGGTATGCAAGGGAAATCGTCCTAAGAAGGCAATTGCTAGCGTTAAGAACCACAAGTTAACCACCAATCTCCAATCCTAATGTCCGGTCTAAGCTCACCCCTCCTCCTCTCAACACATCGAGTTCAGGAGAAGCGCTTGGCGGGATGAGCTCGTGGCGCGGTGGATCAAAGAAGAGTGAATCAACTGTTTAACTAGACTAAGTCCAAATACGATCTATAGGTACATGCAATGATTATTAGGGTGTTTGGACCTAATCTAATCGACCAAGCAAAAGCCTAGAACTAAGGGCTCAATCCACAAAAGAAATGAAAAATGAAAACAAAACTGGAAAATGACTGCGGTAAAATACGAAGAAAACCGCGATGGGCCCCCAGGTGAACAAACACCCGGAAATTAGGTACGAAGTGTCTGAGTGTCCAAGTCATGTATTATTACAATTTAAATGACTCTTTCTCACAAAAATAAAAAAAACTAACTATCTCTCTCTCTCTCTCAAGCTCTCCTGCTCTCTCCTGCCGGCTAGGGTAGAATAGCCAGCTCCTCCTCCCAAGGATGCACAGGATCCCCTAGGCGATCCTCCTCGGTCAGCTGTCCCTCGCAAGAAAATAAAAGAGGTGTCAGACAGTTCAAAACAAATTATGCACGAAAAACAAATAATCAAAAATGGCTAAGCAGATAAAAGACACAAATGTACTCTACAAGTCGATGCTCCCCGGCAACGGCGCCATTTGAAAAATGAAAAATGCGAGAGCCGCTAAATAGTGGTCTGACAAATCAGACTCACTACCGCTGATGCGACTACTCAAGCCTTCTCGTTTGTCAACAACTAACCCACACAATCAATCAATCAATCAAGAGCAAGGATTAAATTTATTATTACTTACTAAAAATGTACAATGGCAAGCAAGTAGGGGTCGAACACAGGAAACAAAGGTGTAGAGTATAGACAAAAAGTCAACTCCTAGGTCTAATAGACTACTTAGCCAATCTGAACTTTTTTGTGGGTTTTTAATTTTTAATTTTTTATTTAAGTTTTAATTTTATATTTTTGTATTTTGATTTTTAATTTTCTGATTTTATATTTTCTTTTTTTATTTTATATATTTTTTTGTATTTTCTTTTTCAATATTCGAATAGATATATAATATAAAAGGAGGTACTAAGGAATTTATAGAAATATGTAAAAATACTCAAAAATTCAGAAATAAATTATTTTTGGACTTTTTATGATCTTTTACTATTTTTGTGATTTTTGGATATTTTTCATAATATTTTTGATATTTTTAAAAACTAAAATAAAGCAAAACAGTAAATTAGCTACTTGCTGTGAGCAAAATAGGAATGAAAAATATCAATCAGCCACAAAATTTTTCCAAGCTAATTTTAAAATAAAGGAAATAAAATAGGGAGCCTACAGGACTTGAATTTGTATTTTTCTGATTTTTCTACGATTTTATAACTTTTTTAGAAGTTATAAGATTTTTTCTAATTTTTAAGGTTTTTCTTTTGAAATTTTTAGGAATTTTTGGATTGACACTAATAGACAATAACATACATAGTAAGTGATTTTTTTAGAATTTTTTGAGGTGTTTTAATATTTTTTGGTATTTTCTAAGCTAGACAGTAGCTAAAATGCCCATTTTTGATTTTTAGTAAATGATAAAATGCAATAAAATAAAATGCAAAAATATGGCATGAAAGTGCAAGTTAATAGGAGTTTAAAATAATTTTTGTGGATTTTTAGCACTTTAATTATGCGTGAAATAAATAAAACAAACACACAAAAATCCTAACGCTAGCAGGGGTATATATGCAATTATAAAAATATCCAGGACACAGTGACAATTTTCACCAAAAATCCACACGCGACGCACGTGATCTGCTGTTCACAGGGGTATACTTGCAATTAGCAAAAACCGACAGGACAAGAATGCAATTACACCAGCAACATATTTAAATCACTACGCACAGGGGCTTAATTGCAAATACATGAAACTTCAGGATTAAAATTGCAAAATACCCACAAACACGTGGCCCAGTCACGTGAGGTGACGTGGCCGACGACTAAAGTGCAAATCTGGCAAGTTAATGGGTCTACTTGCAAATATTAAAAAACTTTTTGAACTAAAAATTAAAGTTTTAGGACTAGAAATTAAATACAAAAAGGACCAGGGTTAATAGTGCAAAATACCCAGGCCTTGCGCGGGAACGGACGGCGGAGATGATTTCACTTGACACGTGGCGCTCCCTGGTGGCGCGATGACGATTCGCCTTTCAACACTCGTGATTAGATCGTCGATGAAGATCTGACGGCTATTGCTCACAATCATCCAACGGCGAGGGTTGAATCTGGTACGTGCTCGTGATCGGACGGCCCTCGAGGATGGTGAAAGAACTCGTCCTGGGGGTTGTCGTGATCGATGATGGTGGCCGACACACGGCCTCTCTCGGCCCAGGACAAAGGGCAAAAGGGTCCTGGGGATGATCCGCATCAAACGAGGGTCTCAGGCGAGTTTGAGACGGCTTGAAGCGGTCGGACAACGGAGGTGACCTGGGAGGCTACTCCTGGGGACTTCGAGGCTCGATAGAGCCTTCTCCTTGGCTCTGACCTGCAGAGTTAGTCGCGTAAAAACCAGGCGAACCTACGGGTGTATTCAGATGGTGCAATGGCGGCGAAAGGTGGCTTGGACGAGGAGCTCCGGCAAGCGGCGGAGAAGAGAGCTCGGTCGCTCGATCTGGGTGAGATCGAGGGTGATGGATGGGTGGAGCTGAGCGACGGAGTGAAGGGGAAGAGGATGGAGGCGACAGGTGGTCGGGTTGATGTGTGGTACGATCGGAAACGGTGGGCGGAGCTCAGCTCCGTTGTTGGTTCGATTGATGAAATCACGGCGAAGAACTTAATCGAATACGAAACCACTATGGACCTCACCTAAGATAAACCTAATCTATCAAATGAAACAACAAGAAGAGGAGGAGACTCACCGGAGTCGGAAGTGGATGAGCTTCAGGCGAAGCTCCGGCGAGGGTTGGATACGCCTCGATTCAACTCCAAACTCCACGTGAACGGGGTCCTTGAGTCGTTGCTGTCACCAGGAAGCTCGAAGGATGGCCTAACGTCGGTGAATGATGGAGGAAGAGGGATCAAAGAGGACTGGAAGTCGACGGGGCTGTTTTGAAACATGGTCGAGTGGGCTCAACGATCGAAGCGTATCTGACGAATCTTGGGTCCAAAGACCGATCTAAGATAGGGGCGTGATTCATGGGTCTTCGAGCAACAAGTTTGCAGAAGGTCTCAACCTCAATTAGTGAAAGATAAGACCTCGAAAAATCCATGAAGAAGAGACAAAACGACTCTCTGACAGGTCTAAGGGAGGAGGTCAGACAGTTGACCGAGGTCAACTGTCAGACCAACTTGGTTGGTCCACGTGGACCAACCAGGAAAAATCCCCTAAAATTATTTCAAAAATCATTTAAAAATAGAAAATGGATTAATTAAATTTTGGTTAAGAAATAAAAAATGTTTATTATTTTATGAATTATTTTATTATGATTTTTAATTATTTTTATGAGGTATATTTTATAAGTTTACTTTTATGCCTTTATAGGTATAATGTCTATATATTTTATTCTTTTATTTTTATTTTGTATATTTAATTTATATATTTTTATTTAGTATTTTATAAAATTATAAAATACTTTTATACACTTAATTATATTTTTATTTTATTTTACTGAATTATTGTGTATATAAAATAAAAGTATGTCTTATATAGGTATGTTTGTAGGTATGATACCTATGTATTCTATATACATATATTTGATTTTGTATTTCTTTTGGGTTTTTCTTTTGATTTTAATGTACATATATACTATACATAATATTTACAAAATTATAAAAACATAAAATTACAAAAATAATGAATAAATAATAAATTGAATATTTTAATCTGTACAAGTATACAATGAGGGTCCAAAACTCAACTTTCAAACCGTAGCTCCGCCAAATGCGAAACCACTGCCATTAAATAGCTTATTTTATTCTATATACAATTAAAGTGAGTTTGCTGCATTTGGAGTTTTCATTTGTGAGATACGGGTCTGGGAAGTTGGGATTCTGGATTTTTACTCAGACCATAACTTTTTATATGTACATTATTTTTGAATGAAATCAATTTTGTATTTTTCTTTATTTAATTATCTACAACTTTCATATACAAAGTTTCTTTATTTGAGGATAAAATGTGGAACCAAAAATAGGTCCCAAAATGAATAAAGAATGGATAAAATAAAAGGTATTTTTATTGTATTCTGGCCCTTATCTCCCCCTACTTTATTCCTTGTCGACCTATTCATCAAGATGCCTAGATCTCGGGGTTTCGGGTCATAAAATATTTACAATATTTTATTCTTTTTCTTTTCTTTTCTTTATTCTATATTTTGGCTTTAAAAACCGCATTTTATACAATATTTACACACATATGCATGAATGCTAAAATGCACTAATTAAGGGTATTTATAGGCATTTGCTAGGGTTTTTGAGGCCAAAATGATAGAATAAAGATGATGAAATGTGGATTCATCAACCGGGACCTGGACTGAGACTTGGTTGAGATCGGGGTATGTTTCGCCGAGCATCGGTGTGCTCGGGGGACCTCACCGAGATTTTCACCGGTTTTCCGAGTTTTGACCGTTTATTTACTACCATTTGATTTACGCGGTTTTTAGCCCTAGCTTAGGATTTTCATTGATTGTGATGTAATAATTAGGGTCCACACACTTAATAATCTGCCTTTACCTTTTAGATCGTAATTGGACCTAAATAAAATCAATAAGAAATGGCTACTTGGTCACTTGAGGGGTCCCGAGCCGCTAGAGGTCGTATACAGCGCTGGCAGGACCCGTTGTGGCGGGCACCAATCAGCATCCGAGACCGGACACCGACCCCTCCTGTTGATCACTTAGTCATCTGTTCTTTCGTGTAGAACTGTTTTGCTTAGGGCCAGTTTTCGCGTGCATCATATAGGTAGTTTATATTCAGTCTTTTATTTATGCGCGGATCACTCTGCATGTAGACTGCTGAAGTCAAGTACGCATTTCTTACTCTGCATGCATCATTGATTCCCACGCATCGGCTTTTTCGTCTTCTCCCCCCGATTTTTGGACTTAAAATAATCAGGAGAACCGAAAAATTCGTTAGGCGTTGTTTGAATTGAAAAATATCTAAAAACAAAAACCATAAAAATTGGGACTGCTAAACAAACTCGACCCTAAAAGACACCTCACTTAAAAATCTGTCTTGGGGAGAGCAACCCCCTCATTGTCTGGTTTGATTGCACGAGAGAGTGACCCGCACCCTAGGCTAGAGCCATATCTGACCCCTTTTCAGACTACTGCTTCTGGGCTAGTCGTTCTCCAGTGAGGATCGCTTCGATCTCCGGTAAAGTAGGTCGCGATATCCTTAATAGAGCGAGCCGATCGGGTAGCCGGTAAACGGTCCGCGGCTTGTACTGGCTGGGAAAGATCTAGTTCGGGATCGGGACACTCTCCTGGGGGAGTCGGATTCCTAACAGGTCACGTAACCGCTCTGATATCCTGACATGATCACCTAAATAAAAATTGACAAGATAATTGATCGAACTCTTATGGTCTTCAGCTCGTGTTGAGTAGGCGAACTTGGGGTTTTTTTGCTCATCTTGTTTGTTTACTAGATCTCATCCGCTCAACTCGCTAGATCAAGATGATGGGCAGGAGGTCTCTTAGGCAGCCTCTGACTGCACCGCTTTTTAGCACTCCAGCCCACTCATCTAGATTGGTTCGTGAGAGCCGAGACCCGCTCTCCGAACCCGAGTTCGATTCCGCCTTGTTCCCCCTTGACCACCCTTTTTCTATTCCTGGGATTCCAGTGCCAGATGCGAGACAGCAGACTGATATTTCAGCACTTGAGTTTGGGTCTTTTGCCTTTGCAGAGACCATGGCCAGCAACGAGGAGCGCACCGATGGTCCGAGGGCAGAGACGACCATGTACGTACTGGACCAGAGTGCGATCAACACCACAATGTTAGCATCCCTCGAGACCATGCAATGACAGATACGAGATCAGGGGGCTTTCATGGTAGAGATGAGGAGAGAGATGGAGTAGATGAGAGCCGACCGTGAGCAACGCGGGCCCGGAGACGGACCACGGAGACCCAATGAGCCAGCAGCAGCAGCAGCAACAGCAGGAGAGCCGAGGTCGATGCGGGAGTTGCACAACCCCAGATCGACACTGACGCACCGGTGGGTAGTACTTCCAGTGATCGTGGGGGATTTCAAGTTCCTCCCGAACACACTGCAGCTCCTACCCCGCTTTCACGGTCTCGCCACTGAGGAGCTCCATCTACATCTCTAGGAGTTCGAGATCATCTGCAGCACCATCCACGATCGTCAGGTGGACGAGGATACTATTCAGATGATTGCATTTCCCTTCTCCCTCGCCGACAGAGCAGCCAACTGGCTGAAGCACTTAGGGAGATTTGTGTACACCTGGGAGCAGCTCCGCACCGAGTACTTGAACAAGTACTATCCACTTGGGCAGACCAATGCAGCGAGGGCCCTGATCAGAAACTTCTCCATGCTCCCCAATGAGCAGTTCCACGAGGCATGGGAGAGGTTTCGTGAGCTTACCGACAGATGCCCGCACCACGATATCACGAAGTCGAACTTAGTTCAGAGCTTCTTCTGCGGGTTGACACCAGAGCTGCAGGGTCTGATGAATGCTTCCTGTGGCAGTTCCTACTTCGCCAAGGATGAGGACCAGGTCTGGGCCATCTATGAGGAGATGGCTGAGAACTATACAGTGATGTCCCAGACCCGTATTTACACTCAAGGACGCCCACAGCCACAGCCACAGACCGTGCAGTACCAGAGGATAGCACGGGTCGATGCTGATCCTTCTACTTCGTCTGCGGCAGCTGCACAGGCCGAGTCTACAGCCACAGACATGGGGATCATCAGCGAGAAGCTGGACTAAATCGAGCTGATAGAGAAGAAGCAGTGTCAGGACGTCACGCAAATGGATCAGATGGCACAGACGCTGAGTGACCTGAAGACACAGATCATGTGTCTCCAGGAGGCACAGACGGCTTCTCAACCCCGTCTTCAGGCACGAGGAGATCCGAGCAGCAGTGGTAGCTCGTCCCAGCGCTCCAGTCAGCCTAGACATGTTCACCTTGTACAGGCGGAGCCGTACAGCAGCCACAGCCGTACTACCAGTCACCACCATCTCCAGACACTCAGATGGTGGTCTACCAGCCGGATCAGCCCCTGGCAGTACTCCCGCCACCTTTTTACGAGCCGGAGCCATTGATGGATGTCAACGGGATTTGGTACGACCGCCCCCAGCCTAGTATCTATCGGGACCATCTCGGATTCCGCTGATCGGCCGAAGGCACCAGTTCCCAGCAACAGCCTCTAGTTCAGGGTGGGCAGTACGGCCATCAGCGAGAGCAGCACCAGCAGCCCCCAGTTTCCCAGCAGCAGTCATCCCAGCCAAAGCACCAGCAGTATGGTCATCGTCCCTATCAGTAGGGACAACCTTGGAGGCGAGAGCAGCCTCAGCAGTATCATCCCCAATACCCCTCTCACCCGCACCAGCCGCAGCAGCCTCACTACCAGTGAGGCCACCTGTCAGGTTCTCATGTGCCGACCTATGAGAACCATGCCTTGGACGACCTAGCCTGCCTCATGACAGAGCAGCAGTCTACCTTTAGACGGGAGATGGATGAGTTCCGCCAGGAGATGCGGGAGATCATGAGAGGGAAGGCTGCCATCCCTGCCCAGATTCAGCCGAACCCGAACAATCTGAAGAGGAAATCTGAGCAAGGTAGATTTCATAGAGCTTGCCACTCCTAATGATTCATTTGGTGATATGTATGCATATCTATTTGATACTGGTTTTGTTACACTTAGGAGCGGTAGGATGCCAACAGGCGGTGCCTCGTCTGAGCGACGATCCCATGCCATTTCCAGGGCGTCAAGCGAGGAGGAGCGTGGTACTAATGCCGCGAGAGATGATGACGGTGGTGTTGATGCCACCATGGATGTTGATCCCGCCGACGGTACTGAGGCCGTCGCTTCACCAGTTGGAGGAGGTGGTACTTATGCCACCACAGTCGCTGAGCCAGAGCGCGGTACTGATGTCACGAGTCGACATGCCGAGGGTGGTGCGGAGGCCACCATTCCTAGTTCCTCTAGTCATGTTGTCTTTTCATTTGTACATGTATCTCAGGACTTTTCTGGAAATAAAGGGAAGGGTTTATTTTATTCTGATCCACCTGTAGTGCTTGATGATGTATGTGTGGATTCTGTCGTGCTTAATCAGCCTAGACCCTCTCCTAGTCCTTCATCTGAGAAGGGCCCTGTGATCCCCTTTCCACGAGCACTTCACATGGCAAAGGGGAAGAAAACAGAAAATCGGAAAAAAAAGCCTTCAGATAGAGTTAAGCTAGCAGATGATAGATAGATTCCATATCCAGCTGACTCTTCAGGAGGCCTTAGAGCACATCCCTCTACTCCAGAGATCACTCAGAGACAGGACCACAGTTAGGAGGAAGAGGAGGAACCATCAGTCTGGGATTTATGTGCTTACTCGAGCCACGTGTTTCGCGATTCAGAACCGTCTGCCGGCCAAGAGGCTAGATTCAGGAGCCCCGTATGTCAGATGCCACATCTATGAACAGAGGTTCGATCGCACTCAATTAGACAGTGGTTCTTTGATCAACCTACTTCCGGCAGCCCTTCTCGACCGCTTCGAGTTGGGCACTCTACGACAGAGCAGGACGGTCCTTCAGTTTGCTGATCGATCTGTCAAGAGGCCGAAGGGGTTGCTGAAGGATGTTGTCATCACAATTCAGGTCCTGAAATTCCCCGTGGACTTCGTTGTGTTGGACAAGGAGATCCCTGAGTCTGTGACCGATACCCCCATCATTTTAGGACACCCGTTCTAGGCCACAACCAAGGCGGTGACCGACCATGATAGCGGGAAGGTATACTTTCGCGTCGAGGGCGAGAGTGTACAAATAGAGACGGTCGAGGAGACTAAATCGAAAGATTCAGCTTGCTCAGAGCCGACTTCAGATTCAGAGCAGATGACATAGGCAGGGCGAGACATCCACCAGGACTGCGATTTTGGGATTACAGATGACGAGGAAGTTTGGGCAGATCCAGTCGCACAGGCCATCCTCTCACCTTCAGAGTTCACTGATGCAGAGACGCCAGCAGAGGAGAGCTTGGAGAGCGCATTCCTGATCCAGGATACTTTTCAGGCAGCAGAGCTGGTTCTTGACCGTGAGACAAATTTTTGTGAGTATAATACAGATCCCTCGGAGTCAGATGTTGATTGGGCAGAGTTCGATGATTTGATACCGTGTCTGACTTCCACTGAGCCTACAGCTAGGGAGGAGGTTGATTCCGTGCAGAGCAGAGACAGTCCAGCAGAGCAACCTTCTCCAGATACAGATTATGAGAGAGAGTTTCCGTTCTCCAATGCAGATTTGGTAGCATTCACTCAGACCTTTCAGAGACCAGATCCGCCAGCACCTACTTGTCCAGAGCTGAAGCCGCTACCTATGTCGTTGAAGTACAGATTCCTTGCGGGTGAGCATGAGATGTACCCAGTCATTATCTCCGACGATCTGACTGGAGAGCAAGAATCTCGTTTGATGGGGGTTCTTGAAAAGAACCGCAAGGCGATAGGATGGTGTGTAGCTGATCTCCAGGGGATAAGTTCGGCCCTGTGCTCCCACCATATCTACCTCGAGGAGGACGCAAATCCGTCGAGTGAGTTCCAGCGACGGCTGAACCCGAACTTTCGAGATGTTGTCATGAAGGAGATCTCGAAATGGTGGAGCGCCGATTTTATCTACCCCATCTCTGACTCCAAGTGGGTCAGTCCATTGCATGTGGTGCCCAAGAAGACGGGCATCACTACAGTTGTCAGCAAGTCTGGAGAGGAGATCGCTACCCGGGTACCCACTTCTTGGCGGGTCTGCGTAGATTACAAACGACTCAACCAAGCCATCAAGAAGGATCATTTCCCCCTGCCCTTTATTGATCAGATCATTGAGAGACTGGCAGGGAAGAGCCGTTACTTCTTCTTGGATGGGTACTCCGGCTACAATCAGGTGGCCATCGCGCCCGAGGACCAAGACAAGACCACCTTCACCTGTCCCTTCGGGACATATGCTTTCAGACGCATGCCATTTGGGTTGTGCAATGCTCCGACGACATTTCAGAGATGCATGCTGTCTATCTTTTCGGACATGGTGGGGGAGTGCTTGGAGGTCTTCATGGATGATTTCTTGGTCTACGCGACGGATTCGACTCCTGTCTTGACTGCCTAGACCGGGTCCTTCAACGATGCATTGAGGTTCACCTTGTGTTGTCTTAGGAGAAGAGTCACTTCATGGTGACTCAAGGGACAGTGCTTGGCCATATCATCTCCAACAGGGGCATGGAGGTTGATCTGGCCAAGGTGGATGTCATTAGAAAACTCAATCCATCGTCCAACCTGCGGCAGTTACGGTCTTTTCTAGGGTACGTCGGTTTCTACAGGCGCTTCATTTATGATTTTAGTAGGATTGCCCGACCGTTGACTGATCTGCTGACGAAAGACACCGAGTTCCTTGTTGATGATAAGTGTCTATCATCGTTTGAGACTCTCAAGAGCTGTGTTGTAGAGGCTCCTGTTCTCCAGCCACCAGATTGGTCTCTCCCATTCGAGATCATGACTGACGCCTCCGATTTTTCCGTAGGGTCCGTGCTGGAACAGAGGAGGGATGGAGTCCCATTTGCCATTCACTACGCTAGCTGTACATTGGATGCCTCCCAGCGGAACTACACAGTCACTGCGAAGGAGATGCTAGCCGTAGTTTTTGCCCTAGATAAGTTTAGATCTTACATCATTGGATCTAGAGTGACCATCTATACTGATCATACCGCCATCAGGTACCTCATGACAAAGAAGGATGCCAAAGCTAGATTGACCAGATGGATCCTTCTACTCCAGGAATTTGATATTGAGATTAAGGATAAGCCTGGAGTCAAGAATGTAGTGGCAGATCATCTCTCCCGATTAGAGAATCTTGAGGATTCTGAGCAGACTGAGCCTATTTTTGAGACCTTCCCAGATGAGGCGATCCTTGCTATCGCCTCTCTCCCGTGGTACACTGATATTGTGAACTTTCTTGTTGCCAAGAAAGTCCCACAAGATTGGCCCATGCAGAGACTTGAGACCTTCCTCGCGAAGGCCAAGTTCTATCACTGGGAGGATCCCATCCTTCACCATGAAGGAGGGGATAGCGTCTGGCGTAGGTGCATTCCTCAGGAGGAGCACCACAATGTCCTTACTTACTATCACAAGCTTGAGGCAGGAGGATATCACTCTGGGAGGAGAATGGCACAGAAAGTGCTCCAATCCGGCCTATGGTGGCCTACCCTCTTCAAGGACTCTGATGAGTTCGTGAAGAAGTGTACTGACTGTCAGAGGATGGGCACTTGTGGACAGCGTGATATGATGCCGATGCAGCCCATTCACTTCTGTAAGGTTTTTGACGCATGGGGCATCTATTTCATGGGTCCATTCCCTAGGAGTCAGGGATTCGAGTGCACTCTGTTGGCTGTTGATTATGTTAGTCGTTGGGTTGAGGCCATCCCCACCCGAACTGCAGATGCTATGATTGTTTGTCGATTTTTGAGGAAGCATATCATTTCACGCTTTGGGGTACCTCGAGTATTAATATCTGATGGGGGGTCACATTTCGTCAACGACAAGGTAAAGGCCCTTGCTAGCGAGTTCAGTATAGACCATCGAGTTGCCACTCCATACCACCCTCAGACGAATGGTCTTGCTGAAGTGTCAAACAGGGAGATCAAGACTATATTGTAGAAAGTCGTCCGCGCTGACCGAAAGGATTGGTCACAGCTTTTGGACTCGGTCTTGTAGGCGTATAGGACGTCTTTCAAGACTCCTTTGGCTACATCTCCCTTTTGCCTCATTTATGGCAAGCCGTGCCATTTACCTGTTGAGCTGAGACATAGGTCACTTTGGGATGTTACTGATATACTTTTGGATCCAGAGAGTGTAGGAGATCAGAGGAGGGAAGAGTTAGCAGCCTTGGATGAGCTTCGTGATACCTCCTTTTCAACAGCCTACATTACACGGAGAGAGTGAAGGAGTGGCATGATTCTCATATCAGCCACAAGCATTTTGAGCCAGGACAGAGAGTATGGTTGTTTGATGCTAGGCTTCGTTTATTTCCAGGGAAGCTACAGAGCAAATGGAAGGGACCTTATTTGGTGAGAAAGGTACATGAAATGGGAGTATAGATATATCTGAGTTGTGTTCTGAGAGTACCTTTCGTGTTAACGACCAGCGGCTCAAGCCATATCTAGATCATGAGCTGCGGGTCGTTGATGTTGCCCCGATTCACTTTGCGTGAGATGTGGTCTCTTGATTCACATCTATTACATCTCACGCCTGATTATCACTGTTCTTCCGACTTGTATAGATCCAGATGTCCATGTCACTCTATTCTTTAGTCCCACATCCCTTTTCTCATATTATGATTATGTTATACTTAGGGTGTACTTTACCCTAAGTATAGGGGGGTGTCGGACTCTCAGGTATTCTATTGATTCATTTCTACCTCTGTTTTGCTGCCTATACTTAGGGATATTTTACTCTAAGTATAGGGGAGGTAGACCCTGTACATTCTCACTCGGCTTTCCCTTCGTGTAAAGCATGTTATACTTAGGATTATTTGATCCTAAGTATAGGGGGAAATGACGAGATCCTCTTGCATTTCTATTCTTTCATTCGTCTTTGAATATAGCCTTCCTTTTCACTTCCCTATACTAAGCACGAGTTATGTCTTCTTCATCGCTCTTGACTCTGAGGACATCATTCGAGCTAAGTATAGGGGGTGTATATATTTCATATATACTTTAGCCTTAACTCGTACTTTGTGTGAGTGTGTTAATAAATAAAAATGGCTAAAAACCTAAAACCTAAAAATCCACAAAAATTAAAAAATTTTCCTTGTAAATAAAATTCTTTTATTGCACATACATAGCTAGTGTACAAATTATTTTTGTAAAAATGTTTGTAAAATCTTTGTGTGTAAATAGTGTGTAAATATTTTCATATCAAAATTATGTATATAGTACAAAATTTTTTTAAAATGTTTTTAAAATCAAAAGTTAGCAAAAACCTTTTGTAAATTTGTGTACATATTTTGCAAAACTTGCATTTATGCATACATCCATGGTTTCAAAACATTTTTTCAAAAATTTTGCACATGTGTAAATAGTTTGTAAATTGCATCTTTGTAAATATTTGTATAGTTTTTCCTGGATTATAGTTGACATTTAAAGTAGCCTAGAATTAAATTGGAAAATGAAGCTTGGTTAAGATCTTAATCCATCTAATTATAAGAGGAACCTTATATGGCTTAGGGTTGAGACTTTTCAGGCCCATGGTGACTTAATTCTTTGAGTCCACTAGGCTATGATCATATGTCATCTCGATGAGCCTAAGTAGAACACTTAACAACACACACATGAATCATATAGACAATGGCTTGACTTAGACCCACACTTTACACCGAGCTCTCTACGGATGAGGTGGTGAGGAGGCAGTCTTCCTTGACTTGGGGTAGCATATGAGGGTAGTACTTCTAGGTGGAACCTCTCTTCTTATAGTGAAGGAAGTGCGTCTCAACTTGGTCTGGTTGCAATGAGGTCTAACGACAGGAGTTGTGGGTTGCAATAATGCTTCAAAAGAGGGATAGTCTACTGGCTCAAGAGGAAAAACTCCTTATGTATATATGCTGCACTTTGTAGATATGTTGTACAGATGCACATCAAAAAAAATGCAAAAGGAAATAACTCCAAAAAAGTGGTGGGTCTGATAGAAAATGATAATCCCACCGGAGTGTATATAGTGCAATAAGCAAAACTTGAGACTCATGTTCCATCTTATGTAGCTTGCAGCAGGGAGACTTAGCTACACTGGTTGAGCTCCCAAGGATACATGGCTACACTGGACATGGTCCATTCTCTTCTTCCCCCTCTTCTTGAGCCGGTTGAACTTGAACTTAGAACGGAAAACCCCGCTCCTCAAGGAAAGAGTGGCCAGACTAGGGTCATAGAGTTACCTTGTTGGGGACGGTTGTCATTTGCTACTTCTGAGGTGGAGAGCTATACCTCACTTACACTGTGCAAGGAAAGATTCATGGTCTTCAGGGTTTGTGTATGTAGACTTGTTCTGATATGGATTATTGAGGAGTCTTGACTATAGATTAGTGGATCTTAGAGGCTGTTGAGTTTTAAACCTGAGTCCAAATAAGGTTCCGACACATTAATAATCCAAAGATCTGATCGAGCTCCATATTTCAAATTAATGAAGGCAAGTTTAATAATCAGCATTGATCCTTGCATTTCCTCTCTTTTTCTTTTTCTTTTCTTTTCTTTTTCAAATAAGTGTTTGCTAAGGGACTAGTAAAGTTAAGTATATGGGGGTGATGAATACCCATTCATCACTCTTTATTCTTTTATTTTAGCTATAAAACCTCTGCAAAACATCATGTAGATATGTGTAAATATCATAAATTGTCAAAATGCATGCATCTTGTAATTATTAATAATTAGCATGTTTTTGTGAATAAATAAAAGAATAAAGAAATAAAAGAAAAAGAGGGAAATATTTAGAATAAATATTGAGCCACCTAATCCCAAGGGAGTGCTCAGCATGGGCCTGACCGCAAAAGAAACCAAGTAAAGGGAGATAGGGTCAATAATCTATGTACATACACCTATGTTTATAAATAAATTTATTTTCCTCAAAATAAAAATAAAAATTTGTTTTGGTTAATTTATACATATTTATAAAAATAAAATAAAAATCAGAAAAATAAAAAAATAAAAATAAAAATCATTTTCTACCTTGTACATATACCATGTAAATATGTATATAAACCTATTTATTTAACTAATGTAAATAAATAATAAAAATAAAATAAAAATACCTTTTTTCCACATTTTATGTTATAAAAAAATAAAATATAAAATTTGAATAATTATATAAAAATAAATAATTAAAAATAAATAATCATTTTATGTATATACCTATATATAATACTAATATAATTAAATACCTTATTTATTTTTCAAAAAAAATAAATAAATATCACTAAAAAATAATTTGAAAAATAAGAAACATTTTTCATGTTTAAACTTTTTCGAAATAAAGTCATTTATTAATTTTAATTGAATTTCTAAATAATTTAGAAATGGCGGCATGTGATTGGTCCACGGGGGATTGTTGACCCCCGGTCAACTCTCCCCCGCGGACCCCTTTCACGCGGATCATGCGTTCAACCCGACGTCGCCTAATTTTCCCTGCTTGATCCGATCTCCAAATAATCAAATCCTGGGCCTCGATTGAAGTTCCCACATCCGTGATCCACGCCCGGCGCTTCTCCTAGGGATCAGTGCTTCACTGAACCTTGCCCGACTCCTTCTTGCCGGACCCTTCCTACTATTTAGATCCACCTCCGCCGCACTTTTCACGCCATCTTTGGCTCCGCCCTTCCATCCCAGGACCTCCACTACCTTCCCTAGAGTGACAGCTAGCCGAGCGTGGTGTCGCAGTGAGGAGGAGGTGCCTCCAGCCACTGATCCGGCGAGTCCATCGCCATGCGCCGCCGCGAGGTGCGCCTGAGCCTCGGACCCTCACGATTCCTTGAGGCAAAGACCCCTGGAGCTTCTCCAGCTCATCCACAGTCGACATCCTCCATCAGGTATCCTCGATTCTTTCTAGAATAGGCCAATTTCCGATTACGCCCAAATCGCACCGCCGGCCTCCGTCAGCCGATTCCCTTCGCTACGCTCACCCAATCGACCATCGGACACCTGACTCATCTTCACGAGACTCCTCCCCACATTCTCCGCACCTCCGTTCACCTTGGTTCGCCCCGGAACCAAGAATCGAGTCTCCTCCGCCGTCGCCTCGTCGGAGACCCCGCTCCGCCCCCCTTCCGATCATCCATTTCACCCCTAACCAGGTCGAGGCAATTTGCCCTCGACCCAGGAGCCTTTCTGTGCTATTTTGCAGGTCAAAGGGACCCATCTGAGGGTCTGAACACTCGAGCACATGAGGCTAGCTTCACCATCATCGTCGGAGCTCCTCTGAGCTTCCCGGCCTCATCGGAGGAGCGCATCAGCTGCGAATCTCCTCGGCGATCACTTTCACCATTCCAGCAGCCTTAGAGGAGCACTCCACCGCGCGCATTGATCCAGCAAAGTTCACCGGAGGTCTGTTCTTGGAGGAGCCCCCGTTGCCGTCCGATCAGTCCCCATCTCCAGTTGTGATCGTGACCGTACATTCGCTAGACATGCCCACCGTCCGATCTCCTTAGGGTTCGATCTGGACCGTTCATCCAACAAAGGGGCGTGCACGCATCTCAGCCGTCAGATCAGTACGTGGCGCTCCCTCGTCCATCCGATAATAATAGGGGTAATTTGCACTTAGGCCCTCTTCTATTTTGATATTTCTAGTTAGTCCTGTAAATATTTAGCGTAGTTGTTTTTAATTTGGATATTTTGCATTGTGGACCTCGATGATTCTGTTATTTGCAATTTAGTTCGTGTGTATGTGAGCCGCGTGCATCATCACGTGAGGATTTGGGTTATTTGCAGTTTAAGTCTTGTATTTCCTTGGTGTTATGGATTGAATCTTTTTAAATTAATTTACATTTATGCCCCTCTGTGCTTGCTTCACGTGCCTTGCGAGTGTTTTTGAGGACTTTTTGAATAAGGCCCCTGGACTTTCTGATTTTGTTACCGTTTGGTCCTTGAAAGTATATTTCTTTGCATTTAGGTCCCTGTGAAGCTGTGTGCCTTGTTTTATTAAATAAAATATCAAATTAAATCCAAATGAGGTGAAATTTGGAAACGTGGCTCTTGCCACTGTGTAAAAATTTTCCTAAATTTTGGGACATTTTCGAGGCTTTTTGGTATTTTTAAAAATTCAAATACAGTGATTTTTGCTACTGTCTAAATTGAAAAATCAAAGAAAAATATTAAAACCCTTTAAAAATTCTAAAAACATTAGTGATAGTTAGTTTTAGTGTATTTTAGCTTCTGTCAATTTTTGTGCTTTTTGGATTTATAAAAACCAAAAAATTTAAAAACACTAAAAACCTTATAAAAATTCTATAAAATTCTATAAAAATAAAAAAAATATAAACTCTTTTCCTGTAGCTTAGCTTTTGTTTATAGTTTTCATAAAAATTGCCTTCAGACTTTCATAAATCTATTTTATATTTTTAATGGATCTTTCAAGTCTGGCTGTATAGTGATCCTCTGTTTTCTCATTTCTTAATTTTTAGAAAATCATATAAAAACTTGAAAATTCTAAAAAATTCATCAAAAACACTTAAAAATCTAAAAAATATAATAACATTTTTATTAGAATTTTCTATGTATTTTTTAGTGTTTTTAATAATTATTGAAGTTGCTTGTTTTTTACATTTCCTTATAAAATAAAAAACACAAAAAATTTTAAAAATCATTAAAATCCACCAAAAAATATTTTATTCTTTAATTCAACTTTGACTACTTTGTAGGTCGCAATGCCAACTCGTGCTCCCTGAGTCCGACCCTGGTCGCAATACCAGGTTAATAAAAGTAGCGAGGACCGCTTCTTGATTTTGATTGATTTATCTTCTGTTTGGTGGTCTTTTATTTTTCTTGTTGACCGGATCTCTCTATTCGAGTCGCGACGGCACTGAATATCTTTACCTTGGCCCGATAGTGAGAGTTTTGATTAATACATGGTCATCAAGATGCACGAGCTCGGGTTGCTACCGGCCCTCGAGCGACGACCAGAGTCTCCATCGCGAGCCTCAGATCCCATGTAGCCTTCTCCATTCCTTCTCTGATCTTCATCTTCTTTTCCTTCTATGTTCTCCTATTTTTCCTGTTGTCTTTGCTCGACACCACTGTCCATCGATCATTGCCTGAGCTCCGCCTTGGAGCTCTCATCTTCGCGGCACCCTCAGATCACCTTCATGACACGTCACACCGTCTCCGACCATCGCTCCGTCGGTCACGGCGGAAGAACACCTCCGCCCAGCCACCTCTTCACGACCGCATGCCTCCAGTCACACATAGCTCTCCACGAACACAAGCGCACCATTTTCTGGCATCCACTAACACTGCAGGTCCATCTTCTTCACTGATTGGGGTCGACGCCGAAGCTATTTCGAGCTTCATCGCCGCTATCCAACGGACCGCCTCCACTTCCCTTAGACACCCCGGCAGCTCCCTGATGCATCTACGATCATTCCTAGCTATCCAGGAGCCTCCAACGATCTTCACCGATCACAGGGGAAGGCAGAGGTGCTAGGAGAACTTTGTCGGAGCCCCTCCAAGTCCTCCGCAGGAGGCGGCGGCCCGGAGGAACAAGACGCCCAGCCACCGTCTGATCACCTTGATCGGACGGTCCTGATCGAGCCACGTCGACCGCTCCAGCCTCTGTTGGATTAGGAGGATCTAACGGCCCTCATTGGTCCACATCGCAATCGCCTGCAACTCTAGCCTCCGTTGTATTATCTTGATCTAACGGTTACCGTCGCGACACATTGCCCTCGTTAGCCGCTCCAGATACCGCCAGATCAATCTTGATTTGACGGCCCACATCACGCCACAAAGTCAGCTACCACCACCATTGGATCGACCTTGATCTAGCGGTCTAAGGCGCGCCACGTATCCAGCTCCAGCAGCCATTTGATCTTCATAGATCGAACGGTCAATCATGCACCACGTAGCGCCCTCCGAGCCTATTCCCCGACCCTTAGGCTCGGAGCACTCGAAGTAGATCCGAAGCACGCCCGAGCCTCCAGAGCACCCAAGCCGACGTCCGAGCCTCCGATGCCTCCCGAGCCTAGCATCTCACGTGTCTCTCATGTGAGGTTTGGGTAATTTCCACTGAGGCCCCTGCAAGTTTCTAGAATTACATTCTAGTCCCTGCCAGGAGCAGCACGTGAGGCGCACGTGTTCTTGTGGATATTTTGCGCGCATACCCCCAGCATTACAGGTATTTGTGCTTTAGTCCATGTACGCATGTTTTGATTTAAGCAATTTTAATTTCTGTTTGCATTTTGGTCCTTGTGTTTGCACGTACATTTAGGCATTCATTTATTACCATTTTTTAATTCCAGAAATTATATGTTGTAGAGTAACTTGTTTCTTGTGGAAATTGATATATTTTGCCCAGTGTGTGCTTTAAATTGAGTATTAAATTATTTCTTGCTCCAAAAATCATCAAAAAATCATCAAAAATCACAACAGTTTAGTTTACCTTATTCTACATTGTGCCCAAAAATCGAACAATTTCCATGCATCATGAGGCCTGAATAGATTAATTAGTCTTTTGCTAAATTGATTTTTAATAGGTCCAATATACATCATTTTTTAGGTCTATTAATTTTCCTTGATTCCTTTCACGTAGATATATATAGGATAATTTCTATATCTGAAAATAATGCACCTTAGTATTTTTTAAAATTAATTTTGCAAAAACTACCCTACATTCATATTTAATTCATATTTAATTCGTTTAGAGTCTAAAAATTCCAAAAACATTGCAGTAGGTTAGTTTCATAGCATATCATATTTTGGCCAAGTTTCATTAATTTTGCTTAATTTGACCATCTTTCAAATTTAACCTTAAAATTTGGTTTGAAATTGCATTGTATTTTTCTTAATTGCATAAAAAATATAAAAACACCAAAAATATTCTCCTAAAAATCTGACATCAAAATTAACTTAAAATTAGCCTAAGGAGAAAACCGCCTCCCTGAGTTCGACCTTAGGCTTGCCCAAGTAAAATAAATTTGCCACTTGCATTTAATTAAACATTAATCTAAGTGGTTTTTGATCAGTCTCATTTACTCGACTACAACGAGCGACACATTTAATTCGATCATTAATCCGGTTGAAACAGGTAAGTTAGATGGAGGCTCGTCAATGGTTCAGTTCACTTTGATACATAGGAGTATGGATCAACTATGACCAAGGTTTTGAAAATCGAATCGAATCGGTCATTTGAATCGGTTAAGCCAAGAATCAGAGGAAAAACGGTCCAACCATCCGGTTGTTATTCAGAAAATAAAAACCAATCAAAACCGTCAAAACCCGATTGGACCACATAAATCTGGTTGAACCAATTGAACCAAACCACCGGTTCAACCATCTATTTTTAATAAAAAAAATAATTTCCAATAAATTAAAAAATACAAACTTTTTCAGAAATAATCATACTCTAGTCTTATTCTAACCACAATATAGTACTCTTTTATCTCTTCTCCTTCATATGTGTCAATGACTCATTATCATTTATCTCTTCTTACCATATAAGCATTACCTCTCTCTTCTCACATTGTATATGAGGTTATCCACTTATAACAATAAAACAAAGAAGACATTGTGATAATCATACTATGAGAAGCAAAAAATTAACAACACTTATCGTTAATTAGAGTTTAAATACTTAACATTTTTAATCACATATATGTATTTATATATTACGAAATATGATTATTATGCCCTTTCGATTTTCTAAGAACATATATACCTCTAACTTTTCAGCAATATCGTTTGTGCGCGAATATTTTCTTAAAAGTTTCACAATATCATCTTTATGTTGGTATAAAATTGGAGCGCAAGTATACTAATAAAATGCCATTGCTATTGATTTTGTAAAAATATAGGGGATACATTCAATTTTATTAAAAATAGGGGTATAAGTGTTATTGGAAAAACTTGGAAGGACAAGAGTAAACAAATCCTCGAAAGATATGATGTAGCATTTTCCGTATTTATTTGTATAATATATCGATTTAACTCGGTTCGACCCGGTTGAACCGTATGAACCAAACCGACAATACAACGATTCAGTCTTTTCGATTTTTTGAACGGCTGACGTCATCACCGGTTCGACCGGTTAGTTCTATTGGCCTGAACATAAATACCAAAAACAGATACATGCCCGGTTTTATGTCTGGTTCGATTTTTAAAACCTTGACTACACTACAAGCAAATGACCTTGAGGGGACGGTCGAGGACCGTCCTCTTTGCTACGAAAACTGTCCCCTATGAGCAGAGGGGACGGTCAGGGGACCGTTCCCTTTGGCACCGTCTCATTTGACCAGAAGGGACGCTTACTACGAACGTTCCTTTTATCCAAATATTGGGGAAGGTTGTAACCGTCCCTTCTATGTTGAAGCTTAGGGACGGTTACGACCGTCCCTACTACCATGAATAATATGCGACGATTCTGACCGTCCCATTTATGAGAACATAGGGGACGGTCGGAACCATCCCCTATGCTCGAAGAATCTTTCAGGACGGCCATAGAAGTCTATTGGGGACGGTTATAACCGTCCACTTTAGTTCCCACGGGTCGACACCCGTGACAAGGAGTCGATGTCAAACGTACGCGACGGTCGAAACCGTCTCCTTAGTTAAACAAAGGGGACGGTTGCAACAGTCCCTTATATTGAAATCACCTGTAGCGACGCCAACAGAAGACCTTTGGGGACGGTTTAAACCGTCCCCATTAGGTCTCATGGGTACAAAACCCGTCCCATACGTTCGAAGTACCTATAGCTACGCCAACAGAAGACCAAAGGGGACGGTTTAAACCATCCCCATTGGTCTTTTGAAGTCAAAAATGTATACCATGGTCAATTTTGATACAGAGGAGACGTTTCTGGAGGACAATACGACTGTTAGAACCGTCCCCAATACCCTCTGACAGCAAAAAAATTAATGAATTCATGGGTATTTTTGTCATGCTCTTGATACAAAACCACATAGACAATACAAGACATTTAAAAAAAACAAATTTCTACAACATAATATTTAAAAATAAATAGTTTTTAATTTCTACATCATCATAGCTACTAATCTAAAATTACAACAAAATGTTCAAGACAAAAGTAAAATATATTACATATGTATTCTACATCCATCGTAATCTACTCCGATTATTTACTTTCCTCGCTCTCTTCATCACTTTCCTCATCATCGTCGAGTTGTGCAGGTTCAACTGGTGGCTCGGTCTGGCTTTGAAGACGGCTTATGTATGCCATGACATTCACCATGTTCATACGCATCTTAGCCATCTCTTCATCCTGTGCGGATATCTTCGCCTTGACGTCGCGCAGCTCCCTCTCCATCTCTCTCTCTCCCTCTGGCTCCTTTGCGAGGACGTCCGATACCCACTTGCACCACCCATTTCGTATCATGTACGGATCGTTTCTCCACATCCTCCGTAACGTATGCGTCCACTGTGTTCTGGACATGTGGCTTGGAGGAAGGCGTCATCGGCGGATAAAGAGGGAGTGCTCGTCCCCGTACTATCTAGTGAGGTGGTAGTGGAGAGTCTAATCATTTCTTCTTGCATTCATAGATACATATATTATTTTTAAAATATTACTATGAGGCATTCTAAAATTTAAAAATATATATTGCTTACATGAATTGGTGCGTAGGCGTCATCAACCCACTGCACTTCTCCTCCTAAATCTCTGCTCTTTGACTCGGTAAAACCTCTATTCGGGTCATTTCTCTATCGTTATCCCTCAACTAAAAAAACATAAAAGAAGATGCCCATATAAAATTTTCTTCCAAAATTAGTCACATTTAAAATTTTTTTAATACTTACAAAATCATCATTCAAATGGTTTGTGTTCTTCCTCCCCATCTTATGGGTGGACCTAAAGCCTTTGGAGCAGTTCGCGGTATTTTTCGTAGATATCGCCTGAAATTAAACAAAGTTAGTACAAGCATAAAACAATTAATTAGGAAAAAAATTACATACCACGAACTCCTAAATGGAACAAAAATTGATCAACTCCCTCCATTAATCTAGTGTAACACCTGGTGGGACGTTCTGCACAAGCTTCTCATATGGAATCTGGGAGTTGTAATACTCTAAACAGGAAAATAAATATCGTGAGTGTTCAAATCTTCCTTTAGGTATATATAAATATCTTGTTACCTTTGCCTTTATGCATCCCTTGTATCGACGCAACATCTCAGCCGCATGCGAAAATATCTGGGAATCGACATGGGCATTTCGTTCTCATGTAAAAACAACCTTATACAAGAAAAATAAAAAAGTTTAGTATAATAAAATAATGCAAATTTATATTCAATTGTAGAATACCTTCAAATCAGAAAGTATGGCAGCCTTGACAGTATAAGGAAGTTGTCGAAAGTCGTGCGTCGTGATGGGGACACATGCACGAGCAACCTGTCCAAGGTAGCTCTGAAACTCTGTAGAGTTCTCCCCCATTGCAAATCCACCAACAATGCGAACTTGTAAAGTCTGTCCGGGTGTAAGACGATCTAGAAATCTACACTGAGACGGTCCCCAACGTCTCTGGGATCCGCCACTGCCAGCATAAGAAGATCCTTCCTGTGGTTGTTGAGGAGGTTCGGGAACTTCCCGAATACGCCTGGGTCTAGGATCCAGATCTGGATTTCAAAAGCATTTTTAAAAAAATATACATTTAGATCGATTCGAAGATATTCAATTATTTGAATATAAAAAAGAAAATAACATTACCTCGCGTTGCTCGTACCAATGCCGTTGTCTACTACTTCATGAAAAAATCATTTGAATTATTCTGATATGCAACATCATTATCCAATGCCTCTTCCTCTTCATTAACATCGAAGAAGTCTCTCGACGGCGGCGCTAGGGGAGGAGGAGGTCGGGACGACCCTAGAGGAGGTGGTGGTCGGGACGACGGACTACGGGAGTAGGAAATCAAAACGGAGATGACGAAGGCCTCAACGGGGAGGTTGGACGGTGGATCCGGAGGGAGTAGGACGTCGGAGGGAGGAGGGCAGCGGAGGGAGGAATTGGGAAATCGATCGAAATGAGGAAAGGATTTGGGGCGGAGAGGATATAAGATAATCGGGGACGGTCGTACGACCGTCCCCTATATTAATGATCGGGGATGGTTATAAGTGAACCGTCCCCTTTGGTGACAGATATTTCTCAGAGTGCGCCAATTACACAGGCATCAGCGACGGATATGCAACCGTCCCTTATGCCTAACTATAAGGGACGGTTGCAACCGTCCCCTAAAGTTACATCGGCGACGGTTATGTAACCGTCCCTTATACCTAACTATAAGGGACGGTTGCAACCATCCCCTGAAGTTTAGTATACGCGACGTCAACATGGAGTATAGGGGACGGTTATGACCGTCCCCTGAAGTACCTGGGTACAGGGAAAATAAACTGGAGCTCTACTCGTAAGGGACAACTATGTAACCGTCTCCAAAGGGTCAATTATCTGAGACGGTCAGTAGCGACCGTCTCTAATACTAGACGGAGGGGATGGTTGTGGTTTGACAGTCTCCTATGCTACTATAGGGGATGGTTGCTCTATAACCATCCCCACTAAGCGTCCCAAAAGACCACTCAATTTGTAGTGCTATGACTATAAGAAAATTAATTGTTAGAAACAGTAGTCCACGGTTACGAGAAAGGTCTCTTTCGTCTTGCTGTGCGTCAGAACTCGATTTTCGAAGGACATTGCTAATTTAGATTCGATTAAGACGGATTTCCAATCCAATTTTTATTGGCTTTCCTTGTCAGATGTTTTTTTAATTTATTTGGAAGGAATAGTAACTAAATATTCAATATATTTAATGTTAATGCTGGGAAGGAGCACCAGGTTGCGCTCGTTGGTCCAGTTCAAACCGGACACTCATAACCTTACTCGCCGGTGTCCAAATATTGCAATGGATCGAATGTGGGCCGAAACCAGACCCATGACTTCAACCCTTGTTTTCGAGTCCGACATGAGCTTAGATCGGACTTTGATTTCGTTCTGGACCATGGTTCGATCCAAAAGCAACAATGTTAAATAGGTTCGGACCCAGATCTGGTCTCATTTGGGCAAATACAGTTTCTGAGATCTCAACTACAGTTCCCTTGACTGCAACCATTATACTTCACCTATCATCATGCACCTGAGTTTGATACAGATGAGCTGCAACTTCGGTAGGCTTTACCTCTTCCCATCTCTTGTTAAGTACTAAATTAATGGCTCAGTTTATGTACAGAGGCGTCTGATTTGGTGTGGTGAAAGCTGAACAGGGTGCACTGTACAGAGTTCAAACTTCCGATGAAACGATTGAGGAGCGTATGATCAACATTTAATGGGATCTAGAAGGTTGGGAGGAGATCATGGCATATGTTTGACAAACAAAGACAAGTGAAAGCAACAGAAGAAGAAAACTGCGTAGATTCATAATAATCTACTTGCTCTGCTCTATACAGAAGTCTCCCTCCTTGTGATCAATCAAAGTAAAAACAAGGAGACAATGTTACCACATTCGGTAACAAAACAAAAACTTTCCAAGAAGAGATATGCCAGCTCCCGTCTATACAAATCACCGCGTAATTATTCACATCGCGGCGGAGGCCCCCGGCCGAGATGGCGAGGAAAAGAAAGACGTGATGGAGTGGGCTAGTCCCGTGACTATGCCCAGCTTGATCTGTCCCCTCTTCGGGATCAGTCGTCCCGAAGAGAAAGATGACGCCGGTGATGAAGAAGAAGAAATCGCCGTCATCAACGGATGACTCGGCCTCGAGAGCCTTCCATCTCCTCTTGCGATGATCGATCTCCTCTGCTCTGCCATCTTCCTTCCTCGTTCTTCCTTCCTTCCTTCTTCCTTACTTTGCTCTATCTATGAGGTGAGTGTTGAGGGAAGCGGACTGGCCCCTATTTAAATTATCAGAAGTGCTCAAAGCCGCCATGGATCGGTCCCCACCATTGGGATTTTGCACACGTGCCCTCAAACATAAAGCATGTTCATGTATTGCTCTATGCATGTGCTTTCATATTAACAGAGTACGAAAAGTGTGCTATATTTTCAAAACCGATACGGATTAGATACAGATAGAAGAAGATATAGATAAATTAGTGTGTGTTCGTTAGCTTATAAATTACAGTTACATCAAACATGTATAGATTTAAAATTTTACGACATGTAATTATAAATAATCCTATCGCGAATACATGTACGTACAGGGTATGCATGCAACTAAAATATAAAATGGGTGCCGTTACAATATTTTAAGTCATATTATATTATTTATTTCCATTTTTACTTGGGAAAACGGCCGCTGACGTAGTTTCGTTTTTGTCCGATTTGGATCATCAAGTAGCAAAAAAAAGGTGGGGCCTTGCTCGCTCTAATAATTAAATCAAAGATTCTTTCTTCTAGAAAGAGACTAGGATGCATACCCGAGCTTCGCGGCGGGGTAAAATGGAATGCCAAAACATAGGAAGATGTTTAAAATTTAGATACATGTTTTATGAAAATAAAATTGACAATGATTTAGTGTTCAAAACAATGAAAAAATTAAGAAGGCATCTACCTCATATGATAATAACTTTATTAAAAGAAAGTTGCATTAAAGATTCTAACACATAAAAGTACAAATTAAAAAGAGTGAAGAAAGATGATAGAATCAACATATGGTGATTGTTATTCATAACTTTACATATTAAAATATAACTACATAGCTTGTTGACATATTTTTTCAAAAAAATTGGAAGCAATTTCTTTTTTTTACGGGATATCATTTAAATTCTATCAGAAGTCACATGTAAAATTTAAAACAAAATATATAATTATTAGCAGATATCTAACCTCGTTAGCCACAAAATCATTGTGAACAATCACCAATTGATATTTATCTTTTTGTTATTATAATCCTCATATTTTGCTCTTTCCTCGAAAGGGATATTAAAATTGAGAGGATATTTTATCTTCAGGCTAGTGGGTACCACGTGCGTTGCACGGGACTATTAGCTCGAGTGAAAAATGTACAACTTATTCTTTAGTATTCATCCCATCAACATCCATACTGCTACAGAGAGTGCCTCAGTAACCAGATATACATCATCACCTTGAGCCTCACCTACGAAATCTTAGGTACATATGCGTGGTTGTCTTCTATTGCCCCCTTCATCCGGTTCATCACACTACTCTTTGAAGTCCAAAAGCTCTCATGTCATTTCATTCCTTTTGTCCATCTCTAGCACTCATAGCTATGGGTCTAGCTCGATTATTTCGTCATCATTGATGTACTATACCCACCTCATGAAACCTCACCTTGTTGGTGAGGAACATGGTGAGAACCTTCTCTCCCCCTACTCCACTACTATCGGCAACAACAGCTGAAGTTTGAAGGCCACAATCCACTTCCGATGTTCCTCGGTTGTTGGCGCTAGTACTGCTGTGATGATGGGGTGGTGGACGTGACCCACCTGGAGAAGTGGTGACCCGGGCCTGTTGAGAGAAGGGCGTGGGATAGCGGTGAAGAAGTTGTCATAGAAGAGAAGCTACACATTCATTTACAACTCCATTACCCTGTGGCATAAGCAAATGGAATATCAAAGGAATTGAGATAGGAATTGATATATCAAAGAGAGGGAGAGAGATGGTTATCATGCACCGCTCCTTCTTCTCAGCAGTTTGTCACTCGGACATGGCCATCAACGCAAGATGTTGTTTCATCATCAGCACATGCCACTTTCCTTGGTTCTTCTCCTTTTTGATCTCATCGTTGTTGCCGTAACCATCAACCATCATAAATGTGTGCCCTGGAAGCCTACAAGAAATGAAACACGATCACATCTGGAGGGGAGAGGGGAGAGCGAGAGATGCTTTCGATGGGGGAGAGAAAAGAGTTAGAAAGAGAGGGGATAATAAAGCATGGTGAGATGCATAGAGATGTTATCATGGAAGTGGAGATATGCAGGTGGCAACATTAAGGATAGGGTGTCAGATAAGGTTGGCAAATATGGACATCTGGTTTTTGTGCAGGGAAGTACGTGTAAGAGAGAGAAAGAGAGGGAGTGGGAATAGGGGAGCATCTGTTCAAGGAAGTGGGAAGGGGCGGTGAAGAGAGAGTTAGGAGAGAGCGAGAAACCACGAACGTTGGAAGCACATGCTATCCACGTGGCAGCGAATGAGGAACTTCATACAGGTCCCGTCTGACCACAGCGGATGGGGGTACATCAAGAGATATACATGTGCCGAAACATGGTGCATCTCATTGAAGCAAAAAAACATGTCCACGTGTCAGAAAATGCTGGGAAAACCCAACTTTAGTAGTATTAAGAGATATCCCGTGTGATGCCCATCGCACAAGTTTGTATTATCGTGATATTTGGATTAATTATTTCATTATTCGCATCAGAAATATTGAAATATTTGTTTTTTTAAAAGAAGTTCATTCGTTGGACCGAAGCGACACAGACAACGACAATATAGTTATGAAAACTGGAATGGTTATATAAACTTTTGTTTCGAAGCAAGATAATGTATCTCTTTTTTACAATATGAAAAGATTTTATCCTATCACAAAGTAAGTATATCATGATCGTACTATCTATTACAATTTTGTTCGGAGTATTTATCTTTTTTTTATCCTTCAAATACATCAAACAAGCAACAGGAAATAAAGCATAGTTATCCCTTAAATTTGACTTCACATCATCCCTGGGAAGATAAGTAGCGAGAGTGGTGGGGCGTGGCATGGAACGGCTGCACATGACCCAAAACGTGATTAACGTGACCATTTGGACGGGCGTTATTATTCATATAAATAAATAAATATTGACACTTATCAGGATGGTTGTGTTGGCCTTTTCTCAATCTGTCTCCACATCGGACGGTCAATAGGAATATACTAAAACTTCTCACTGTTTTAAGACTTCTTACTTTATTCCTATGCTTAGCTGGATCGACCAAGACCGTTCAAAAAAATTCAATATCTTCGAACATCGAAGAAAATAATACATTCTTTAAGAATGAGTAATTGGCATGATTCCAGCCTTATTAAGGGATTTTTATACTTGTGATCCTACGAGATTCTGCGACACAATGTTTTTTTATACGATCATATCCGTATCTGAAGAGGCAAATATACTTTACGAATACTTCTGATATAACTCATACCGTTGGAGATAGCCCCACTTTGGGCCATTTGTGGAAAATATATACACATATAATCGGTATTAGTGCCCCAATCTAGAAGCTTCCAGAAGATACAGAAGGGTAAGTTTGCTGTCGTTGCACATGCAGCAGCAACTACGGATATGTTTCTTTGATGCAATCATCTTCTAATTATCTTAATTTATAGGTATATCGATCGGTGTGTTTACCTGGCTTAATGATTGCAATTTAAACGGACTTTCTGTTAACTATGTTGTCCCCAACGGATAGGCTGCTGTAATCTCTTTTTTTTTTTGCAAAATCTCTACCAAAAATCCAACTATATGGATTGAATTTATGCATATTGTTTTACTGTCTGTCAAGCTTTACCCAAGTCATCATTTAAGGAACTTAAAAAGAACCGGATATTTGACTATTACGGTAAACGTACTTATTGTATTTAAACCAAACAAAATAGGTATGTATAACAATATTCATAAATTTAATCCATGTGGTTGGATTTTTGAAAGAGATTTTTCAAAAAAAGAGATTTTTACTCCCACGAATTTTATAATCTTTATAAATTATCTTCTCGACCTTTGTAACATTGATATTCCTCCCAGGATCCTGTAAATTTGCTAACTCTTACCGCATAGGCCCTTTGGTTAGCTTTCATTGATTTAGCTGCTAACCTAATCGGAATCCGTGAATTTCTATTCCATAGTACCCATTTTGTTTATCAAAATTACAAAATGCCATCCTCCAAACCCGACAACTTCCCCTCCTCCCCTCCACCACCCCCATTCCGACCTCCCACCTTTTGAGCTCCCGCCATCTGGCCTCCCCCATTCCGACCTCCCCTCCTCCACCTCTACCCGCACACATTGATCTAATCCAGGAGTTCCTCACCGTCATCCTTGCCATCTAGGAGCATCCTGCGAGCAGCAGCAGTTCTATCGCACCATCACCGGAGCGGTTGCTCTTCTTATGCCACATGATAGAAGAAGCCTAAGAGGAGTTTAAGGCACATCCTCTCATCAGAGTTGTTGCAGTGAGATCTCTCCTCCGTCATTGATTCAACGAATCCCGGCAAATTGAAAACACCAGCCATATCCTTAATTAAGTGATACATTTAGATACATGAACCTGAACAAGAGGATTTTTACAGTATCACACATGAATTCACAAACTACTACTATTTATATATTTATTAATCATAATTTAGATACATGAACCTGCATGCTATAAGCACGTGTGTATATTTAATTAAGTGATACATTGCATCATCTTCCTCCTCACTCATGTACCATAGGCGGACCTACATTCAATGGAGGCAGGGTGCCTTCATCTCTATAGTCCATAAGACACGAATCCCTCTCTCAATAGTATAAATTCTACCCTATTTTCTATTGAGTGCAGTGATGAATACCCATTCATCACTCTTTATTCTTTTATTTTAGCTACAAAACCTTTGTCAAACACATGTATATTCTTGTAAATATCAATCATTATCAAATTGCATGCATTGTATAAAGTTTAATAATTAGCATGTTTTTGTGCATAAATAAAAGAATAAAGAGACAAAAGAAAAAGAGAGAGATATTTAGAATAAATATTGAGCGACCTAATCCCAAGGGAGGGCTCAGCATGGGCCTGACCGCATAAAAGCCAAAGTAGAGAGAGATAAGGAAGCTCATGTGTGTAAATATACTTGTAAATAGAATAAAAATATTTTCCTCTAAAAATAAAATAAAATGGGCTTGTATTTATTTGTAAATATTTGTAAATACAAAATCAAAATAAAAATAAGAAAATTAAAAAGAAAATAAAAACACCCTTCATTGTATATATCCACCTTGTACATAAGATCACTTAGCTATTTATTTAACCCTATAAATAAATAAATTAAATTACATAAAAATTTGTATATATTCTATATCCCATTATGTGAATAAATAAAATAAAAACCATAAAAACAAAAATAAAATAAAAAGAACAAAAATAAAATATCACCATAGTATATATACCATATATGTATATAAATAAACCTATTTATTTAACCCTTGTAAATAAATAATAAAAATAAAATAAAAACACCAAAATATTCCAAATTTTATCTTGTAAATAAATAAAATATAAAATTGGAATAAAAATGCACAAAATAATTAATTAAAAATCAAAAATTAAAAATTCAATATTGTATATATACCTATACATAGTACTATATTGTATATACCTTATTTTTATTTCAAAAAAATAAATAAAAATTACAAAAAAATAGTTTAAAATAAACTAAACATTTTTCATGTTTTGACTTTTGTGAAATTCGACCTATTTCTATTTATTATTTAATTTTCAAAATCCTAATAATTGGCGGGCTCTGATTGGTCTACGGGGATGTTGACCCCCGGTCAACTCTCCCCCCAGGACCACCAGAGCCGGGTTCGAGACGTCCGACCCGATTTCTACCATTTCTCCCCGTTCGACCCGATCGCCAAACACCCAGACCCCGGGCTCCGTTTGATCCTTGTTCATCCCAGATCCACGCCCGGGGTGGGTATGAGGGATCCGAGTTGTGAGCTACTCGCCCGACCATCGTCTTCTCGGACCCCTAGGAGTATATAGCATCGCCTCCGGCAGCCTTGTTCTTGATCTCTGGTCCTCCCCCTCGACACCAAGGACCTCCTCCAGCTCTCCTGAGTGACAGCGATGCAACCTGGGGTGGAAGTGAGGCTCGAGGCATCGGGAAGCCTCTGATCAGGTGGCTTCGTCGTCGTACGCCGCCGCGAGCGCGCCCAGCCTCGAGAACCGACGCTCCCTTGCAGGCAAAGACCCCTGGAGCTCCCCGAGCTCCAGCACAGTCGACCTCCTCCGCCAGGTAGTTTCTTTAGCCATTAGTTTAGCTTAGATTCGAGTTTTTAGGTGCCAGTAGCTGTAGCTCCGCCGCTTCTGCATGTCGTCTTCGTCCAGCCATTTGCCCATCCAACCACGCCATCACCTTCACGAGCCTTCTCTTCACCTTCTTCATTCAGTCACCCAACCCTGACTCGCCCCGGAGCAGGGACGTCGGTCCTCCTCCGCTGCCGCTCGTCGGAGGACCTCCATACCGCCGCACCTTTCACCTTTCACATGCGCTAACGAGTCGAGGCAGTTTGCCCTCGACCCCTCTTTCTTCCTGTGCAGATATCAGGTCAAATCGACCTCATCTGGAGGTCGGAACTTCAGAGCACAGTAGCTCCGGGTCTTCACCATCGCCGGAGCTCTCCAGAGCTCCCCGTCATCATCGGAGCGGTCCATTGGCTGCGGACTACTGAGGCGCACCTATTCCACATCTTAGCAGCAGCATCAGAGCTCCTCAACGTGCGCACGAGTCCGGCGAAACTCGCCGGCAACGAGTTCTTGGAGCATCTTCCCCGGCCGTCCTATCAGCTCTCCCGCTCCAGTTGTGATCCACGCCCTTCATTTGAGGAGTCACATCACCGTCTGATCCTTTTGGAGAACTGATCAGGGTCGCATGATCAGATGAAGAGGCACCCGTGATTCTGAACCGTTCGATCTCCATGTGCCCTCTTCAGAACCGTCAGATCAGCGAGGGTTTACCCACAGAGCATCGCATCCGTCAGATCAGCCACGTGGGAGGCCTTCAGCCGTTCGATCCGAGCCGCTTCCCTTCGTTGAGGCACCGTTGTTCTCAGCCGTTCGATCAGCTACGTGGCGCCATCTCAGCCTTCACATAAATAATAGGGGTAATTGCTCTTAGTCCCCATCAGTTTTTGAATTTACATTTTAGTCCTGTAAATATTTTTCATAGTTGTTTTTATTTTTGTTAATTTGCATCAAGGACCCTGCTGTTCTGGACATTTGCATTATCGTCCCTGTTTATAGTGACCACGTGTTTTAGTGGGTTATTTACATTTTACACCCTGCGTTTCTGGAATGTTAATGTTTATATCTTTTAAAATAAGAATGACATTTTAGTCCTTCCAGGCCTAGGTTGTGTGTGCCGCGTGTGTTTTATTGGGCTTTTTTGCAAATTTGGTCCTAATTTTCTCTGACATGTTATCAATTGGCCCCAGGACTATATTTTTCTTGCAACAAGGTCCATGTGCACTGGTTGTTGGTTTTTGATTTTAATAAAATATCAAACTTAGTCCAAATCAAGTGAAAATTGGATACGTGGCTCCTTAAAATTTTCACAAAATTTTGGATACATTTCTGATCCTTTTTGCTATTTTTAAAAAATCGAAAACCTTCATTTTTCTGTCTGTCCAGTTTTAAAATTTACAAAAAAATATTAAAACATCTTTAAAATTTCTAAAAAAAATGGATTTAGTTTTCTTTGTTGTGCTCGATTTTCTGACCAATTTTGGTCATTTTTGAACTTATAAAAATTATAGAAATTAAAAAACCTTGAAAACATCATAAAAATTTTAATAAATAATAGAAAAATCAAAAATTCATAAACTCAACTGCTGAATTTTCATTTTTGTTTATAGTTTATAGGAAAAATACCTCCAGGCTATTTGAAGGCCATTATATATTTATTTTAGCCTTTGAAGCTCGGTTGGACGGTAGCACTATTTTCCTTCCTTATTTCATTTTTATAAAATTCAATAAAATCTGAAAAATACCAAAAATTCACCAAAAACATAGAAAAATATAAAAAAACATAAAAATATTTTTGTTTGAATTTTTGGATTAATTTGGGTGTCTAAATAAATTGTCCAAGTTGCTTGTTTTATTGCTTTCTTATTTCTTTATAATTTTAAGAAATCCTAAAAAAATATAAATATATTAAAAACCCACCAAAAATAGTTTTCTTTTATTTACTTTTATTTTAGACTACTTCGTAGGCCGCAAGGCCATCACGTGCTCCCTGAGTCCGACCCTAGTCGCTATACCAGGCTAATCCAATAGCCATGGCCACTATTGATTTTCTTTGATTTTTATCTTGTTTTGGTGGTCTGATCTCATATTTTCTTGATTGAGCTGGATTATCTCCGAGATCCGTGTCGCAACGACCATTGATCTATTTTATTCACCCGAGTCTTGGTGATTTTTTTCGGCTCATCATGCAGCATGTCGACTATATATCAATAGTGGGGTTGGGTGCAACAAATGTCAAGTTTGATAATAATGAACTCAAGTATTGTATTCTACTAAAAGATTTATTCTACTAATGCATACGATATAAAAAAGAAGAGTTCCAAAATAAAAAAATGATTATTGATATGTAACATGCTGATCAATGATGGAGTTGTCATGCGACCATCGATTGAGTAATCGAGCATATGAGGAAGAGGATCGTTTGGGGATAAAGCAAGATCTCTAGGAGAAGGTCAAGATCACCAAAGTGGGAAGGGGAGAGGCTGAGGAGCAATGAGCGAGTAAGAAATGGGTTACGGGGACTCGCTGAGAGATTTCATCATTTTGACCAGAGGGGACGGTCCAATATGACCTTCCCAACATTGAGAATCGGGGATGGTCTCAAGTATGACCGTCTCATATACTTCTAAGCTTAAATGGAGGGGACATGCAAGAAAGAACCGTTCCGTATTACTTACCAGAGGAACGGTTGTAGACCGTCTCTTAAATGTTCCTCGCTTCTATTTTTTGACTTTAGAGAGATGAGCACAGAAGCTTCCTGGGACAGTTATGACCATCCCATAAACATCCAAAAAGTACGGATGGGACAGCCGTACTGTCTCCGAATAAACCAGGGACTCGTGTTCACCATCCCATATGCCATTACCTAGAACAGTTACTCGTGTTCACCATCTTCTATTAGTACTGTTGATGGGGCGATCATAATATCTCTGTCCCCTCTAGATATAAACAGGACATATGTTATACTTGTAGAGGAGATGGTTGTTTCGTGACCGTCCCTTATTCCCATCTCTAAAACATTGCTCTAGTGGATATTTGTAAAATCTGTTCTGAGTTTTTAAAAACCGAGTTGAGATTTTGCCAAATAGAAAATGATAAAATAGACGATAAATGAAAAAAATTATATTGTAATAAAAAAAACGAACTCATATTGTAAAACAATACATGAAAATGAATAAATGTGATAGAAAACATATGAGATAAATGAAAAAAATAATCTTAGATTGTAACAAATGTATTGTGATTTGTAGCAAAAAGAACTAGTATTGTAAAAAAGAACTGAGATTGTAAAAATCGAATGTAAATTCAGTGAATGGATTAGGAAAATAAATGAGTCAATTTGTAAAAATTAGCCCATCAATTGTAAAATTAGAGCATATATTTGTAAAATCTAATAATCAATTTGTGGGATAAATAAAATGATTGAATAATCAATGAATTGAAATAAAAAATAATGCATGATGGGATCAACCAAGGAGAATTGAAGCCAACACCTTCTTCCAAGGTGTGGGCCCTCCCCGTGCGCGGCATCGAGCATCGCACCTTCCCCCTCCCAATGCACCATCGTGCTCCCCATCCTTGCACCATCACCCTCCCCCACGATGTACGTGGCCTTGAACGTTGCGCTCTTGAGCATTGCCGCCACTAACACCCTCCCCATCCCCGTACGTCGTCGTCCTCCCCGTACCCATGCGTGACCTCGAGTGCCGTCGCCCTCCCCTTCCCCATGCGTGGCCTCGAGCACTGTCATCCTCCCCCTCCCAATGTATCACGCTCTCGAGCATTGCTATCATCGTCGTCGCTAGTTTGGGTGGAGAAAACCCTAACAAGGATTCTTCAAAGAAGAATCGGAAAATAGAATTTGAGTTGCCACCTTTCTATTTTTTGAATGAGACAAAATGATCAAAATGAATGTTCATGATTAAAAAAATAAGATAAAAAGGTATTAATAGGATCTGTTAGATTAATTGCATACGGATGATATGGTAGACTTTCCATGCACCTAGGAAAGGTACACCTTATTGGAAATAAAATCCTTTTTACATATATGGTTATTTACATATATGGATATTTATGAATGTAGATACATGTGCGTTTATAACAGAGAGATTTCTATGTACACACCCACACCAAATGTGTGTGCGCATGTCTCTTTGTGTGTGCATGGATGTAAGCTAGTCTATGTATAAATACATATTCGATTGATGTAAGAGTCACAGTAACAAAATGGATCTATAATGGTATTTTAAAAAATCCATCACTATATATTATGTTGTTAAATATATAACAACTATATTATCCATTGCGAAAGTATTTTTTATACATCAAATTAACATCGAATGTCATACTTGTCATTTATATTATTAGTAATGACACATATATCATCTCTTATCCATTCCAACTTTTCAGATTTTTGGACAAATTGTGCTAAATTTTTTGCTCAATTAAGAGGATTAATTAAAATTTTGAAAATTAGCGATTATAAGTGTTGCTATGCACCTTTGTTAATGATATAGCAATGGATATGACATTCATCGTTAATTTCAAGTATAAAAAATACTTTTGTAGCGAATGATATTGTCACTACATATTTTGAATGCACAATAAGTGACATATTAAAAAAAAACATCACCATCACTAGGGATAAGCATTGGGCCAATCGACCCAACCCAGCCCGAAAGCTGATCTCTTAACTTGGCATAGCCCAAACCCAAATGTGAAACGAGTTGGTCCTAGGCTGAAATATAAGCCCATATGACTTTTTGGGTCGGGCTTATGCCGAGGTTAGTCCAAGCCAGATCTGGCCTACAAGCCCAATATAATATACAATATATATACACACAATATAAATATATAAAATATATAAAAATAATCTTGTGAGTAATTCGTTCTTCATCGATTTTAAAGTGCTTGATTTATGTGAACATATTGTATTATTTTGAACAAATCTCTAGTTCACAAGATCTATCCTATAATAAGCAGTAAGTGTAATGTATAATACTTCCATGAGCCTTTGATAAGAGATTGTACGAGAATATTGGAGCTTGACCATTTCTAATAACGTATTAAAGGAAATTGTTCTTATAGCATCATCATCGAATAAGGAGCTCAAGAGATGATCGAGCGTTGTTGTTATTCACGTAAGAGGTTTGGATCGAGGTTGAGCTTGGATTTGTTCCAAACTTTAAAAGGTCTTTCTGGTATGGATGAAAACGGTCGGATACGGATACGAATATAGGTATAATCATATCCTTATCTATTTTAAAATACGAATACGAATGCAGATACGAATATTGACGAATGTACAAAATGGGTTACCATATCCTTAAAAACGAATATGAATGTAAAACGAATACGAATAGGATACGAATAATAACAGAAAATTTTAATAGATTAACTAAAATATACATGTTTAGGAGGTTTACACATAAAATAGGTATACTAGGTATAGTAATTTCATAACAGTTATATCAACAATGGTGAATGCAATTATAAAATATTGTCATACACAATTATAAATAAATATATTACTATGCTTATGTACGAAAACGAATATACGAATACGAATGCGAATATTACCGAATGTCAAAGAGATATCCACATCCGCATCCCTTTTAAAACGAATACGAATACGAATGTCAAAATATGTATAAAACGAATACGATAGCGGATCGGATACTAATATATTCACGTTCATTTTCATCCCTACTTTCTGGACCTCCACCAGGTCCAAAGCCTACTATGTTAAATGGGCTTGAGATTGGGCTATGCATGGTCCACAAGGACCCAACTGATGCATCCTAGTCATAGACTTGTTAATGTCTGGACTAGAATATTACTCTTCACATAGTGTAGATTAAATTTCATAAAATGAAGATATTACCATGTTCAAATTTAATAATTAGTGAAAATACTTAATAAATAAATTACATATTTTGTAAATTAAATACAAGGATCTTGTAAAAAGTTCATACCTAATTTTAGCTCAAGAGGATAGAGAAGCTACTCCATAGAGCAACAAACCTTAGCCACTTCATGTTCATTTTTCAGTGATTTTTCTTATTTTTTTTGGAAAATAATGTCATGTATTTCATCACTATATCCCTCTAATGTGTCATTCCGATTTCATCAAAAGCAAAGACTCGTATGCCATCCATCCGGAATATGTTGATTACAACAATTCTAAGATCATTAAATCACATATTTTTGATGGATGGCATATAAGTATATGTTTCTGACAAAATTGGAATAACATATTAGACGGATATATCGATGAAAATACATGATAATGTTTCAAAAAAATGACGAAAAATAAACATCGAATAGCTAAAGTTGACTGCTCCATAGAGCAGCTTCCCTTTTCCTGTTTAGCTCAAATAATTATATTTTGTAAGTAATTGTTAGAAACAGTATTCCAGGTCATGAGAAAGGTCTCTTTCGTCTTGCCGTGCGTCAAAACTCGATTTTCGAAGGACACCTGTTAATTTAGATTCGATTAAGACCGATTTCCAATCCAATTTATATTGTCTTTTCTTGTCAGATGACTTTTTTTTAATTTCTTTAGAAAGAATAGTAATTGAATATTCAATATATCTATAACCCACACTATTAATGAGTTTTTTCCCTCATTCGTCCTAGAACTAACACGTGGCACATCCCCCTCTTCTCACTATCGATCCCCCCCTCTTCCCACCTTTATTTCTCTCTCTACCCACCCAAACGTTAACACTCCCCCCTCTTCCCACTATCGACCTCCCTCCTTCCCACACCCCCTCCCCTCTCTCTCTCTCTCAATACGTTACTCCCTCCCCCTCTCTCTCTCTCAATTCCTATTTCTTAATTCAGCACTATTTCCATCATCCTAAAGCTAACCCTATCTTCCAAAAATAACCTATTTTCAAATTTCAAACATTTAAAATATATTTAATGTGAAGTTAACATATTATAATTTAATAGTAATTAACAATTACTTTAAATAAAATTAAATTCATACATTCAAATATAATAGTAAGATGATATAGTAAAATTTTAGAAACTAATTCTGAATTAGTATATGCATATTATATAATAAAATAATTAAATATTTCATACAATTAAAGAGAAATCAATAAATTTCTTTTTTAATAATAAAAATGATAAGTGATATAGTATCAAATCTTTAAAATTTTTAATAATAATGTATTTTAAATTAACTTAAATTATAATTTAATAAGTGATATAGTATCAAATCTTTAAAATTTTTAATAATAATGTATTTTAAATTAACTTAAAATTTATAATTTAAAATAATTTTAAAATATAATATATGTACACATGTTTGACTTATTTTTCATCATATTATGAGATTAATGAGATATATAGATAGTAAATTTTATTTTTTTATATCCATCAATTGAATGAATATTGTATTTATATATTTACATATTATTTATAATCTATTATAATTCTTATGTATTTTTAAAGTATATTTTGACAATCCGTGATCATAGATGCTTATAATTGGGGTACAAATAGTAACATAGATAAAAGTAATGTGAAATATAAAAAAATAATGATGAATATTTTAAAATTCTTTAATGTAATATTTTTTTGAAAAAATATATAAATTTCATAATGTTCGATATATATTAGTTGATCACATGGTTTATAATTGAAATAAACCGCACACCTATAATGCAGCCGAATAATTTTAATTTCTTATCAAAAGTCATTTAAAATTCCAGCATATACATCTTTTTTTAGAAAATATAGTTTTATTACACATTTAAATGGGTTGTTTTAAAATCAATGATTAATAGTTGATATATTTAATGTAAAGTTAACATATTATAATTTAATAGTAATTAACAATTACTTTAAATGAAATTAATTTCATACATTCAAATATTATAGTAAAATGATATAGTAAAAATTTAGAAACTAATTTTGAATTAGTATATGCATGTTACATAATAAAAATAATTTAAAATTTAATACAATTAAAAAGAATTCAATAAATTTCTTTTTCTAATAATAAAAATGATAGGTGATATAGTATCAAATCTTTAAAAATTTTAATAATAATGTATTGTAAATTAATTAAAATTTATAATTTAATAAGTGATATAGTATCAAATCTTTAAAAATTTTAATAATAATGTATTTTAAATTAACTTAATATTTATAATTTAAAATAATTTTAAAATATAATATATGTACACATGTTTGACTTAATTTTCATCATATTATGAGATTAATGAGATATATAGATAGTAAATTCATTTTATTTATATCCATCAATTGAATGAATCTTATATTTATATTTTTTACATATTATTTATAATCTATTATAATTCTTATGTATTTTTAAAGTATATTTTGACAATTTGTGATCATAAATGCTTATAATTGGGGTACAAATAGCAACATAGATAAAAGTAATATGAAATATAAAAAAATAATGAGTGAATATTTTCAAATTCTTTAATGTAATATTTTTCTGAAAAATATATAAATTTCATAATGTTCGATATACATTAGTTGTTTGCATGGTTTATAATTGAAATAAACTGCACACATATAATGCAGCTGAATAATTTCAATTTCTTATCAAAAGTCATTTAATAATTCTAGCATATATATCATTTTTTAGAAAATATAGTTTTATGATACATTTAAATGGGTTGTTTTATAATCAATGATTAATAGTTGATATATTTAATGTAAAATTAACATATTATAATTTAATAGTAATTAATAATTACTTTTAATAAAATTAATTTCATACATTATTATAGTAAAATGACATAGTAAAAATTTAGAAACTAATTCTGAATTAGTATATGCATATTACATAATAAAAATAATTTAATAAATCATACAATTAAAAAGAATTCAATAAATTTCTTTTTCTAATAATAAAAACGATAAGTGATATAGTAACAAATCTTTAAAAATTTTAATAATAATGTATTTTAAATTAACTTAATAAGTGCTATAGTATCAAATCTTTAAAAAATTAATAACAATGTATTTTAAATTAACTTAAAATTTGTAATTTAAAATAATTTTAAAATATAATATATGTACACATGTTTGACTTATTTTTCATCATATTATGAGATTAATGAGATATATATAGATAGTAAATTTCATTTTATTTATATCCATCAATTGAATGAATCTTATATTTTTATTTTTACATATTATTTATGATCTATTATAATTCCTATGTATTTTTAATGTATATTTTGACAATCAATGATCATATATGCTTTTAATTGGGGTACAAATAGCAACATAGATTAAAGTAATGTGACATTTAAACAAATAATGAATGAATATTTTAAAGTTCTTTAATGTAATTTTTTTTGAAAAATATATAAATTTCATAATGTTCGATATATATTAGTTGTTCGCATGGTTTATAATTGAAATAAACTGCGCACATAATGCAAACAATCCGCCTCCTTATACAATCCGCCTCCTTATACTTCACCTATCATCATGCACCTGAGTTTGATACAGATGAACTGCAACATCGGTAGGCTTTACCTCTTCCCATCTCTTGTTAAGTTTTAAATTAATGGCTCAGTTTATGTCCAGAGGCGTCTGATTTGGTGTGGTGAATGCTGAACAGGGTACACAGTACAGAGTTCAAACTTCTATGTTCTAATGATACGATTTAGGAGCGTATGATAAACATTTAATGGGATCCAGCAGGTTTGGAAGATGATGGCATATGTTTGATAAACAAAGACAAGTGAAAGCAACTGAAGAAAACTGCGTAAATTCATAATAATCTACTGGCTCTGCTCTGTACACACGTCTCCCTCCTTTCCTTGTGATCAATCAAAGTAAAAACAAGGAGACAATGTTACCACATTCGATCGGTAACAAAACAAAAACTTTTCGAGAAGATATGCCAGCTCCCGTCTCTACAAGTCACCGCGTAATTCACATCACGGCGGAGGCCCCCGGCCGAGACGGCGAGGAAAAGAAAGACGTGATGGAGTGGGCTAGTCCCGTGACTATGCCCAGCTTGATCTGTCCTCTCTTCGGGATCAATCGTCGGGAAGAGAAAGATGACGACGAAGATGATGAAGAAGAAGAAATCGCCGTCATCAATGGATGCCTGGAGAGCCTCCCATCTCCTCCTGCGATGATCGATCTTCTCTGCTCTGCCATCTTCCTTCCTCCTCCTTCCTTTCTTCCTTGACCACTTTTTTGCTGAGGTGAGTGTTGAGGGAAGCGGCCTGTTCCCTATTTAAATAATCCCAAGTATCCAAAGCAGCCATGGATTGGTCCCCACCATTGGGATTTTGCACACGTGCCCTCAAACATAAAGCATGTTCATGTCCCCTTATAACTGCGCTGAATTGCTCTATGCATTGCTTTCATATTAAAAGAGTACGGAATGTGTGTTATATTTTCAAAACCGATACGGATTGGATACATATAGAAGAAGATATAGATAAATTATTGTGTGTGTGTATTCGTTAGCTCATAAATTACAGTTACATCAAACATGTATAGATTTAAAATTTTACAACATGTAATTATAAATAATCCTATCGCGAATACATGTACGTGGATGCTACTAACAAATATCATGGTTATACGTATATGTTAGATCCGGTTGCATGCCCAGGTGTAACTCTATTCTTAGGACCCATTTCATGACTAAAAGCAAACGTCGAGGGTATGCATGCAACTAAAAAACAAAAAGGGTGCCTTTATAATATTAAGTCATATTATATTATTTTTTTTCTATTTTTACTTTGGGGCGGCCGCTGACGTAGTGTCGTTTTGTCCGATGAGGGTCATCAAGGAGTAAAAAAGTGGGGCCTTTGCTCGCTCAAATAATTAAATCAGAGATGCTTTCTTCTAGAGCAAGATATCCCGTGTGATGCCCATCGCACAAGTTTGTATTATCGTGATATTTGGATTAATTAATTACATTATTCGCATCAGAAATATTGAAATTTTTATTCTTTTAAAAAGAAGTTCATTCGTTGGCAATCCAATTCTTCGAAATACAACATTAATAGATCTGGGAACCATGACATTGTTGTTCATAATTCTTTGGACCCTTTTGAGAAGTTGTACTGCTTCAGTAGCTAAAAATCCGAAGGTGTCAAAATCAAAAGGAATGAATACATGTTGATTGTCAATACATGCCTTCTCATGCTTAGAAACTTTAGCTGAGGTCGCTTTCTGTGCAGCATGTCCCGCAATAAAATCACTTCTTATCGGACTCACCAATGGAGAAACTCCAGTCAGATCAACACAAGCATGCTTCCCTCCAGCCCATCCAAATATTAAAATATCTGCTGGTCTAAGTGTCGATCTCCCTTCTTGAGGATCCATCAAAAAATTCACATGTGCTTCTTTCTTTGAAGCAACTCCAGCATGTCTGAGTACATCATAAAGGACATCCCTCACAAAATTATGTATATATTTAAAACATGGGAGTTCACGACAATGAACTGCTGATGAATCTCGTATTCATCATGCTAAAAACTCCTTATTAAAATCCCTGCTTAAACAAACCAATAAAAATATCCTCCAATTCTCTATTTTTATCATGTACTATATTGTCTATATTTAACCCTTAATTATTGTGTATTTAATTGCCCTTATTTTTATGTAATTATTTTATAACTCAAAAACCCCTAAAAATTAGGTAGATAAGTTGTCCATAATTCACTGACCTGTAAAACCACTAAAAAATACAAAAACAACTCAAAACCGCAAAATCAGTGTTTTTATCCCCTTAAAAATACCCCCAAAAATAGCTTTTATACAGATGACCTCTTTTGGCTTTTTGACCAACATGAAAGTTGTAGATCTCATCGAGACGAACAACTTTCATGTTTTGACTTTTTCCAAATTCGGCCTCTAACTATTTCTTTTATATTTTTCTTTGTTTTTATTTCTGAATTATTCTGATTGGGCCACGTGGCGCCCTCTGGGCCGCCCACGTGGCCCGCTCTCCTTCCCGCCATCTGGCGCCCAATCTGGGCCGTTAGATCCCCTTCCGATCGCCCCCATCTCAACCGTCCACCCGCGCTCCATCTCACAGCCGTCAGATCTCTCCTGAGATCTAATCTCACCCACCCGCTCCCGCCTATTTCTCCACCGTTTGATCACGCGCTCATCCACGGTCCTCCAGCTTGCCACGTCACCTCTTCACCTCCCACCGTTAGATCTATCCCATCAATCGATCCTGACCGTTCCCTAGCGCCCTTTTTCCTTCTGTTGGATTAGATCGTAAGATCTAATCTCCTCCCTATGTCCGCGCCTCAATTCTGGCCGTTGGATCACGAGATCCAACGGCTCCGACGCATCGTCAACCTCAAGCCGCCCCGATCTGCAGCCGTTACACCACCGCCCCCTTCCTATTTTAGGAAGGACCTCCGACCACCTCCTTCCGCTCATAACGCACCTCCGCATTCCCCGTACATCCGCCATCCCCGCGTAACTCTCAAGACCCCCCTCCATTACTCCCACATTCAAACCTCCTCCTTCGAAACCGTCCCCATCACCACCTGCACGCCTCCACCTCCACCTATAAAACCCCCTCCCCAGCCACCGGAGCCACTCGTCCACCAACGTGGGGCCTTCACCTAGCTTCCTCCGCCCCTCCAGTGACAGCGGAGGGGCGGAATTGAGAGGCAATGACGGTGGAGGTCTGGTGTCGACCCACGGCGGAGCGTCGCCGTGTCCTGGTGGCTCCGGCCACCACCGAGCCCGCTGGATGGCTGACCAGCTGGGCAACGACCCCCAGGTTCTATCGAGCCTAATCCCAAGCCCATCCCCCGTCAGGGTCCCTTCCCCGATGAGGTCGTCTTCCTCCTTGCTTTTCTTTGCATTTTTTCCTATTTATTCCACCATCTATGTTCACCACCATCCTAATTCGACCCCTTCATCAGCTACGCAACTTCACCCTCCGTCACGCGAACCCCCTCTCCCTTCTCCAGAACCCCCTACCACTCCGACCCACCTCCTCCTCCATCTCGCCGGAGGAGGAGCTATGGCCTCGACCTCTGATCACCCCAAGGCCTTCGCTCACCTCCCATTCACTGCATCTCACTCACGCACCGCCTGCACTTCGCCTCGGGGATGCCTAACTCTTGCAGGTACTCAATGGACGGAAAACGCAACCCCGCACCGGTCTCGAGCTTCCATTCCGACGACGCTCCTCCGCCTTGCCCTTCCAGATGACTATGGAGCTACACCACCGACCGAGCTTCATCGCCCAGCACTCACGGAGCTTCCTCGACCGTCTGGCAGGCCGCCTGAGCACGGCGGAGCTCCATCGAGTCCACCGGAGCCCCGCCTCCTCCGGTGACTCGCGGAGGAGGATGATAGTACTGGTGCCGTCCGATCTCCAGGATCGGGCGGCTAAGAAGAAGCCACGTGGTGGACCCGAGCCCACTTCCAGACCTATAGGCTCGGGTCCTCCAAGCCTAATGCCGAACTTCCAGACCACGCCACGTGGACCCGAGCCCGAGCCGCCTTCCGAGCCTGAGTTCTCACGTGCAGCGCACGTGGGGCCTGGGTAAATTACAGAGATGACCCTGGAAGAAATTGAAATTGTAGTTTGGTCCTCCAGGTGCGTGCGTCACGTGCGCACCTGGGGTTATTTATAGGGAGGCCCTCCAGAGTTTTGGAAATTACATTTATGCCCCTGCGCGCAAATGGAGAAATTACATCTGGGACCAGGCGGTTTTCCATATTTGCATTTAGGTCCCTCCAGGGACCTAAATGCAATATTTATCCTTTATTTTTCTTGCATTTTTATTACAATTATGCCCTTGCACAATTTTTAGCATAACTTGAGCATCGTAGGTCCAAATTGCATGATTTTAGTGTCGTTTTGATCCTTGTTTTGTCCTCTACACTCTAGCATACTTATTTGTCTCATTTGACACTGTTTTAAATTAAGTGATTTTTTATGTCAAAAATGGGACCATGCTCTATCTGTCTTGCTGGATTTGATGACCGATTTTTAATGATGTGTTCAATTAGACTCTAACTTCATTCTACATTGCATTGCTCACATTTTAGGGTATAATTGTAGTATTTTATTCTTCATGCATATTCCTTTGCATTATTTGCCTATGCATCATTTTAAATTGCATAAAAACAAAATAAAAATGCATGCATCATGGCATCGCCTTGTAAATATCATAGTGCATCATAAATTGCACATGGATCTGAAAATGAGATTAATTGACAGTGAACTTCAAGAACCAATATTCAATAGCTAATTAGGCAGCTGTGTCCCTGTGTTCGACCTTGGTAGACTTGCCAAGCATAAATATTCCACAGCATTCAAAGACTGTGGTTTTTGCTGAACAAAAATTCGCCTCCTATACTACGACTTAAGATATATTTATTATCGAGGCAAATTTCCCGTTCATCAAATGGCGCCGTTGCCGGGGATACGGCTTTGCTTAATTTTTTGGATTTGATTTATTTATTTCAAAAATTTTTAGGTCCTCATTTCATGCATCATTTCTTGCTGATTTAATTTCTTTGAGTTTCTAACTTTTTTTCTTTTGTGGCAGGGCCCATGAAAATCGGGGACGCCTGATCATCATGGAGGCGCGAAGTCGGGAGCTTCCGCTGAAGAGGCCGCAAAAAAAGCCGTGAAGAAATGCTAGGATTTTTATCAGTCTACTTGCATTGCATGTTGTAAAAAAAAAGAAAAAAAAAAGAAAACTTGCATCTGCATATTTCTTTTCAGTCTTGCATATTGTATTCAAAAAAAAAAAAATCCCCCCCCCCCCCGCACACACACACATACACACCTACACTGCACATATTCACCCCCACCCTTCCCCTGTATATTTCACTCTATCCCTCTCTCTCTCTCTGTGTGTATATCTACTCTTCACGAACCCCCTCCCCCTCTCACTTGTATCATAGAACCCCCCCCTAAACGCAGACCTTACTTAGGCTATTTGTAGCCTAAGTATAGGGGGGACCTGCCTGCTCTTCCATCCCTCGTCCTGTCTTCTTGTACTTAGGCCAATCTTGGACTAAGTATAGGGGGACCCTCCTCCTCAGTTCCGCTATATCGCCCTGTACTTGAACCGAGCCTTGGCTTCATGGCACTTGTGCTATGAGGACATAGCAAATTTTAAGTATAGGGGGGTATACCGTATATTATTGTATAGTACCTTAGCCTTAGCTCGCGTTTTTAAAACTTTTTAAAATTTTATTTTTTCGGGCTAAGTTTTGGTAAACTAAGTGAACTGAGTAAAAACCTGTAAAAAATTAAAATTTGAGGGTTTAATTTTTGTGAATATTCCTGTTTAAAAAAAAAGAGTATAAAATTAAAACCCATAAAAATTTGCAAAAGATAAAAATCACACAAAAATTCACTAACCCGTGGAGTTGGTGTATTCCTGACACAATCACACTCACGCAAGGCTTGAGGATTTTTGAGGACACTGGATCTCTGGGATCTTGAGAGTCTGAGTTAACATGAATTAGTCATTAGGGTTTTTCGGACTTAAATATCCACACTCCTCTGGTTTGAAAGATTTGAGTGCTATATTGCACTCTTTATCTCTACTTTCAAGAAAATATGATCAGCACAGTCACTTCCACAACTGCATGATTGATGAGCTGAGATGAGATATCACTTGAGGAACTAGGATCAGAGATTTAAAATTAGACCCGATCTTATGATATTCGAGGATGGGATAAAGTTAATGAAGGCTTCAGAAAACCTGAGTGTCAGCAAAAACCCTAGCCAGTATGTGAACAAGATTCATATGCTATCTCTTGATATTTACCTAAAAGTGCCAGGGTGTGATGAAACTTAAAGAAACTTGTTGATCAGTGTGCGCCAATCTCTTGGTAAAAGCAGTGGAGCTAGCCAACAAAAGAAATGAAATGTCAAAGAAAAGCTCTAAAATCAAAGTCAATTCCAAATGAGCTTCCACCAATGGCGAGCGCTCCCAACCATTTTTAAAGTGTCCACTTGGACCAAGCGCTAAATAGGACCAAGGAGTTGGGCTGACACCACAAAAAGGGCCCTGCATCGTAAGCGATACAAGTCTGGGTGTCGAAGGTATCTTAGATACTCAAAAAAGACACACCCCGGTGTACTCCCAGAAAAACAAGTGCAGACGACTCCAACTCTCTTGACGGACACATTGATCAACAAAGTATTAATGTGTTGAGTAAAAGGCACTCGAGAGGCCCCTTGTTCCAATGTGAGGGTGAGAAAATTATACACAATCCTAGTACCTCCATCATCTGGCCGTCCATCTACATTTTAAAGTCTGACAAACTAAAGAGATGGTTGACTGAAGCAAGAGTAGACTTCTTCCCTAGTATTGAGGATTAGGTCTAGAGGAGAGTCTTTGGACTGGAACTTTGGGTGATGCTTCGACTCGGCTCTCATGAAATGCAGTACACTAAATGTCATATCCTTATATTATATGTACAAAAAGAGAGTCTGATAATCAGAGAAGTTGGATTCCTTCTGACTAAGGCTTGGATAAACCCAGAATTTTAGGATCACTCAGGTCAAGGGTCTTCGAAAGATCAAGCCTTGATTTTTTCACACGCACTGTCAGGAATTAATCTAACTCCTTCATTCTTTAGATGCTCGAGGACGAGCATGGTTTAAGTATAGGGGTATGATGAATCTCGTATTCATCATGCTAAAAACTCCTTATTAAAATCCCTGCTTAAACAAACCAATAAAAATATCCTCCAATTCTCTATTTTTATCATGTACAATATTGTCTATATTTAACCCTTAATTATTGTGTATTTAATTGCCCTTATTTTTATGTAATTATTTTATAACTCAAAAACTCCTAAAAATTAGGTAGATAAGTTGTCCATAATTCACTGACCTGTAAAACCACTAAAAAATACAAAAACAACTCAAAACCACAAAATCAGTGTTTTTATCCCCTTAAAAATACCCCCAAAAATAGCTTTTGTACAGATGACCTCTTTTGGCTTTTTGACCAACATGAAAGTTGTAGATCTCATCGAGACGAACAACTTTCATGTTTTGACTTTTTCCAAATTCGGCCTCTAACTATTTCTTTTATATTTTTCTTTGTTTTATTTCTGAATTATTCTGATTGGGCCACGTGGCGCCCTCTGGGCCGCCCACGTGGCCCGCTCTCCTTCCCTCCATCTGGCACCCAATCTGGGCCGTTAGATCCCCTTCCGATCGCCCCCATCTTAACCGTCCACCCGCGCTCCATATCACAGCCGTCAGATCTCTCCTGAGATCTAATCTCACGCACCCGCTCCCGCCTATTTCTCCACCGTTTGATCACGCGCTCATCCACGGTCCTCCAGCTTGCCACGTCACCTCTTCACCTCCCACCGTTAGATCTATCCCATCAATCGATCCTGACCGTTCCCTAGCGCCCTTTTTCCTTCCGTTGGATTAGATCGTAAGATCTAATCTCCTCCCTCTGTCCGCGCCTCAATTCCGGCCGTTGGATCACGAGATCCAACGGCTCCGACGCATCATCAACCTCAAGCCGCCCCGATCTGCAGCCGTTACACCACCGCCCCCTTCCTATTTTAGGAAGGACCTCCGACCACCTCCTTCCGCTCATAACGCACCTCCGCGTTCCCCGTACATCCGCCATCCCCGCGTAACTCTCAAGACCCCCCTCCATTACTCCCACATTCAAACCTCCTCCTTCGAAACCGTCCCCATCACCACCTGCACGCCTCCACCTCCACCTATAAAACCCCCTCCCCAGCCACCGGAGCCACTCGTCCACCAACGTGGGGCCTTCACCTAGCTTCCTCCGCCCCTCCGGTGACAGCGGAGGGGCGGAATTGAGAGGCAACGACGGTGGAGGTCTGGTGTCGACCCACGACGGAGCGTCGCCGTGTCCTGGTGGCTCCGGCCACCACCGAGCCCGCTGGATGGCTGACCAGCTGGGCAACGACCCCCAGGTTCTATCGATCCTAATCCCAAGCCCATCCTCCGCCAGGGTCCCCTCCCCGATGAGGTCGTCTTCCTCCTTGCTTTTCTTTGCATTTTTTCCTATTTATTCCACCATCTATGTTCACCACCATCCTAATTCGACCCCTTCATCAGCTACGCAACTTCACCCTCCGTCACGCGAAACCCCTCTCCCTTCTCCAGAACCCCCTACCACTCCGACCCACCTCCTCCTCCATCTCGCCGGAGGAGGAGCTATGGCCTCCACCTCTGATCACCCCAAGGCCTCCGCTCACCTCCCATTCACTGCATCTCACTCACGCACCGCCTGCACTTCACCTCGGGGATGCCTAACTCTTGCAGGTACTCAATGGACGGAAAACGCAACCCCGCACCGGTCTCGAGCTTCCATTCCGACGACGCTCCTCCGCCTTGCCCTTCCAGATGACTATGGAGCTACACCACCGACCGAGCTTCATCGCCCAGCACTCACGGAGCTTCCTCGACCGTCTGGCAGGCCGCCTGAGCACGGCGGAGCTCCATCGAGTCCACCGGAGCCCCGCCTCCTCCGGTGACTCGCGGAGGAGGATGATAGTACAGGTGCCGTCCGATCTCCAGGATCGGGCGGCTAAGAAGAAGCCACGTGGTGGACCCGAGCCCACTTCCAGACCTATAGGCTCGGGTCCTCCAAGCCTAATGCCGAACTTCCAGACCACGCCACGTGGACCCGAGCCCGAGCCGCCTTCCGAGCCTGAGTTCTCACGTGCAGCGCACGTGGGGCCTGGGTAAATTACAGAGATGACCCTGGAAGAAATTGAAATTGTAGTTTGGTCCTCCAGGTGCGTGCGTCACGTGCGCACCTGGGGTTATTTATAGGGAGGCCCTCCAGAGTTTTGGAAATTACATTTATGCCCCTGCGCGCAAATGGAGAAATTACATCTGGGACCAGGCGGTTTTCCATATTTGCATTTAGGTCCCTCCAGGGACCTAAATGCAATATTTATCCTTTATTTTTCTTGCATTTTTATTACAATTATGCCCTTGCACAATTTTTAGCATAACTTGAGCATCGTAGGTCCAAATTGCATGATTTTAGTGTCGTTTTGATCCTTGTTTTGTCCTCTACACTCTAGCATACTTATTTGTCTCATTTGACACTGTTTTAAATTAAGTGATTTTTTATGTCAAAAATGGGACCATGCTCTATCTGTCTTGCTGGATTTGATGACTGATTTTTAATGATGTGTTCAATTAGACTCTAACTTCATTCTACATTGCATTGCTCACATTTTAGGGTATAATTGTAGTATTTTATTCTTCATGCATATTCCTTTGCATTATTTGCCTATGCATCATTTTAAATTGCATAAAAACAAAATAAAAATGCATGCATCATGGCATCACCTTGTAAATATCATAGTGCATCATAAATTGCACATGGATCTGAAAATGAGATTAATTGACAGTGAACTTCAAGAATCAATATTCAATAGCTAATTAGGCAGCTGTGTCCCTGTGTTCGACCTTGGTAGACTTGCCAAGCATAAATATTCCACAGCATTCAAAGACTGTGGTTTTTGCTGAACAAAAATTCGCCTCCTATACTACGACTTAAGATATATTTATTATCGAGGCAAATTTCCCGTTCATCAACTGCATGCTCCCCAAAAGCGTCCAAGCAGGATTTGTGGCATATTGGGCAAGGCTCATCAGTTGGAAAAAGAGGAATCATAAGACGATACTTGAGGATGGTGCGATACTCAATAGGTGACATATGCATCCCAAGGCCCTCAATAGGAGTAGCAAGGAGGAAGCCTTGAGCATGGTCAGCCTGTAAATAACGAAAAATTGCTTTTTGCCTAACAGTCATTTCATACTTAATTTCCATTTCTTCAATATTTTGCTAAAAAGATAACTCGCCAAAGCATTCTGGGCTTTAGGGGGGACGGTATCCTTGTTAGCAAAACATGTAAGATCGAGAGATGGAAGTGTGCTGCGTAGGCCCTCCACAGCGTATAGAAAGTCAGAATCCATACCGTGTATTCCACTGTCTCGTAAAATGTGGTATTGGAGCACCCATGATTGAGCTCTAGAGGCCACAAAAGCATACGAGGAAGCCTCCAAAGCTGAATGAAGACCGAAACCACCAAGTCTGATGGGTAGTGATGCCACCCGCCATTGAAGGTCGCCAAAGAAAGGACCTCCACAAACCACAATATCCTCAATAACTTCGCAGAGCCCTTTGTCAAAATATGTAGCAGCTTGTTCCATGTATGCAGGTTGACATTTTCTTAGGCCAAACATGAGCTTGGCAGTGCCCATACAAGATCGTATTAAAAGAAGCTCACTTTGTGGATCCTCCAATTGAGGGAGTAAATGCATTAAGTCGACAGCTTTTGTGGCCCTCATCATAGCCAAGTCTTCAACAAAGTCCTTGTCCCTACTCACCATGTCTCCTAGTAACCTCACTCCCAGCTCAGGTCTTCCAATATCCATGGAAAACAACCCTTTGCGGATCTTCTGCCCATCACACGAAGGCCAAAAAAGTTCTGTTTTTTTATATTCAGTACAAGCCCCATCTCTGGACCCTTGCGACGTATAATGTCAAGCACCTTGGCTACCTCCAAAGTATCCCCGATGATAGTCCCATCATCAAGATACCAAGCATGGAGAAAGAGCTTACAATTATCTCGAATCTCATGAATAAGGAGATGCAAGGTAAGAGAAAAAAGAAGTGGACCTAAAGGATCACCTTGCTGCACTCTGGTAGTTGACCATAAATGATTATCTCCAATATATAATCTGGCTGGTTGAGCATATATAAACTCCACCCATGAAGAAATAGATGGGCATCTCCTCCTAACTTCAGAAAGCATCAACGATCTATCTATCATGTTGAAGGCATTAGAGAAATCAACTGTAAGCATGGAGAGAGACCCGTCACCATGAAGCTTGCTCAAAAGTCGGTTGGAGCTGTGTAAGATGGCTTCTGCTCCTCCAGATATGCCAACTCCAAATTGAAAGTCATTGAGATATTTAGATATCTCTTTTCCCACCCCCATCGTGGCAACTTTGGATACAAGACGCCTTCAGATCGTACCTACAGCAATAGGGTGAATGCCGTTGTCTGGTTTGAGTAGTGGAGTAAGAGGTGCATAGGCTACAAACTCATCCAGACTCAATGGACATCTCCCACCTAACCATAGATTAACCACCATAGATATAGCACGTAATAGATCAGTGGCAACGGCTGATCCCTCCCCACAAAGGACATCTAAAATGTGTTGAGCTCTCAGTGCATCTCTGCCACAGGATGTCCCTTTGGGAAAGGATTTGATAGACCGCAAAATAGCATCTGCATCAACTGTAAGATCTGACATCAAGGTACCTGGCAGGGAAGGAGGCGACTTATACGGATGTTTAGCTTCTAAAGTCTTCATGGTGTGTTCATTAAACGGAGCCACTCCTGAAGAGCACAAAACCTTTAAGGCTGCTGAGAAGTGCCCATCTGACACTTTACGAAGATACTGCTTGATGTTGGAGCTTTGATATTTATTACCCTCTACCAAATTATTCTGACTATGAAAAGCCTCAGGTAGATCGCTTTTCAAAAAATCACCCACCCACGTGGTGAAACCGTCTGCACTGCCCCACTTAGAGATCGAGCTCAGAATAAGTTGTTGTTGCAAGGACTTTCTATTGCCAGATCTTCTATCTCGTATATTCGAAGGCCTAAAAACTTGCAGGGTGCAACGTGTAAGAAGTAGCAATCTCACCCAAGCATGAATGGAACTTGGCCCAGCAATAACTTGATATAATGCTGTTTTAAGAGCTTGAGAGAAAGCAAGACGACAACTGTGAGGAATGCTCTTAACTGTGGTGATAGGAACTTTGAAAACACGATCAAGAAGCATAGCATTAGTAACCAATCCATCTGTGACATTGGATACAACATGTAGAAGTGGTTTCAAGATGCCGACAATGTACCCAGAAACCACCCCCGTGTCATCTGTGACTCGAGTATGACCATCGTCATGATGGCAAGCACGACTCACGGCTTGTATCTTCATGCACCTCCCACACAACCACTGACCAAGGATCTTTAAAGTCCGTTCTAAGGCAAGATAAAGATCAATATCATTCTTAATGGCATCCCGCAAACCAGTAGCACGCTCGTCACTGCAAAGATGTATCCTTTTGATATGAGAGATTAAGCGCGAAGTCCCTTTACTCCCTTCCCTACCGTCCGGACAGCAGTGAAAGTTCCAAAATGGACATAACAAGCCATCGGTACGAAGTGAGCTTAAAGACCAAGATTGAGAGTTCTCACGATGTGTTTAAGTCGCCGAGTCACATGCAATAGGAGGAAACTCTTCTTCCCCACCGTCAGCCATCATCGCTAGGCGGGGGAGGAGTGTTGGGCGAGAGGCGCTGGACTAGACGCTGAAGGGACAACCAGGGGATGAAGGAAGAGGTCGGAGTGAAGGTGGAGGTCACAAGGAAGAATGGGGGCAGGACGTGGACGTGGGATGGTCGCAGGGCAGAGGTAGGTCACTGGACGCTATGCAGGATCGCTAGGCGAGGGCGGCAGTGAGGGCGGGGGCGCTGGGGAGGGCAGGGACGCTGGGCGAGGGGGCTGGGGAGGGCAGGGTCGCGGGCGAGGGAAGGTCCGGGGAGGGCGGGGTCGCTGGGAAGGGCAGGGTCGCTGGGGAGGGCGAGGGTGGGGTCGCTGGGGAGGGCAGGGGCGTTGGGCGAGGGGGTTGGGGAGGGCGGGGTTGGGAGGGGCTGGGGAGGGCGGTGTCGCTGGGCGGGGGCGCTGGGGAGGGTGGGGTTGCAACGTGAACTGATGCAATTATCTTAATTTATAGGTATATCGATCGGTGTGTTTACCTGGCTTAATGATTGCAATTTAAACGGACTTTCTGTTAACTATGTTGTCCCCAACGGATAGGCTGTTGTAATCTCTCTTTTTTTGCAAAATCTCTACCAAAAATCCAACTATATGGATTGAATTTATGCATATTGTTTTACTGTCTGTCAAGCTTTACCCAAGTCATCATTTAAGGAACTTAAAAAGAACCGGATATTTGACTATTACGGTAAACATACTTTTTGTATTTAAACCAAACAAAATAGGTATGTATAACAATATTCATAAATTCATTCCATGTGGTTGGATTTTGAAAGAGATTTTTCAAAAAAAAGGAGATTTTTACTCCCACAAATTTTATAATCTTTATAAATTATCTTCTCGACCTTTGTAACATTGATATTCCTCCCATGATCCTGTAAATTTGCTAACTCTTACCACATAGGCCCTTTGGTTAACTTTAATCGATTTAGCTGCTAACCTAACCGGAATCCGTGAATTTATATTCCATAGTACCCATTTTGTTTATCAAAATTACAAAATGCCATCCCCCAACCCAACAACTTCCCCTCCTCCCCTCCACCTCCCCCATTCCGACCTCCCATCTTTTGAGCTCCCCCCATTCGGCCTCCCCCCTTCCGACCTCCCCTCCTCCGCCTCTACCCGCGCACTCTGATCTAATCCAGGAGTTCCTCGCCGTCATCCGTGCCATCTAGGAGCATCCTACGAGCAGCAGCAGTTCTATTGTACCATCACCGGAGCGGTTGCTCTTCTTGCGCCACATAATAGAAGAAGCCTAAGAGGAGTTAAGGCACATCGTCTCATCCGAGTTGTTGCAGTGAGATCTCTCCTTCGTCATTGATTCAATGAATCTCGGCAAATTGAAATCACCCGCCATATCCTTCGCAAGAATTGTTCACCCTCTCACCCTCCATTATCGCAATCTCTCAACCAGTCTCACTCATGACTAACAAAAGTCTCTCGACCCCACCCTTTCGCAAGTGATTTGCCAGTATCTCTTGTGTGCTCCTGTAAATATGCTCCGGCCAATGGACCCATGAAATGACTTTATCTCACAAATAAGATCTCTTGGCTCCCCCTCTCCCGCTCGTGCCTCCCCCTCACAACCCGTCACCTCCCCCCCCCCACAAAAAAAAAACCCTAACCCCTCCACCCCCAACCCGCCGCCCCACCCAAACCCTAACCCCTCCCCGCTGCAAGGTTGCCCCACCCCCGCCCACCTTTCGCCTACTTCGGGTCTTTGGCCCCATCTTCAGGTCGCTGGCGACTTTAAGGATATCCTCACCCGACCCATTCCAAGCCCTCTTGTCCAGAACGCTAGTGCCTCTCGGGAAATCGTCTACCGCCCCGAAGCCCTCCTCAAAGCGCTGGCCCCTCTCGGGAAATCCTCACCTGCCCCTTCCATGGCCAGGTACTCTCTGGACTCCACTCAGTTCCCAGGTGCTGGCTCTGCCGAGCGCGGTTCTTGGGGATGCCCTGTCTCTACAGCCTCCCTCTATTCCCCCTTCCTTTAAGCCCTACTCCTCTTTGCCCGACATCAGGTCGATCCTGGGTGCAGATATGCGGGAGCGGCTACCCCTCCCAGTTTCGTATGGCGTTTGAGGCCCCCTCCGTGGTGGATGGCAAGCTGGTTGCCATGCTATCCCATGAAGATGTTGGAGCTTTGGATAAGAAGTGGGAGAAAACTCTCGTGTTCTATGTACTCGGGAAGAAACCATATGGGAAACTCGTTCTCTCCTTTGTTGAGAAGGTCTGGAGGCCATCAGGCCCCTTCAAGATTCTCCCTCAAGAAAATGGCTTCTTCTATCTCAAATTATCTTCCATGGTTGATTGTGAGAGGGTCCTCAATTCTGTCTCATGGCTCTTCCAAGGGCGATTGGTCGTTCTTCGTCTCTGGGAGGCAGGTATGTTCTTGGAAAAGATTCTGCTATCTGAAATTCATATTTTGGATAGGTTCTTTGGCCTTAGCCCAGGTCACTGCTCATATATTGTGCTTAACAAGCTTGCTGGTGTTTTGGGAGTACCCCTATTTATGGACGCTACCATAGGGAATGGGAGTCATCGAGAATTCACTAGATGCTGCGTGTCTATCAATGCATCAAAGGAGATCCCTCCGATTGTCCCACTTATCGTCCCTTCTGGTGAACGCTCCTTGATTCGAGTTGAGGTTGAATGGATGCCCAAGAGATGTGCTTCCTGTGATGTCTTTGGACACTCACTCAACTCATGTCCGTATAGGCCACCCCCCACTTCGGATGGCCACTCTGAGGTTGTTGCAGAATCTCTCCAAAACATCCTCAATCATGAGGTCACTACTGCTGGGATTACACACTACAACACAACCTGCACGCATTGTTGTTGCTCTAAACATCCTTCTCCACACTGAAGAAAATTGTGTAGGCGATGCGACCATTCCAGACAATCCTTCTGTTGTTGTCCAAACCGCGATTACTATGGCCACTGCTATAGAGACCCCTGCCTCTGGGCCCTCTGTCTCACTGCATCTCAACGTGAGGACTTGCACCTTGACGCCCCCTCTGCAGTCGGCATTAGTGCATCCTCTCTTTCTTCACCGGAGTCTACACTTATTGTGCCCTCTTGCGTGCTTTCCTCCGGTATTGTTGTTCCCCAGCCTACTGGCCTTGCAAATTTGCCGGGTGATCTCCAGAACCATGAAGATCTCTTCCACCCAAAGACCTCAAGAAATCCAACAATACCACCATACAATGCTTTCTCGGTTGGCGCCTGATCTTCTCTACATGGGTTTATTGCCAACACAAGGAAAACATGCAAGATCCGTCTTGGCCCTCGAATTGACTTCAACACATCTGCTGATGGTTCTGGAGGATGCTTTGAATCCATGCAAATGCAGCCTCAGGGGAACAAACAACAGGGGTGAAGGATATGGAGAGATCCTCAAGCGCATCACGGAAGCGTCAGCGTCGTATCGGATACGACGAAGAACGACTAGTCGTACTAGTCGTTCGGTGCAGCAGAATTTTAAAAAATTTTATTCGATGAAACCACATGATCCAAGAACCATTCTCGGATCGTTTCATCTATAACCACAACATGTATAATGCAATACCTCTTGAAGCGTGGTTGATCGAGTCTCTAAGAGAAGAGACCTCCTGTCTCAAGTCCGATCGTCGGAGAGATCGCTTGCGAGCGCGGGGATGAACCGCGGTGTCCTCGCAATCCAAGTAGTTGAACCAAGCGCGGTTGCTCCTGATCTCGTCGCACGAGATCGAACGTCTCCTTCGCGGGCGAAGCACTAGAAGTAGACGGAGAACCGCAGAGCGTCGAAGCGGTAGCACGAAGGCGAGGGCGACGACGATTCCCTCCACTAGGGTGGACGGCCACCAAGAGGAAGAGGGAGAGAGGGTTGTCGAGTATGAGAGAAAGAGAGAGAGAGAGAGATTTGCTACAATAGCATGTGTAAAGAGAGAGCCAAGAGTGCCTCTCTATTTATAGGGTTTTGGGATCCATGGATCTCAATCCATGTGTCATATAAAATCAATGGTTGAGATTGATTTATGACAATCCAATGGTCAAGATTGTTGTTGGTAAAAACCAACAACTTGTGATTTAATTTTGATTAAATATATTTGATATATCAAATATATATTAATACCAAATTAAACCAACTAAATAAGGAGTGAAAGAACAAATGAGAGCCTCCTTCCCTATTGGGAGGAGTGGACGGCCACCAATTCCATAAAGGAATTGGTGCCGCCACCTCTTCCCGTATGGGGAGGGCAATCCCATGGATTCCCATGGGATTGCATATCTCCTTGTTTTTCTCTCAACTTATTTTCCAACAATTTATTCACCAAAAATGTTGTCCCACTTATCGTCCCTTTTGGTGAACGCTCCTTGATTCGAGTTGAGGTTGAATGGATGCCCAAGAGATGTGCTTCCTGTGATGTCTTTGGACACTCACTCAACTCATGTCCGTATAGGCCACCCCCCACTTCGGATGGCCACTCTGAGGTTGCTGCAGAATCTCTCCAAAACATCCTCAATCATGAGGTCACTACTGCTGGCAGATTACACACTACAACACAACCTGCACGCATTGTTGTTGCTCTAAACATCCTTCTCCACACTGAAGAAAATTGTGTAGGCGATGCGACCATTCCAGACAATCCTTCTGTTGTTGTCCAAACCGCGATTACTATGGCCACTGCTATAGAGACCCCTGCCTCTGGGCCCTCTGTCTCACTGCATCTCAACGTGAGGACTTGCACCTTGACGCCCCCTCTGCAGTCGGCATTAGTGCATCCTCTCTTTCTTCACCGGAGTCTACACTTATTGTGCCCTCTTGCGTGCTTTCCTCCGGTATTGTTGTTCCCCAGCCTACTGGCCTTGCAAATTTGTCGGGTGATCTCCAGAACCATGAAGATCTCTTCCACCCAAAGACCTCAAGAAATCCAACAATACCACCATACAATGCTTTCTCGGTTGGCGCCTGATCTTCTTTACATGGGTTAATTGCCAACACAAGGAAAACATGCAAGATCCGTCTTGGCCCTCGTATTGACTTCAACACATCTGCTAATGGTTCTGGAGGATGCTTTGAATCCATGCAAATGCAGCCTCAGGGGAACAAACAACAGGGGGAGAACCCTCAGAGTTATGTTGATGTGGTTGTTCCCCCTTCATATATTATTTTCTCGGAGAATCCGGACTGGGTTCATGTTCTCCATGGGAAAAAGAAAAAAATCTAACAATGCCTTTAACAAGCCAAATGTCGTTGGCAGTCGAAACACCCCTCAACTTCTTAATGTCGATCGCTTCTTACAATGTTAGGGGGCTGAACAAGCTGAGCAAGTTAAAACGCCTTCTTCAGGATCTGGCAAAAGAAAATTGTTAGCTTGTGGGTCTAGTTGAGACAAAAATAAGATCAGATAGCGTCTCCAGATTTCTTGTTACCCTACCTCATAGTTGGGGTTCCATGCACAACAACACCAATCTGGGACGTGTATGGTTACTCTAGAGAGAAGACGCATGGACGTGCATCCCTTTGTCCATTACCCCACAATCCATCACAACAATTTATACAAACAATGGAGTCCTTCGAATTTGCCTCTCGATCGTTTGTGGCTCCAATTTCCCCTCTAAGAGAAGGGATCTTTGGGCTGAGCTGGTCCAGTTAAGGTGCTCGACAAAGCTGTCCGTGGCTGGTCATTAGGGAATTCAAATAATGGATACCTCAGTTGCTGATTTCAATCGCTGTATTGATGGGACGGGCTTGATTGAGCTCGAACCTTGGGGAAACACACTCTCGTGGAACAACTGATCCATTGGCCCAAGAAGAATTGCTGCTAGGCTTAACAGAGCTCTCTGCAACTCCCCATGGATGGAGTTTTTTCTAGTTTCAAAGGTCTGTTATACGCCATTGGCTTCCACTAATCATTCACTTCTTTCAGTTGAGCTCGTGAAAAAAGTGCATCGTGACAATCTGTTTAGATTCTTGGACTTCTGGATGGCTAGGGAAGGATACCTACCTTTGGTTGAGGCAACGTGGGCTACCACTTTTAGAGGTAACCCCTTGTATGTCCTCACAAAAAAGTTAAACGTTCTCAAGCACACCCTCAAAGCTTGGGCTGCAGCTCATGGGAAGGTGGACGATGAATGTAATGCGGCCTTAGACGCTTTGGGATGCATCTCGGAGGCTCTTGGAATATTTCCAAGGGACCCCACCCTTGCTCAACTAGAACAAGACCTTAAATCCTACCTGCATGGCCTTGAGGCAGATCAAGAATCCCTCTGGAAGCAAAGAAGTCGTGTCTCTTGATTCAAATTGGGAGATCGCTCTACAAAAATTTTTCATCTATATGCAAAAATAAGAGAGGCAGAGAATAGAATTCCTTGCCTTATTGATGGTGAGGGGAAGTTGGTGGATGACCCCTTAGTGGTTGCCTCCCAAGATCTCTTCTACTCTGAAGCTCTTCTTACAGAACCCGCTCCTACTACTACGACCACACCTCCTGCACCGAGGAAAGTTCTCTCCTTGGATGCTAGGATGTGGCTTGAAAGACCTCTTGGGGATGCTGAGGTTTTGGATGCTCTTCGTTCGATTGGCTCCTCTAAGGCTCCCGGTCCTAATGGTTTCAATGCAAATTTCTTCAAACATCATTGGTCCTTGGTCAAAAATGATGTACTTGCTGCTATGACCTTCCTCCATCTGGGAGGAGCTATGGTAAGGCAAGTGAATCACACTCTCTTGACGCTTGTCCCCAAGGTCACCTCCCCATCTGGGATTGGGGATTTTAGATCCATATCATGCTGCAATGTCATCAACAAGATATTTGCCGAGCTACTCTCCTTGAAGCTTTCGGTGGTCCTTCCCCCACCTCATTTCACCTAACCAATTAGCCTTTGTTAAAGGTAGGCGAAATTGGGGACAACGCGTGGTTGGAACGGGAGTTGGCTTTGGGCTTCGAGAGGCGAAGGGGGCAATCTAGAGCTTGCATTAAGGTCGATCTGACTAAAGCTTTTGATATTGTAAACCTTCATTTCCTTATGGGCAGACTATCAGCTATGAGATTTGGCGAGACTTGGCTGAGCTGGATCTACATTTGCATTGGTATTGTTTCCTTCTTAGTCTTGGTGAATGGAATTCCCCATGGGCTCTTCAAGGGTATAAGGGGGCTCTGCCAGGGAGACCCCCTTAGTCCCCTTCTCTTCTCTGTGGTTATGGAATCTTTGACTTGCTTGGTTGAGTGGGCTGTGTTGGATGGGAAAATTACTTCTATGGGCAGAGGGAGAAATATGGCTCCCACACATTTGATCTATACCGATGATCTTCTCTTTTTCACGAAGTGCAATGATAAAACACTCTCTGCTATCAGAGATACAATGGATACTTTTGGGACAATGTTTGGACTCAAAATGAATTGTGCAAAGAGCAGGTTATTTTGCTCAAAGAATGCGAGAAGAGATTTTTCTTGGAACCTCACTCTAGGGCTCCTTGATGAATCCTTACCTACAACATACCTTGACATCCCTCTCTCTCAAAAAAATGGTTGCTCCTCCTCTGGAAAAGTGCGTGTGGATAAAGTCCGTGCACATCTTTGTGGCTGGAAGGCAAATTTTCTCTCAATGGCGGGACGAATTCAACTTATTAATTCTGTCATTAATGGAATATTACTTTATTGGACTTAATGCTCGGTGCTCTCCTCCTCTATTGTATCTCATATCTCCTCCCTCTCTGTGGATTTTCTTTGGCACTACAGAAGGCACGAATTGGCTTGGAAAGACATATGTCTTCCAAAAGATGAGGGAGGCATGGGAATCAGATCGCTTAGGGTCTTGATTAATGCATCCAATGTCACTTGGGTTTGAAGATTCCTCACGGCAAAAAACTCTATTTGGGTTGATTTCCTTACTTCAAAATATCTCCAGGATGAATCGTTTTGGGATGCTTCCGTCCCTCATAAAGTGTCAACTCTTTGGAAGATCCTATTGAAAAACAGATCGATCATTTCCCCAGCCTTGGGCCAACTTAGTGGCCCTTATAGGCGGACCTTCTCGCCTGCAGCTTTCTAATTCCGCTCATTCTTTGATCTTGTCAGGATAAGGGGAACCATGAATGACTGGTGGAGAGAGGTTTGGTTCTCTTTGGCGGCTCCCAAGCATAAGTGCTATTTTTATAGAGCGGTCAGAAACAAAATCTCCACTAGTGATAGGTTACTAAAATTTGGTCTATGCTCGGATTGCAGTTGCTTGCTATGTGGACACTCTCTCGAATCTAGGGACCACTTGTTTTGGCAATGTCCCTACTCGTGGGATGTTTGGGATGTTTGGGAACAAACGTGTGATGCCTTGAATTTGCCCTCTTTTGCTATTGGGACAGTAACAAATATATGTTGCCCTTAACTGGGCAAGAATGATTCATGGACAAGATGCTAGCCTTGCTTTGAAGATCATGACTTGTTTGGCTGTGGCTTCGTGATGGATTTATAGAGAGCATAACCTCTGCTGGACTAATACCTCCCGCACGCCTGCTAGAGTCACTGCGAAGCATATTATAGAAGATTTGAAGATCCTTTTCAATTGATCAAACTCATAGTTTCTTCTTTGTGTTGAAAGCTAGCTTCTGGGAAGCTGAATTTGAATATATTTTTGGTTTTCCTTAACTTCCCCTCCCTTTGTTGGGTTTTTGTGAAGGGGTAACCCTCTAATGTAACTACTTTACATCATCAATTGAATCTTATTTACCATTAAAAAAAGAAGATCTCTTGGCATTTTGACTCAGACATGGGATCATATGTCAGAGAAAGCGCTCCACTGTATCCTATAAGAAAAGATCGAAAGGGGGTCCAGTTATATATTCTTGCAAATCCATATAGTGATGGAAACAACATCCAAAAGTCCACCTACTATGAATCAATTGAAAAAAGTTTGATGGAAATGATGTGCCTCCACTTGGTTATTTTATATGTAATCCAAAGGAAACTTTTCGGTAAACCTTTGGGATTATTGTTAGCTGTTGTGAAAGGATAATGTGGGCAATGAATAAATGATAATCGTTTTACCAACGAGGAGGTATGATAAAAAGGAAATCTATTTATATGTTCTCCCCAATCAAACATGGTGGTATGTATTTTGGATGCAGCATGCACGATATCCCTTTGTTCTTCTTTTATTGTCAATATTACCACATGATGAGGAACCATCTGTATACATGTTTACAACAAAACAAACTCAATTGTTTCCCTCCAACTCGCTAACCCTATTAGTGTACAAGACATAAGTAGAAGACATAAGTAGAATGTGGATCAAACATCGAAACATGAAAGCAACACGAAACCAACATAACACAAAAGTTACAAAGTTCACCCTTAGTTGGGCTACGTCATTGGTGGTGAATCTCTCTCTCTCATGATGATGGAATGGTTATACAGAGGATGAAGATTAATCCCAACCCTAATAGGGTTTTGTAACACCAGCATACATACAAAACCTTCTAAGCAAATTGATCCACAAATCCCAATAAAATTAGGACCAGAAACTAAATGTTGTTTTAGGAGTGTCACCCTCAAGCGTTCGTGAGGGGAAGGGGATGCTCATGTTCTCCACTACGCCCACCCCTCACCTCCTCCCCCATAGGTAATCTTTGAATCTTAGCTCTTTTATTTTAAGTATGTTATCTGTCACAATCCATCCTGCTACCCAAGACAAGCACAACATTTACTTTGAGACCTTCTTGATCTTAATTACTATGTACACGGAAATTTCAACAACAACAGCTCCATAACATTATCAATACAAATTCTGCCATGTTAATACCAATAATATCCTAATCTAAAATTCATGTATAAATTGTCCAAAACTTCATATATCTAACTGCTATATATATAAGCCAAAAACCATTGCATCGTATCAGATGATTCATCTTCTATTTTTACAAGAAAATCCAATTTCCCTTCATACATAAAGTTTAACTGTAAGATCCAAAAATTTCACCAAAATGACAAAATGCTAGGATGCAACAATCTCTAGGTCTGTGATGTCTCCGAGCTTCTTAGAATCTTGTTGTGGTATGTCTATAACTATATTAGGCATAGAAAGGGAGGGTAAACCCAAAGAAAGAGTTTAGACTCATCGGGCTACCTGAAACTTAGAATAAAAGTAAGCTATTTCCACATATCAAAGTATCTTAAGAATACAGGGAAAACTTACCTCTTATGTATGAATTTCATAATGTTGAACATATAAATTTGTTAAACATAGTTTATAAAATGACAAACTAAAACAAAGATAATATGGAAAATAGGCAGTGAGAGTTTCCGAAAAGAATGAAATAATTTCATTTCACCGAGCCTAATGTTCCACCCTACATGTATCTACATTCATACATATCCACATATGTAAATATGTATTTAAATATGTATAGAGATTAATGTGGCTGCCCTTTGAGGTAGCCAACGGGCTGCCCCACATTATATTTCAGCAAAATTTTCTCATATGTATATATCTCTCCCGTTCTCTTCCGTGACACACAAGATTAAGTAACATGTTATTCTCATTCCTCTCTACCCACCACGAGTAAAAATCTTTATGTTCCATATAAAAACATGTGCCATTAATTTGAAATTTTTGATTCGTAAAGATAATGTACCTTATGTCCACTACTAAAATTTAATGTTCAATAAACACGTTTTTTTGGGGGTTCAAAACAACATGACAAAAAATGTCACGGGGGAAAGAATGGTAAATGCAATATATGCTCAATGCATTTTTCATGTGCCTCACGTGTCACAACATGCTAAATCAATGCTTTGGACATTGGATCTTAATCCATTCCCTCTTGAAGTGCCACATAATGAGCCCATCCATATTCACAGTTAGATTCTCATCTCATGTATATCCCCCGCCATTTTCTCTCATCCGTTGGATTAGAAAATCTGATGTGACTCAGCATCTCGCTTATCCTTGTTTAATCTTGAGCATCTATCGCCTGCCCCTTCATCGCACGGTTGCAATCATCCACCTAAGATCTGACGACGCTCAATGCAAATAGCTTCTTGATGAATGCCATACTAACTAAGATAAATCATTATAAACAAGAATAGAACATGCGACAGTCGCTTACTATCCCTATTGACAACGCAACTACCGCTACGGTTAGATAGGATGGTTAAGTAGTTGTTCTATTCGATCGACGGAGATAACTTGTGGACGGTCACGATCACACCTCTCGTCACAAGGGTAGATATAATTACGTCATCTATATGTGCCATTGTTCCTTCTAACCGGTGAGGTCGGGATGAGCTAGCACAACCGTCTCCTCTGATCAAACGAGAATGGAAAACTACGACATCCCTCCTCGGAGAATGTGCAAGATGTACAAAGCTAAACAACGATCACCATCCTGTTTTGACGTGATAAAAAAGAACGGTCAAGATTGTCCCCTCCAATTTGTTTGTCTCTCTCTCTCTCAATCGAGTAGAGAAGATGGAAGTAATTAACTTTAGGAGATGGTCTCTACCACTTTCAGTTTTGGTCTGCAATAAAAAAAATTAAACTTGTACCTTTGATCCTTGTGCCTCCTTCTCCACCGAGTTAGCTTGGTCTTTACTGCAACATCCTAATAGGAACATCCCAACATATAGACATCATAAAAATTCAATCATTCTAACCAGAGAAGTAGGGCATCGTATGCATGTTATTGAGATCATCTACCCCGTTCTCCGAGTCAGATTGACAAAGCTGGGACTTTCATCGTCAAGCGCCTAGAGATTGAAATCCACCGCATGAGGGATTGGGGAAGAACACTATAGTCACTACCGAAACTACAGTTGTCGTAGGATCACCAGAAGAGAAGTGATCGTATCCGTTATATCGTGAAAGATTCCAACCCTTGGATTGTCATTCCATCAGAATCGCCTCATCGTGCCACATGGAGGCATTGAAAATGCACGATCTGGAGCTCAAATCCACATCGTACACCCCCTAACAACAGATCATTTGCAATTTCATACATGATCGGTGAAACTTTGCACCACATCTCTTCGAACTCTTTGACAATACAAATTAGTCCATCTACAACTCACCTACATCGAAGCACATGAGTGCTTGGTTATTTTGCACATAGGCTCCCAAACTCGCTGCTATTTGTCACGTGAAAATATTACCCCAAATTACATTTTTATCCCTATATATCAACTAAATAAATATAGAACTATAAATTCTTTACTAATTATAATATATTAAATAAATAATATTATAATATGTATATTGATATACTATATCACATATATTTTTAATTACGTAAAATAGTTTTTTCCCAATTTTTAATAAAAACTACCTTATAAAATACCCTTTTCACTTTTAAAGTCAAATACACGGTAAAAATTATAAAAAGCACATAATATAGTTATTATTGTATGAAAACATATCCAAAAATCAATTAAAAATTTGTAATATATCTCTTTAAATCATAAAAATACTAAAATTTTATTAAAGTAATTTAAATATCAAAAAAGGACAAAATTATGTAGACCATTTTAGAGATATTAAAATTTTAAACTCAATAAAAATAAAATCTAAAATTTTACATATTATCTATTACCTTAAAAATAATATTGTACATTTTGTATAAAATACATTGTTTTCTAGTTAAATACTTTTTAAAAATCAATAAAAAACTTATACATATATAAAAAATCACTAAAAACAACAAAAAATTATACAAAACATAAAATAATGTAAAAATAAATTTTTTGACAATTTTACCTATATTCTAAAAGTAAAAAAGAGTACTTTCATTCCTTATATACATACTTTTAAAATCTAATTCATTTTATATTATTAAAATCAATGAAAATACAAAATAAAATTAAATATTATAAAATTACTATAAATTGAAAAACTTAAAAAATATAAACCCCAGACCAATATATCATATCATACATGTACACATAAAACAACATGGCTGATGAATTGTTTTTATGTTAGTTGGTTACATGCTCCTGACTAGTAAAAATTGAGCCTTGTCTCTCGAAGTAATAAAAGTAAGCTGGTTACACGCTCTCAACATAACTTCTAAGTTATGCATACGGTTTATGTAGAGGTCTAGGTGCAGCATTGTGGTTCTTAATATCGCTCTCTGTTATTAAATGATCGCTCCTTGTATACTTTATATATATATATATATATAAAAGAAAAAAGAAAACGTGTGCATGGACACACACAAGTGTGTATTCCTATGGTAATAAATTGGATATTTTAAAACTTAAATATAAATCAAAGCCGTTGATCTTGATTCATACAATAAAATATATATTCTATTAAATTTTCAGGTCATTTGGAGTTTTGTAACTCATCAATCGAGCAGTGTTGGATGTATTTCATCAAAGCATTAATTTGATTATTTATTAATGTTGGATTGAGTTCTCACTAAGTCTTGGTCATTTAAAACTTATTGGGCACACAATGTTATATGTGCCCATGGGCACATACTCCTTGCTATATACACATACAAATGAGAGAGAGAGAGAGTATGTATTGTTGTTGGTAGGGATGAAAACGATGAATATATTCGTATCCGATCCGCTGTCGTATTCGTTTTATACATATTTTTACATTCGTATTCGTATTCGTTTTAAAATGGATGCGGATATGGATATCACCATGACATTCGCTAATATTCGCATTCGCATTCGTATATCCGTTTTCGTATATAAATATAGTAATATATTTATTTATAACTGTATGTAACAATATTTTATGATTGAATTTACCATTCGTGATATAATTGTTATGAAAATAATATTTTTGGTATATCTATTTTATTCGTAAACCATACTAAACATGTATATTTTTGTTAATCTATCAAAATATTTCTGTTATTATTAGTATCCTATTCGTATTCGTTTTTAAGGATATGGTAACCAATTTTTTACATCCGTCAATACTCATATCCACATTCTTATTCGTATTTTAAAAGGGATAAGGATATGATTATACCTACATTCGTATCCGTATCCGACCGTTTTCATCCCTAGTTGTTGGGCACTCACTCAACTATGCTAGATTTCTCTCTAGATGACATAGTGCTTGAGGTAGAGGTTCGTGTGTTGTAATTTACCTTAGCAGACCACCGGTAAGGGACCGTCACTTTGCAACATTTCTTTAATTTTGAGTTTGTTCTAATCTTCTACTATAAATGTACTCAGACTTAATATTTACTCTCTATTTCATTATTCGACTTTTCATGTTGATTGGAACATGTTTGCGGCCTTTTGTAATAAAAAAGTGGTATGTTTCCATAGATGTTTATTAGCTTATTTAGTTCATTCTTGATTTCAATTATGTATGATGGTATTGTGATATATTCAATGCTTTTTGTTAGACGACTTGGATCCCTGGTGATTACAAGTGCACCCCATCGTAGTCGGATCATGATCGTCAGGGCGAGGGCTATTACATACTACCATTGGCCCTTAATCGGTCCTCTAATTATGATTCTTTCCTCTAAGCATACTTGGTGAAACCTTGAGGCTTCAATTCATACCGAACATACAACCATGATAGAAAAATAAGGGATTTTTACTCCCATAACCCTGAGTAACTTCGCGATACAATCATAACCCTGCATAATCGTGAATTACACCTAAAACCTTGAATAAATGCTCCGTTTTACATTCATAAGCTTCCGTTAGTTGAGTTCATTAACTCAATCAGATGATTTAGTTAATCTAAGCCGTCCATCATCTAATGGTTGGGATTTAATAAAAAGAAAAAAAGAAGAATGTGCGGCAGCAGGGGCAGAAGGCCTACGAGGCAGAGACCTGCAGAGGCAGTGAGAGGGCGCGAAGGCTTGCAAGTGGCGGTGGGCAGCGAGGCACGGAGCCCTGTAGGACAACAAGTAACGAGGGGGGGGGGCTTCTTCGAGCATGCTGGGCAGGGGACGGCGCTGCAAGGAGGAGGGCGGGGAGAAGCTCGGCACTGTGAGGAGGTTCTCCAAGCAGGAGAGGAAGAGGTTGGACACAGGGGGGGGGGGGGGGGCTTCAAGCATGCTGGGCGCGGGGCTCCTGGGGGTAGGGGGCAGGGGACGACGCTGCGGGGAGGGGGAGCTGGGTGTGGGGCTCCCGGGGGAGGGGGGGGGGGACGGCGCTGCAGGGAGGGTCAGGGGAGAAGCTCGGCTCTGCGCACGCGCGGGTGTGGGGTGGGGGGGGGCTTCGAAGCAGGGGGTGAGGGGGTCTGCTCGGTGACTGGCTCAAGCAGTGGATGATCGGTGGGCAGGAGCTTCGATCAGGAAGGATCGGTGGGCAACTAGAAGGGGATGATCGACTGCAGGCTGTTGGGGCATCGAGCAGGGGAGGATCGACGGTGGGCAGCTTCGAGCAGGCCTCGACCTGTAGAGGGGCGGGCATGAAGAGAGGATGGTATGTTTTGTAAATAAGAAAGAGTTTTAGGGACACCTTTGTCTTTTTCAACAAAAACCGTCAAATATAACGGAGGTCCCAAACGGAATATAACACGAGGTCATGTCATGTAAGAGTTAAGCATTACTCGAGGTTTTGCATGTAATTCATGATTATGCAGGGTTATGATTGTAATTGTGAACTACTCAGAGTTATGGGTGTAAAAATCTCAAAAGATAATTATTGCCCTTCTTCTTCATTAACCAAATCTCACACACATCTCAAGATGCTTCTAATTGAAGTATCACTTGGTTTAACCACACCTTGTCAGTTGTGCTTGTTTCATTTTTATTTATTTCATAATTTGTTTTTGTTTGCATGATATTTGCTCATATATCTTCTATTACAAATTTGTTTCCTATTTGCATATGTTTTGTTTGTCTAACCATTGTTATCGGGCCTAAGTGTTGATGCAGGTTTTCTTGAGAGCCAAGCGAGTTCAATCCCTAGAAATTGGTGTTCTCTATGCAGGTGAGTCTAATCCGTGTGCTACAATAAATTGGATCTATAATGACTTTTAAATCCGCCTTGTCAAATGTGTAGTAACGAATATTATTTGTTGCTAAACAATTTTTATATTAGAAACAAAATTTATAACCGTTGCTATATTAATAGCAATGATCTATACAGCAATGCTTACATATTGCTATTTTTTTAAATTTGAGCAAATCGACGCTAAATTTTAAACTAAAAAATAGGTCAAATTTTAAAAAATTACAACCGACAAGCATTATTAAATACAACGTGTGTTAATGATATAGCAATGGTTATGCCTTTTGTCCCTAATTTTAGTATAAAAATCATTTAGAAATGGATAATATTCTACTATATATTTAAACGTAGAAGATTTAGTGACGGATTTAAAATAAATATTGATGTAGATCTAATTTGTTGTAGTGTACAACTAATTTCAGAGTAATACATGAAAGCTAAAAATAAAAATGTGATACTCGATCTTTAAGTTTTTTCTCGAAGTATTTTTAAAGTAATGCCATTTAAGGTAGAAAACAAAAGGAATGTCTAAACTTTAATAGTTGCCGAAGATATTGGAATAAAACTCAGTACCAATTTTTCACTTTTTAAAGTTCTGCTGCAGTATTGAAATTGGATGTGTAATTCAAGACCTTTTATATAACTTACTTGGAACTAGATTTAACAAGTTGTCTAGATTAGTTTTCTTCGATACTAAACCGGGATCCTAAGCTCGAGACGTTACAAATGACATCAGAGACAATTTCCTCTTGACAATGGAAAGGGCTACCCGAGAGATGAAGCCACTCTTAAAAAAATATAGGAGGAATATGCTTCCCGGATGTTCAATCATCATTGTCACTTGGAATAAGTAATGTGCTATGTTGCAATGAGGACATTGCGAATATAAGTGGAGATGGTTGTAATATCCCAACACCCAAACATAGTCTCACATCTAAAACTTACGAAGTGTGAGTATGTGTTCTAAGTAACGGGGATTACTTATTGACAACTTGTGTTTAAGTATTCTGGGTGGTTGTTAACAGGTCAATTTGAGCTCGATCCCAACAAGTTGCCAGAGTCAGTTTTCCTTGATAAGGAACCGCTGACCTAAGTCTAGGATGTTGCAAATGGTATCCGAATCATTTTCCCCTGATAGTGGAAAAGGGCTACCCGTGATGTGGATCCAGTCGTACAAATACATAGGAGGAAATTGCTACCTGGAGCGTACATCTGCCGCTGTCACTAGAAATAAACTGATGTGCCATGTCGCAACGAAGATGTTACGAATATAAGTGGAGGATGTTGTATCACCCCAATCCCCAAACATTGTCCTACATGTGAGTTATAAGTGGTAGGGATTATTACTATTTGGCAACTTAAGCTTAAGCATTTTTGACAGTTGTCAATTGGTCCAATTGAGCTTGACCTCAATAAGTTATCAAGGTCAGTTCTCCCATTAACGGACCAGAGACCTAGGACTCGGACGTTACAATAAATTTATATTTAGATAAAAGTGTAAGCAAATGAACTATTTTTTAAGGATTTTTAAGGCTTGTACCTCTGATATATTCTACTATTACATTATTTCCTTACGTTTTTTTGCGATAACATTTGTACCCATGTATTTTTACAAAATTCACAATACAACTCTTCTATTGTTTAGCTATTCTGAATTTTGTAATAATATATGAATGCAAGTGTTTATTATAAATAAAGTAGAGGTAAAATTGTAATCACAGAATCTCGTAGGATCAGAAGTATAAAAGAACCTTAATAATAATGGAAGCATACCAATTACTCATTCTTATAGAACGTATTAATATTTTTCGATGCTCGAACATATTGATTTATTTTGAACGGTTTTCGTCGATCCAGATAAGCATAGGAATAAACTAACCATCCTGCTGCTTGTGAATATTTATTTATATGAAAAATAAGGCCCGTATAAATGGTCACATTAATCACGTTTTGGGTCAAGTGCAGCCATGCCAGGCCCCACCACTTCTTGCTTATCCTCCCAGGGAAGATAAGATTTATTTTTTGTTGTTTGTTTGCTTAATTTGAAGGATAAAAAATAGATAAATAATCCGAAAAAAATTGTAATAGATATTACGATCATGATATAGTTACTTTGTAACACACATACTCCCAAATATAGTACCACATCTAAAACTCACGAAGTGTGAATTATACGTAGTGGGGATTACTGCTTGACAACTTAGCTTAAGCATTTTGGGTAGTTGTCAACGGGTCCAATTTAAGCCCGTACCCAACAAGTTGTCAGAGCCAGTTTTTCTCATTAACGGACCGGGGACCTAAATCCATGAAGTTGCATACTTTGTGATAGGATAAACACTCTTTATATTGTAAAAAGAGATTTACAACCACTCCAGTTTTCATAATTATATTGTTGTTGTCGGTCTTGTGATTATCATGTGATAGTTCCGAATGACTGCATGTTCCGTAACAAAACATGTTCATAATAATCTTTTTAGATTTGTCACTAGCTATAGTCGACAGTAATAAAATACACAATGACGATATTATTTATTGAGAATTATTGTTTATATTTCAAATTAGTGATAATTGTCATATCCGTTATTTTATCATTAGCGATAATTTATATAACAACATTTATTCATTATTATTTTTTTAAAAATGAACTAATCATGTTAAATTTTTACTAAAAATGCCTAATATTAATTAAAATTTTGAAAAAGTAGCAACATATAAAGATTGCTATATGCACCATATTTGATGATATAGCAGAGGAGTTGCTAATTCCAAATATAAAAAATAGTTTCACAATAAATAATATCATAATTATATATTTTAAAATGAATATTACAATAACGGATTAAAAAGGCATCACTATAAACTTATTTTGCTGATGTTTTCTCCCGGTAAGTATTTTTGTTCGGTCCAACAAATGAACTTATTTTCTCGAAAAATAAATATTCAATCCTTCTGATGCGATTACTGTAATTAATTAATCCAAATATCACGATAATATAAACTTTTGCGATTGGCATCACACGGGATATCTTGTTCTAGAAGAAAGCATCTCTGATTTAATTATTTGAGCAAGCTGTCCCCACTTGCTCTTTGAGAATTTCTGTGATGACCCAAATCGGACAAAAATAGCACTACGTCAGCGGCTGCCTTCTAAAAATTGGAAAAAAAATTAAATATGACTTGCAATATTGTAAACTTACCCTTGTATTTTTTGTCAGTTGCATGTATACTCTCTGTATTTTCTTTTAGTCACGAAATGGGTCCTAAGAATAGAGTTTGACCTGGGCATGCAACCGGATCTAACATATACACGTATAACATGTATTCGTTAATATGAAAGCATGCATAGAGCAATCCAGCGCAGTTATAAGGGGACATGAACATGCTTTATGTTTGAGGGCACGTGTGCAAAATCCCAATGGTTTATTTAAATAGGGGCAAGACCGTTTCCCTGAACACACACCTAGAGCAAAGTGGTCAAGGAAGAAGGAAGGAAGAACGAGGAAGGAAGATGGCAGAGCAGAGAAGATCGATCATGGCAAGAGGAGATGGGAGGCTCCCGAGGCATCCGATGATGACGGTGATTTCTTCTTCGTCGTCATCTTTCTCTTCCCGACGATTGATCCCGAAGAGAGGACAGATCAAGCTGGGCATAGTCACGGGACTTGCCCACTCCATCACGTCTTTCTTTTCCTCGCCATCTCGGCCAGGGGCCTCCGCCGCGATGTGAATTACGCAGTGACTTGTAGAGACGGAAGCTGGCATGTCTTCTCTCGGAAAGTTTTTGTTTTGTTACTGAATGTGGTAACATTGTCTCCCTGTTTTTACTTTGATTGATCTCAAGGAGGGAGACTTGTGTACAGAGCAGAGCGAGTAGATTATTATGAATCTACGCAGTTTTCTTCTTCTGTTGCTTTCTCTTGTCTTTGTTTATCAAACATATGCCATGATCTCCCCCCAACCTTCTAGATCCCATTAAATGTTTATCATACGCTCCGCAATCGTTTCGTCGGCAGTTTGAACTCTTTACCCTGTTCTGCATTCAGCACACCAAATCAGACGCCTCTATGCATAAACTGAGCCATTAATTTAATACTTAGAAGAGATTGGAAGAGGGTAAAGCAACGATATCAAACTATGTTTGAAGTGTACGCCCGGCCCTCACCCCACCCATTCTAGGGTGACCCTCCCCTCTGTCGCCGCTTGAAGGAACCCCCTGTCCTCTGGCTGCTGGGGTTCCGGTCGATCACATCCAAACGATCACAGGAACCCCAAGCCCGTTCCTTCCCTCCTTGAGGGCTCTTCAGACGCCACCTCATCTTCCCAGCCACATCCATCTCCGCCTCCACCTCCCATCAAAGATCGTCTCCACCACCGCCATCTGACAATCGACTCCTCTGCCTCCCAATGGCGACCGCGTCCGCCTCCACCCATCGACTATCGTCTTCGACTCTGCCTGCCTCCAAGGTATCGTCTTCAACTCTTCCCGCCTCCAACGGCATCAGTCTCCGCCTATCGACGGCCTCCGCCCCTTAACCTCCGGCTCCGGATCTATTATGCGCCCTTCTGATGGACTCCTTCCGATCCATCTCTTTGTGAGATACAGTTCCCTGCATGCGTATGATATGCCTACCAGGCTTCAAAGCAGAGCTTCAGTAGTTTGATTTATAGAAAGATTGGATGATTTTTTTCTTTTTCCCATCTATTTTATCGGCTTGTCGCTCGAGAGTTTGTTCTCTTGACGGAATGTCAACCGTTAGAAAGGTAGATTGGTTCCGAGGTGATGTCTATCACTTCGTGAATCTTGTTATCTTTTTGTATTCTCTTCTAATCTTTACCATCTACTCATTCCCACCAGTGGGAGTTTATGGTTCTCTCTTAATTGACAACTCTAACCTGTAAGTTCCAATCTCATGAAATACATGAATGCTACTTAAAAGAAAAGAACTCGTCCATATCAAACTCTGGTGCATGATGAAGGGTGGAGTAATGGTTGCTTCCAGCACTGCAGTTGAGATCTCCCGGGGCGAGAACGACTGGAGTGCGGAAATGTGCATCGCCGCTAGAGATGGTCAAGCAGAATCTGAGTTCAAGTCCATTCTACATTGCTGGTTCATTAAATACACCAAATCCCATCCAAGTTCAAGTTTTTTTTATTAATATGTATAACTTCCTTTGTATTAATTACAAGCAAAAAGGTGTTTACAAAACGAGCTACATCAGCCCACGTTTTGTAAGAATATATATGAAGTCATGGCTTAGACTCCTATGGCATGGGAGCTAAGATATGGCTCAACAGAAAGAAATTCAAAAGAAGTTCAAATGGGACCCAGTGAAGGCAAAATCCAGAGTCCAATCTTAAGGATGATGGACCGATCCAAATTAGTTGTACATTTCTAACGGCAACAATCGGTAATCTTCTAAGTTTCTTGCTAATGCCAATGCCATCAGGCATCAGCACATACATTTTTAATTTGTTATATAAAAGGATCAAGCTCTAGTTTTCTCATTGAGTAAAAATTTTAGAGAATTGCTATATACCTAACACTTTTTAATACCGGAAGAGCTGTAGGAACTGGATGTTCACTCAAAAAAATGTAGTGACTAGGCTCTTTTCGAAACGGATAAACGTGAAATATTCGTAAGATTTTTTCTCAAGGTATATTATGTGAAACATATAATTGAAAATTGAATTGACTGAAGATGGAGCGGGAGAGAGCTTCTAGGGGGGCGAGGATTCCCACCATCATAAACGGGAACGTGGCCAGGTCAACGCAAGGGGAGCGGGTTCATAGTGGCGGCAAGCGCGTGGGGCACCGCAAGGGTCATGAAGGTAAACCATTTAGTAATGGATGCTTTCGTTGCGGCTCCGTCTGGCACTAGGCGGTCTCCTGCCGGGAGCCCATGAGGTGCTTCCATTGCCTCGGGTTTGCTCATTGTGTGAGGGTATGCCCTTGTAGAACGCGAGATAGTCGGGAAAGAGTTGTGCTCATCGGTGAAGGTGGTGGGTCTCAACCTTTATCATTGGGGACGTCGGACATGGGAGTGGCATTGGAAGGGAGACTCGGCAGAGATATTGTGCTATTGAGTCCATGGCGTGTAATGGCGTGCAGCCTTACGGTCCATGAGTCGAAGGCGTTGTTGCGGATGAGTTCCAACAAACAAACCCTCCTACAATGGCGACTGCAGGGTATATTCGATGGACGGTTGGCTATTCGAACGCTAGACGTGGTGTTGGTACGGGTTGTCCCTCTCATTTGGAGAGGGGCAAAGGAAGTATAGGAGATCCTCGCTTCGGCGGTGCAGGTGGTCGAGATTTTATCAAACGGCAACAAGACAGAGAAGGGAACTGATCTGGTGTTTGCGTTCGGAGCGTCAGCCCATCGGGGCTGGGCTGAGGAAGGTGCGTCTCTGAGGTGTGGACCTGGACATCGAAGTGGCAACGAGTGGACTCAGCATCCAAAGGGATGCGGGACTCCATGCGCTTGGCCTTCGCAGTTCGTCGGCGGAGGCAAAATGGCCTCGGCTGGCGGCGCAACCGACAGTTGAACGGGCATAGCAGAACGTTGAAAATCCACGTAGATCGCAGATCTGCCATCTCGATTACCGTGCATCATGCCAGAAGTCCCACCCCAAAATATTGGGATGTTTCCGATTCCCACAGGGACGTTTCCGATTCCGATTCCCGTGGGTGCATTGAAGGAGAAGGAGTCATTACTGCACGAACAGAGGGAGGAAGCACCAAAGGATTATCAAGGGCTCGATCACGTTATTGGGTCCGCGATGAAGGCGGATCAGGGTATGGAGTTGATAGCGGGCTCAGACTCCGATCTTGGCTCGAAAAAAGGCAATGGGTTTGATCGAATTGTCTTCTCGGACCCGTTGGGTGATACTCTGTATGTAGAGCTTGTTGCAATTGGCCATGGAGTCTGTGTCGCCTCCCGAGCGAGTGTTGTGTTGGGTGCAAATGTGACCGAGAGGGCTCTTCCCATGAGGGAAACAACTACGAGAAGGGGGGTGACGATATGTGGTTCCAGCATGCCAGAGAGAGACCTTCGTGAAGGGGAATGGGTCTGCAACGTTGGTGAAGGTGTCGAGGCGGACCCCCACAGCAACACGGGGAGGATGGAGGGTCATAAAGGAGGTGTGATGGACAAGGGCATCAGGTTGGGTTCGACCGTGATCACCCTGGAAGGGTGGGCTCAGATGGCCAAGTGATGGGGGGCTTGGAAGGGATGATGGGGGCAGTGGTGGGGGGCTTGGAAGGGATGATGGGGGCGTAGTTTGAGGGTTGTGCAGGGTACCGTTTGGAGGGTTGGGAGATACCGAACTTGGCATGGAGGCTTGTGGGGAAAGGAGGCTCAGAGGATCGATTTCGACGACTTGGTGGAAGTGAAGGTTGGCGGAGTCTGGCCAGAAGACTGGGGAGTTCGGGGGTTTAGTAGAGGGTTCGGCGGATGCGAAGGTGAGGTACGACTCGGAGAGGTTTGTTATTGCTGGCCAGAAGGAGGTGGAGCCTGGAGGGGGGGTTGCAGTTGGCCGAAGGGGAGGCTGGAGCTATACCAGATGGGGAGTTTTATTCAAGAAGAGAGAGTTCAGTGGGGTGGCAGTCCGAAGGGGAGGTCAAAGCTATACCGGACAATGGGGATACAAGGTATGGTTATCCCTTTGAGAAAATGGATGTGTAGAAGTCCTCAAGAAGGAGGAGAAGGGCGGAGGTTATATGAGAGATAGAGAGGCTGGACCTTTGGTCTCAGACACAAGCGGTTGCGGACTCTCCTTGGGGAAAGCCCCGTTGTTTTATCTTGTTGGATCGTAGTTTCGTCGAGTGCCTAGGGTGGTGCGGTCTAATCCATCTAGGAAGATTTACACGGTTGCTAAATGAAGCTGCTTTCTTGAATTGTGAGGGGCCTAGGCTAGCCTGAAAAATGCCTAGGTATAGGGATTTGATTTGAGATGCAAAAATGGATATCTACATGCTCCAGTAAACAAAGATGTCTCGCATCATGGTTGAGGTTGGTCTTAATCTGGGCATTGGATGTACTTTTGAGGTGGCAGAGATGGAGGAACAAGGAGCAGCATGAGGCTTGCTCACTATGTGGAAGAAGGAAGATTTTGAGGCAGTTCCTATATGGAGGTCAACCTTCTCGCTCACGGTTTGTCTGAGGTGCAGGGCAGACGACTTTCCTTTAGACTAATGTGTATGTGCCCTGTAGTAATGAGAGATGCCTGTTAGCTGCAGACTTGGCACATTTGTACCCTTTCCATTTCGATGGGGTGTGGATTTTGGGAGGAGATCTCAACGTTACGTTGCTCCCTAGAGACCACCCTAGGGGGGAGGCGAGAAGGACGTCGACTCAGCGGAGTTCCTGGAATTGGTGCACATTTTGGGATTAACAGTCATGGATGCATCAAGTTGTGCCTACACGTGGTGCAATACGCAATCTAGATCGAGATTGGACAGGTTCTTGCTCTCATTTGAGGGGGTGGAAAGATTCCCGATTGTGCGGATTTGGGCCCTTCTGCGTGCCCACTCGGATCACATGCCCATTGTTTGGTCATTTGGTGAGGAGGGAAGAAGCATGTTCTTTTTTTGCTTTAAGCGGTCTTGGTTATTGGAAGAGGGCTTCAAGAAAATGGTGGCAGATTTGTGGAGGGGGTGGAATCCAGTAGGCTCGGTGGTTTGTTGCCTTGCATCTAAGCTGGCGTTCCTTAAATCATTCTTGAAGGGGTTAGGGAGGTATGTGAGAAGGAAGAGAAGGGAGAAGAGAGGTGAGGCACATGAGGAGGTATCGAGGCTAGATGGGATGGATGATCTGAGAGGGTTGGACTAGGAGGAGCTGGCGGAGAGATCGAGGCTTTTGGAGGTGATCTTTCTAGAAGATCAGAAAGAAGAGGCGGAATGGAGACAGAAGTCCATGCAGAAGTGGATACGGGAAGGGGGCACCAACGCTAGATTCTTTTACTTCATGGCTTTTGGTAGAAAGAGAAGGAATCACATTAGAGAGCTACAAGTTGGAGGGAATGGGGGCTGAGGATTTCCGAGGAATCACATATTGGCAGTGCGTTGAGAGCTCATTTCGTGGAGGCTTCGCGAAGAAGGCGAGAGGACGGATGGGGGTGGCGTGGGAAGGGGCGAAAACTTTATCGTCAGGGCATGCTGAAGAGATGGTGTCACCCTTATCGGAGAAAGATATAAAGGTTGTTGTTTGGGGTATGAATGCATATGGTGCGTCGGGACCGGATGGATTCCCGATATTATTTTATAGAGAGTTTTGGGACCTAGTGAAGAATGAGATTGTGGAGGTGCTAGAGGAGTTCAGAGAAGGCAACATGGGATTTGAGAAGGTTAACAAGGCAATGTTGTTCTTGCTTCTGAAGAAAGACTAGTCAACCAGAGTTGAAGACTTCAGACTAATTTCCCTATCGAATGGGATCTATCTTATTGTAGCAAAGGTGTTGGCTAACAGGCTCAAGGGGGTCATGAATTCTTTTGTGACGGAGGGCCAGTCTGTGTTCATTCTGGGAAGGAAAATGGTTGATGGGTTAGTTTTGGTGTTGGAGATCTTCCTAGAGTGGAGAAGAAGGGGAGCAAAGGGTGTGCTATTGAAGATTGATTTTGCAAAAGCTTACGACTTTGTGGACTGGAGATTCCTATGGCTGCCATTGAGGAGAAGAGATTTTCTAGATAATTGGAATGTGTGGATAAAGCGATGTATCACTACTCATCACTCTCGATTTTAGTGAATGTGATGCCGGAGGGGGGTTTTTCCAACCGTAGAGAGACATGCGACAATGGTGTCCTTTAGTGCCCATGTTGTTTGTGCAGGTGGCGGATGTGTTGCGGTAATATTCAGGCAGGTTGTTGATGATTGGTTGTGTGAAGGTCTTCGGTTGGACGATATATCTATGTCGCTGTTGCAGTATGCTGATGACACAGTGCTCTTTCTAGATGGAACCGAGGAAATGATGGGTAGATCGGCTCAGTTACTGGATATCTTTAACAACCTATCAGGGTTGGAGATAAACCTGCAAAAGTTGGTGGTCTTCACTTTTGGTTTTCAGAATGAAGAGAGGATCGGGTTAGAAGAGATGCTCGGATGTCCGTTAGGAGACCTACTGATTACTTACCTAGGTTTTCCGCTGGTGGTAGGAAAATTGAGGGTTGCAGAATGGGATGCAGTGATCCAGAAGATAGAAAGTAAGCTGGCAGGGTGGAAGGCGATCTCCTTATCTAGGGGTGGGAAGCTGGTTTTGTTAAAACATGTTCTTTCTGCCATTCCAATATTCTTTTTCTCAATCAAGTTGATGCCGGTGGGGGTGAGAAAGAAAATTGAAAAGTTGATGAGAAGATTCTTCCGGTCGGACGGGAAACAAAAAAAATCAGGCATGCATCTGGTGGCTTGGGAGGAGATCACGAGAACTAAGGAACAAGGGGGGTTGGGTGTACGAGATTTGGAATGCATGAACAAGGCTTTGGTGTCTAAGTGGGTGCTACGCATTTGGGATTTGTCTACAGACCTAGCCACGAGATTGTTGAGGAAGATTTATAGGGTGAAAGGGGCCTTGGCGGCAGGGGCTACTCGATTTGAATCACCCCTTCGGCATGGTGTGCAGGAAGTGCTGAGGCACATTTCCCATAGGATAACGCCTCAGGTGGGAGACGGGAGGGACTTCAGATTTTGGAGAGATGATTTGGAGGGAGAAGAGAGGTGAGCAAAGGAGGAGGTATCGAGGCTGGATGGGATGGATGATCTGAAAGGGTTGGACTAGGAGGAGCTGGCGGAGAGATCGAGGCTTTTGAAGGTGATCTTGCTAGAAGATCAGAAAGAAGAGACGGAATGGAGATAGAAGTCCAAGAAGAAGTGGGTACGGGAAGGGGGTGACAACACCAAATTCTTTCACTTCAGGCCTTTTGGTAGAAAGAGAAGGAATCACATTAGAGAGTTACAAGTTGGAGGGGAGGGGGCTGAGTATTTTCGGGGAAGCACATATTGGCAGTGCGCTGAGAGCTCATTTCGTGGAGGCATCACGGAGAAGGCGAGGGGACGGATAGGGGTGGCGTGGGAAGGGGGCAAAAACTTTATCATGGGGATATGCTGAAGAGCCGGTGTCACCCTTCTCGGAGAAAGAAATAAAGGCTGTTGTTTGGGGTCTGAATGCAGACAGAGCGTCAGGACCAGATGGATTCCCGATATTATTTTATAGAGAATTTTGGGACCTAGTGAAGAATGAGATCGTCGAGGTGCTAGAGGAGTTAAGAGAAGGGGACATGGGATTTGAGACAGTTAATCGGGCAATGTTGTTCTTGCTTCCAAAGAAAGACCAGCCGGTAAGAGTTGAAGACTTCAGACTGAGTTCCCTATCGAATGGGATCTATCTTATTGTAGCAAAGGTGTTGGCTAACATGCTTAAGGGGATCATGAATTCTATTGTAGCGGAGGGCCAGTCTGCATTCATTCTGGGAAGGCAAATGGTTGATGGGCTAGTTTTGGCGTTGGAGATCTGCCTAGAGGGGAGAAGAAGGGGAGCAAAAGGTGTGCTGTTGAAGATTGATTTTGCAAAAGATTACAACTGCGTGGACTGGAGTTCCTATGTATGTCACTGAGGAGAAGAGGTTTTCCAGGTAATTGGAATGTGTGGATGAAGCGATGTATCACTACATCATCCCTCTCGATTTTAGTGAATGGGAGGCCGGAGGGGGTTTTCTCCAACCGTAGAGAGACGTGCAACATGGGTGTCCTTTAGCGCCCATGCTGTTTGTGTTGGTGGCAGATGTGTTGCGGTAATGTTCAGGTTGGTAGTTGATGGTGGGTTGTGTGAAGGTTTTTGATTGGACGATATATATGTGCATCTATTGCAGTACGATGATAACACAATGCTCTTTATAGATGGAATGGAGGAATGGTTGGTAGATCGGATCAATTAGTGGATATCTTTAGCAGCTTATCAGGGTTGGAGATAAACCTGAAAAAGTCAGTGGTCATCACTTTTGATTTTCAGAATGAAGAGAAGACCAGGATAGAAGAGATGCTCGGTTGTCCGTTAGGAGACTTATCGATTACTTACCTAGGTCTTCTACAGGTGGTAGGAAAATTGAGGGTTGTAGAATGGGATGCAGTGATCTAGAAGAAAGAGAGTAAGCTGGCAGGGTGGAAGGTGATCTCCTTATCTACGGGTGGGAAGCTGGGAAGCTGATTTTGTTAAAACATGCTCTTTCCTCCATTCCAATATTCTTTTTCTCGACAGGTTGATGCCGGTTGGGGTGAGAAAGAAAATGGAAAAGTTGATGAGAAGATTCTTCTGGTCGGACGGGAAACAATAGAAATCAGGCACACATCTGGTGGCTTGGGAAGAGATCATGAGAACTAAGGAAAAAAGGGAGCTTAGTGTGCGCGAATTGGAATGCATGAACAAGGCTTTGGTGGCTAAGCGGGCACTACGCATTTGGAATTCGTCTACAAACCTAGCCACAAGATCCCAATAATCTTTTGTTAAAACATGCTCTTTCCGCCATTCCAATATTCTTTTTCTCGACCAGGTTGATGCCGGTGGGGTGAAAAAGAAAATTGAAAAGCTGATGAGAAGATTCTTCTGGTTGGATGAGAAACAACAGAAATCAGGAATGCATCTGGCGGCTTAGGAGGAGATCACGAGAACTAAGGAACAAGGGGGTTTGGTGTTCGAGATTTGAAATACATGAACAATGCTTTGGGGGCTAACTGGGTGCTGCGCATTTGGGATTCATCTACAGACCTAGCCACGAGATTGCTGAGGAAGATTTACAGGGTGAAAGGGGCCTTAGAGGTAGGGGCTACTTGATTTGAATCACACCTTTGTCAGGGTGTACGGGAAGTGCCGAGGCACATTTCCCATAGGCTAACGCCTCAGGTGGGATATGGGAGGGGCTTCATATTTTGGAGGGATAATTGGACAGGGGAAGGTGCTCTATAGAGGCGGTTCCCAAGGATCTTTGTGATGACTACGTCGAAGGAGACCAATTTGAGGGAGTATGCACAACGCGGTAAGCGGAGGATATCTTTTGTTGCGGTCCTCTCTGAAAGAAGAAGGGAGGAGATGGCTAGACTTCTGGATGCAACTCAATTGACATGTGATTTCTCTATGACCATGGACCATTATGTATGGACGGGTACAAAATTCTCTGTCAAATAGTTCTATGGCAAGTTGAGAAGTGGTGGAGCGGGAAAAACAAATCTTGATTTCTGCAAGGATATGAAGATTATATGGGCGTGTAAGATACCAATAAAGATAAAAGTTTTCCTATGGTGCATGAGTAAAAACAAGCTATGTGACAAGGTTAGGAGGGCAAAAATCTTGGGGACTCAGGACGTGAGCTGCCATAGGTGCAATGAACAGATGGAGAACGCAGGGCATCTTTTCTTCTCATGCGAGGCTTCGACGAAGGTTTGGAGGGAGATGACCATATCATGGATAGATGTGAGCGCAGTGGGAGGAAGCTCCTCGGATGACGTCTCAAAACATTTTGTAGTGCTTTGGACAATCTGGCTAGCAAGAAACGAGCTCATTTTTAAGAATCAGAATTTTTATTCACAAAATGTTGTGTCACATTGTAGGGCACTCTTGAACTTCTGGGAGTCTAAGTAATCTATGGTGTAACTTTGCTCTTTATTGATATAATATTTTAGCAGTGACTCCCACATTGGGAGATCACCCTCTTTGGCATAAAAAAGATATATTATATGATATTCTTCAGGCGGGAGCCAACCTTGACTTGGATTCAACTTTACAAATCATATAACTTATTTTAGCATAGATTAAAATCAATATCTAGACATTATCTGAGGTACGTTAAGACCAATGTTCATCCTAAACTACAACATCGACATGGAGAATATGCAGGGTGCCAATCCAATTGAATTAGTTAAAATCTTTATGATAATTTATTCCACATAATTTTACAACAAAAAACTGTTTGATAAAAAATAAGTGAATATGACTTGGATTGGTTCTGTCTTTATCGGTTCTAAATCGACAAGGGCTCCTTCAGAAATCAAGTTGTGACACTTACTTTACCACACTATCGTCCAAACAAGGCTGTTCCTGAGGGTAGTTTCGGAGTGCAATGGCAGCCCATCAACTTTAGGGACACATTATTGAACTCTCCTTTACAAAAAATAGATATACACAGATCTCTAATATTAATTCCATGCAACATTTAATACTCATGCATTCATATTTTCATATCCTCATGCACACCCTCCTCTATTTAGTAGGCATGCACCACACACAACCCTTTCCTAAAAAAATCTTTATTTTCGTATGCAACACCGATTTCTTATGGCGTTTCTCTCAAAACTTTATATAAGGGTCTATTTTTTTCTTCTTTTGCTTAGATATCACGATATATCAGGAGCGCCACTGCATCCATGTCCAACAAAACATAGAAGTAAAGGTTGTAGTTTCACCTTGCTAAAGGAGGTTTATAAAAATTTTAGCCCTCGGGTTCACGGGCAGATCGATGGTATTTCCTACCTTGCTTGAAGTCCACTTCAGCAATAAAGCTATATTCATATTCTTCAGATGAGGAACTCCAAGTCCTCACTCATTAGGTAGTGTAATAGTATCCCAATCAACCAATTATATGCTCGATGCATTTTGTCCCGATACACACCAAAAAACTCTCCTTATGATCATTTTCATATGATGATGTATCCCAACCAACACTAGCCTCATCGGTATGAAGAAAATCGGAAAAGCCTCGGGAACAACCTTCACTAGGACCATATGTCGGCAAAAATGTCAAGCACTACGACCATTCACATCACCTTATCCTCACCTCCCTCAATAAAGAATATAATGTCATCCGCTTATTTTAGAATGATAATGGAGATCTCTCCAAGAGAGCACTCTAGAGTCTCCTTGGAGAACCTCTTGATCCACCATACATGCAAGTAAATTGGCGGCCAAGACAAAAGGTGTAGACAAGGCCTTAAATGACATATTTTGATTTCATTTCAGTAAGTCTTAAAAAAAGAAATTCAGTGGAATTTTGGTGAAATGGCCAGAATTGGGGAAAGTTTAAAAACTTATTTTTTTTCTAAAATTAAGATTTCTAGTATTTCAATATAATAAATGAGATAGAAGATACAGTTTTTTTGCTAATAGTAAGATATTGACATGATATGTTCCTTTTAGAAAATTAGCATAATATGTTATTAAATATCCGTCCATCGCTTCAACAGTAAGAAAAGTAATACACTATTCAGAACTTCAATCAAAATTGGAATCGAAATTAGAAGCCAATAGTGTCTTATCTCTTGAACATGAAGATAATGGTGATACGTGCAATAATAACCGAGAAAAACATAAGCCAACGAAGGAGTACTAACAAAATGATATCCTATGTAAGAAATTGAAGATCGAAATGATATCTTAGAATTTATATCTAATCAAAATATTTTTTACTTAGAAAAAATTTGATTTTATAAATACAATAAGACACACAAACATACACACAGAAATACAAATCTTTCTAACATGTATGTCTAATAGATGCATTATATAGCTTGTGATCGTAAAATATATGTCATGTAAGACAAACAAATCAAGTAACACAAAGAAACTCTGTAGCATTCACAAATACAATCTGCATTGAACCAGATTGTATGCAAATACTCACAGTCACAAAGACTTGGAAGGTTGCTAACAACCTAGCACTCACACATCCGTACATACCCCTTGTAGTAGAGAGAAGTCGTAAAAAACAAGGCCTTAAATTTTGATTTCGGTTTCATTTCGGCAAAAGTCCAGAAAAAGAAATTTTGGAGAATTTCAATGGAATCACTGAAAATCTTGGAAATAACTTTAAAACTTTACTTTTTCCAAAAACTAAGATTTTTAATATTCCTAAGTCAATAAATAAATTAAAAATACAAATTTATTTGTAAAATAGAATTTTAAATATAAGTTTTGAAGTAGTATTATTATCATAATCATCTCATATGTTGATATAGAGAGCAACATGTTGCATGGAGTCAGAATTGTATGCTAAACTGGAAGCAAAAGCCTTGATACATATAGTAACTTGATTCAAATCGAAATTTGTAACGATATAAAAAATAATTTTAATGGAGGAAATTTATGTGGTAGAAGAAATAAGAGGGTAGAAGGAGAGAAAACTCATCAGTTGTGAGGGATTTGGAGAAGAAGAACCGCGAAGATCACATCAAATGAGAAGAGAGAGGAAAGAGAGAGATGAGATGAGATAAATATCAAATTTCAATTAACTCTCGAATGAATATAATATTAGACTATCATCCTCTTTATATAAAAGGGTGGGGTTACAAAAATAGAAAGATGATAAAGTAAATAAAATTAAATCCTAATTTGGACTCTAAAGATCTCTAACCAACTAACTAATTGATTCGAGATCACAGTGAAAAACCCGTAAATCCCTGGTCTAGTTTCTTCTTCAGATTCCTGCAAAAGAGACAAAGAAGATTTTATGGTCGTTGTATCGACCAGGCGAGTTTTGCCAGAAAAGATTAATTTTGAATTAATCTTTTTATTTTTATTATTTATACTCCTAAACTTTGATGTATAGCGAAAGCACGGGAATGTTGAACTCAGGGAGGCAAACCATTAGAAACTAGGGTTAAACTATAGAAATCCTAAGGGAAAAAGTTTCCTAATTTTTATTTTACTTTTAGGGATTTTTCTGGATTTTTATTTGAATTTGAAATGAATTATATATTTTTTTATGAATTTTAAGAATTTTGTGATTTTTTATTATTTAGAAAATATTTTGTAATTTTTATTTGATTTTTATTTTGCTATTTCTATATTTATATTTTTATGTTTTTATGAATTTGTAGGAGTTTTTAATATTTGTAGTCATTGTTAAATTATTTTTAAGTTTGAATATTGAGTTTTTTTAATAATAACATATTTTTATTTTCAATTTTTAAAATTGAACATAATAATAAAAATATTTGTTTTTTATTTTTATTGCAAAGTAGATGAAATGGCCTTCAAAACGATATATTGTGCATCTTTGTGTGATTTTTATTTATTTAGTTATGACTGTTTGAAGTTTTCATGTATTTTATATTTTTTATTGGTTTTAATATTTGAGTTTCATTTTGTTTTTAGTTTATTGTGTAAAATACAATAAAATATACTGTATATAATTTATGTAGGATTTTGTGGAGGTTTTATATTTTTTTAGAGTTTGCTATATTTTGTTTGTAGTTTTTTATGAATTGTTAAAAATAGGAAATCTTTTTTTCCAAAATATTGTTTAATACTGTATGTAGTATATTATAAGGTATTTCTATACAGTTTTGTTATATTTTTATATTTTTATTTGGTTTATAGGTATAGGGATATGTATAATCAGGTATATAAAGTTAGGGGAATATATATGCAGTTTTCTATAAATTCTGGGGTTATGTGTGCAAATGCAGATAATTGCAGGGAGGTATCGCGCAAAAACCATAGGAAACACGTGCTCCTCACGTGCTGGGCACCGTCCTGGTCACTTATGCGCAAATCACCCAAAAACGTCTGTTTTGCGCGTTACTCGTGCATGACACGTTTAGCGGTGGGCGACGGGCTCTGTGGATTGTCTGATCGATTCGGACTGGATGGTTTGCTCGGCTTCAAGTGAACTGTTCAGACCATTGCAACGGTGGTGAAGCTTCGTTCACAGCTGGTCTTCGATGAGCGGGTGGATCTGACGCTCGATGAAGATGTTGCGAATGCAGGATCAAGTGTGTCGTTGTTGCTGCTCTCGCATGATGCACGGGTCTGATCTCCGGTAAGAGAAATCCGAGTGTTGTTCTATCGACTCTAATATGCAGATGTGAAGGATCACGTCCAAGTGCAAAATCTGACGAGAATGCTCCCAGCTACTGGTGGGGAACAACCTGAAATAGAGATTGTTGCTCTTCAATTCGTATGAATCATGTGCAGTTGAACAACATAGTTAAAAGCAATAGATCAATGAAAAAAAAACTAATTCGAACCATCTATACTACTCCTCAACATTCAACACGTAACTATATTCAAGATATAAATCGCCATATACATTACAACGCCGCTGCACTATATCCGAATTTAGAAATGTCAACCAACCACAACTTTGACTGTGATTTCATACCCAAATCAACATATCAGTTCATACTTAAAAGAATTGATTGGTTAATAGTTCCCAACCGATTTCGCTGTCCCGTTTTAAACATAGAACATATATTATTTTTATTTCAATTCAATCCGAGTTATGGATCAGAAACGGGCAGTATATATAGAAATGTAAAACAATGATTCAGAACTTATTCCATCACAGATATGTATGACTGAATGAACATCCCCATACGCAAATGGAGGAAGGGGATTAAGCCTAGATCTGTAACGGATCTAGGGTGAGCAGGTAGTGCAAGAGAAAACGAAGAAATGGTGTATGCGAGAATGAGGTGAAAGCGTAATCAGCAAGATGATTTGTAGGAACTGCGAAGAAAATGTACCGAAGAGGAAGAGAATATAGAACAGAATCAGATTTACCTAGAATACTGAGATAGAAGATGGATCGGAAGTGGAGGTGTAGCCTGGGGATTCAGAGCATCAAGCTCCGAGGATCGTAGCCTCGACACACGATTAGACGGAGGCTCCCGCGGCGGAGGGAAACACCGCCTATGACGATCTCGTACCTTGCTCCGCTCGCGATCTTCACTCAACGCGGCAGAGCGCATCTCTGTCACAGACACTCTCTCACGGAGTTCAGAAGAAGTCGAAGCTAATGGCGGATACGCTCGACGGGGAGGTTGACGACCCTATTTATAGAGAGGGTTTCGTAGTCACCAAGGAAGGAGGTGAGGTCACCGGCGACGAGTTCGGTGACCGAGGGTGGTTGGAATACCGACCAACAGCCGGTCCGTTGGTAGGTTGAAGGCTGGAGGAGGAGATGGAACGGCGGCGTCGGGTGAAGAAACGGATCGGGGGAGAAACATGGAATTGGCAAAGTAAGAGAGAGAAAGCAAATAAAAAATAAAAATAATTAATTTAATTAATATAAGTAAAAATATGTTAGAGTAATAATTAAATTTAACTAAGATATAATTAATGTAAGTAATTACGCTAGTAATTAAAGGAATAATTTATTAAGTGATTAATAATATAATTAAATAATTAATAATTAATTAATTTAATAAATAAATAAAATAGTATTTATTTCATTAAAAATAAAATATTAATATATTAAATAATAATATAAGTTACGGTTCATTGTACAATATACAAATATGGTCCTGAAACCCGTATTTTTCATACTAACTCCGATTTTAGCAAAATCAGTGTTATTTTGTAGATAATTTAATAATATTAATTTTAAAACTGAGTTGTCCCAATTCGTAGTTCTTACGGTCGAGTTATGAGGTCCGAGAAATTTAGATAGCGACTTCGAGGTTTCAGATTTTATGGTATTTTTACTTAGTTATATTTTTATATTTTTAAGTATATTTTTAGAAGATCTTTAGAAAAGAAATTAAGTTAATCGGATTAATGGTTATTTAATTGAAAATACGGGAAGTTCTAAATATAGTACATATAGACAACGGGTCCCAAACGTCAAAACTCACCTGTTTTATTTGATATTTTTTTATATTTGTATAAATTATACTGAGTATAAAATGAAGTTTAAAAGCAACTTTGGTCCGTTTGGAGTTTTCTATAAATAAGTTATGAACTTCGGAAGTCGGCTTTTGCGGCCTTTTCGGTCCGTTACGATATTTTATTTTTGTAACGAAATATTTTTCTGATATTTTTATAAAATAATATATATGTTTATGATCAACTTTTACGAAAGAAGTAATTTGATTTGGGATTGTCTAAGTGACAAATAAAATAGGTGAAATATGTATATGTTGAAAAGTCCTACTTATTTATCTTGTCGATCACGTCAATATTGACATGGTCTCGGGGTTAGGATCAATTTTTATATATCCCCGGTCTTCTTTTCTTTTATTTTTCTTTTTATCTTTATTATGTTATTTTGGGTAAAATAAGTGTTAAATATATAATATAAATATTTGTGGTTAGAATGCTAATTAGTTGGAATTAATGATTATTTATATGTATTTTACCAAGGATTTTAGCCAAAATGAAAGAATAAAGGTGATGAATCATGGATTTATCATTTTCTAATGCTTTATCTTTGTTAGTCCCTTAGCAAACATTTATTCTATAAATAAGTACAAGAAAAAAGTAAAAGAAAAAGGGAAAAAAGAACTTAGAACGTGCTTGTTTCTTTAAATCGAATCTTACTTCACCCAAAGTCTAGAGCTTGGATTAAGACCTTTGGATTAATAGTGTGTCAGGATTCTATTAGAATTAGGATTTAGCCCTCGACAACCTTCAAGTTCTACAAATCCTTATGCAGGTCCACCTCAATAGACAGCTCTGATCCACCTACTCATCACGCAAACTTTTCAACTTTGAAAGCAATTTGTACTGTGTGTGAAAGGTGTTAGCTTTTCCCACTCTAGAGAAGCAAAGAAACCACCCATCCAGTTATACACTCCCATTAGGCCCTTACCCAGCAACTCAATCCTCGAGGAGGCAGGTATTTCCTTCTAAGATCAGGTCATGTTGTATTCACAATCGAGTAAAGGGAGAAGATAGAAGAAAGAGAAGAGAACTGGAGTATGATTAGTGTAATCACATCTCCTGTGAAGCATGACCAGTTTAGCCATGTCTCCACTAAGACATGTAGGTTTTTCTGAAGCTCGGACCATTGTGGTCATTTTTGGTATTTGGTGTATTCATCTTCTTTTTGATAGAGATAATTGTTGCACTGCATAGGTCTTTTCTGCATCGACGGATATAACATCTTTTCATTCCGTCAATTTTTTGAGGTCTTAAAAAAATTATGCCAGTAGATCCTTACCTCATCCGAAGCTTTATTTCAACCCCAATCTCTCCCGTCTTTAGATGTCATCACAACTAGACAAGGATGGAAACACACCACCAAAATGGATTGCCCTTTGCAACCCCATGCAACTTGAGCTAATGCAGAGTGCAAGAGCTCAAAATTAGTTCAAATGGAGAAGAGATAAACAGATGACACTCTATGTCCTACTTAGGCACTTTCAAGTTGAATTCCGAACATAATCTCATGAAATCCAAAGAATTAAGTCCAAAAGATCTGAAGAGTCTTAATTCCAGTTCCTAATAAAGTTCCTTTGGAATTAAATGGATTTAGGCCTAAACCAAGCTCTATCTCTCGGACTTAGATCCATTCGGTTCAAGAATCAGACTTGTTCTGAAAAATGAATGAATATAACAATTTTTTATAAGAGGTAAATTTTTTGGATTAAGCTTTTAAGTAATTTTTAAAGTTTTTAGCAAATTTTTATTGAGTTTTAAAACTTTTTAATTTTTAGGATCTTTTTGAAAGAATTAGTGGATTAATCTATTTACATGAATTTTACACAAATTTTGTACATTTTACAAAGGATTTTATACAAGTTTTATATACAAGTTTATGCGACTTTTATACAGATTTTACAAGGATTTTATTTACAAAATTTTAAGGATTTTATCAAAGAATTTTACAATAATTTTTATATGCAGTTTTAAGCCATTTTTAATAAGTCATATTTGTGGTTTTCTTGTGACTTTTAAAAACCCAAAATATACACCCCCTATACTTAGCATGAACTGTATCCTCATAATGATCAAAGAAGCGGCAAAGGAAGACATAACTCGGGCTAAGTATAGATTGGTGAAAGGAATCCTATACTATAATGACTCAAAGAATAAGGAATAAAAAGTAAAAGCCGATCATCTCCTCTATACTTAGGATCAAGTAATCTTAAGGATAGCAGACTCAAAACCGAAGATGATCGAGCTCAAGAGAATGTACATACTCAACGGATCGGCTTGTCCCCTTATACTTAGGGTAAAATATTCCTAAGTATAGATAAGAAAATTAAAAGGTGAGGGACAAGTGAGGGAGCAGACGATACAAAAACGATGATAATCAAAAGAGGAAATGAGCGATATTACCCCCCTTATACTTAGGGTAAAGCACAACCTAAGTTTAAGCAACGACAGGGGTAATAGAACAGAATGATATGAACAACATGGTGTCTACACCCCTATACTTAGGATAAAACACATCCTAAGTATAGCTAAAATCTAGATGAACCTAAGGGTGTAAGACAAATAGAAGTTGAAAAATAAAATCAAAAGTTTATACAAATGATCTGGAAAATCATGTATAAGATGCGGAGTGTAAGGATGAAGAGCACATCTCATACAAAATGTATCGGGGCGATTTCAATGGTCAGTGGATCATATGATCGAGAAAGGGTTTCAATCGTTGACCATTGACTCGAAAGGTGGACTCAGAAGACAGCTTAGAGATATCGATTCTACCGTTATCGTACACCTTTCTGATAATATAAGGACCTTTCCATTTGCTTTGAAGTTTCACTGGAATTAATTTCAGTATCACATCGAATAGCCATACTTTCTGATCAGGCTCAAACTGCTTGTGGCTGATGTGAGCATCATGCCACTCTTTCATCCGTTTCTTATAATGCAGGCTACTCATGAAGGCTTCGTCTCGTAACTCTTTCATGGCTGCCAATTCTGTATGCCTTTGATCTCCTACATCATCTAATCCAAAGATCACTTCTTTCACTGTCCAAAAGGATTGATGCTTGATTTCCACAGGTAAATGGCATGCCTTGCCATAACTGAGTCGAAAGGGAGAAGTTCCCAACGGAGTTTTGAAGGATGTTCTATAGGCCTAAAGAACCGAGTCAAAAAGTTGCGACCAATCATTTCGGTCTGGGCGAACAACCTTTTGCAAGATCATCTTGATCTCCCTGTTCGAAACTTTAGCTAGACCATTCGTCTGAGGATGATACAGAGTAGCAACCTGATAATCTATGCCGAACTCGTTAGAAAGAGCCCTTACCTTGTCTTTGATGAAATGGCTACCCCCATCTGAGATCATAACTCGAGGGACCCCAAACTGCGTAATGATGTGTTTTCTTAGAAACTTGCAAACCATGTTTGCATCCGCATTTTGGGCGGGAATAGCCTATACCCAACGACTCACGTAATCCACAGCTAGAAGAATATACTCGAATCCCTGACTCTTAGAAAACGGATCCATAAAGTCGATGCCCCATGCGTCGAAAATCTCATAGAAGTGAATTGGTTGCATCGCATCATATCTCTATGTCCGCAAGTGCCTTTTTTCTGATATTCAGTACATCTCCTTACAAATGCATGGGTATATGCAACAAGAGTAGGCCACCAAAGATCGGATTGAAGAACCTTCTATGTTGTCCTCTTCCCTTAATGGTGTCCTCCAGCTTCGAATTTATGGCAATAAGTGAGGACACTCTGGTATTCCTCCTGAGCAATATACCGACGCCACACTGAATCCGCTACTTCATGATAAAGGATCTGATTCCCCCTAATGGTAGGACTTGGCTTTCACGAGGAAAGTATCAAGTCTCTGCCTGGACCAACCTTGTCGGACTTTCTTAGCAACGAGAAAGTTCACAATGTCAGCATACCACGGGAGTGAGGCGACAACAAGAATCACCTTGTTTGGAAAAGTCGCCGTGACAGGTGTATTGAACTCATAAGTCTCGGGGAGTTCTAGTCGGGAGAGGTGATCTGCCACCACATTCTTGACTTCAGGCATATCCTTAATTTTGATGTTGAACTCGTGGAGTAGAAGGATTCATTTGGTCAGACGTAGCTTCAAATCCTTCTTGTCCATTAGATATCGGATGGCGATATGATCAGTGAAAATCGTGACCTTTGATCCTAAGATGTGGGATCTAAATTTATCTATGGAAAATACTACGGGTAACTTTTCTTTCTCTGTAACAATGTAATTCCGCTGCGTGGAATCCAAAGTCTTGCTAGCATAGTGTATGGCATAAGACAGGCCATCCCTCCTCTGTCCCAACACAGCCCCAACGGTAAAATCGGAGGCATCCGTCATGATCTCAAATGTGAGAGACCAATCGGGTGGTTGAAGGATAGGAGCCTCTACAACCATATCTTGAGAGTATCAAATGCTGAAAGACACTTATCATTAACAATAATCTCGGTGTCTTTCGTGAGAAGATCATATAATGATCGGGTAATTTTACCAAAGTCCTGAATGAACTGTCGGTAGAAACCAACATGCCACAGAAAAGACCTTAACTACTTCAACTTGGATGGGGATTGAGCTTCTTTATGATGTCCACCTTAGCTAGATCAACCTCCATGCCCCTGCTGGAGATGATGTGACCAAGAACCGTCTCCTGAGTCATCATGAAATGACTCTTCCCCAAATAAAGAACGAGGTCTACCTCAGTGCACCTCTGAAGCACTCGGTCTAGGCTAGAAAGTCAGGAATCGAAATCGTCATCATAGACCTAAAAATCATCCATGAAGATCTCTAGAAAGTTGCCTACCATGTCTGCGAAAATCGAGAGCATGCACCTCTGGAATGTTGTCGGAGCATTACATAATCCAAAGGGCATTCGTCGGAAAGCATATGTTCCGAATGGACAGGTAAACGTCATCTTTTCCTGGTCTTCAGGTGCGATGGCCACATGGTTATATCCGGAGTACCTATCAAGAAAGTAATAATGTCTCTTCTCAGCTAATCTCTCGATAATCTGGTCGATAAACAGTAGCAGAAAGTGATCATTCTTCACTGCCTGATTCAAATGTCTATAGTCCACATAGACGCGCCAAGAAGTTGGTACTCAAGTAGCGATCTCCTCTCCATCCTCATTGATTACTGTAGTGATACCCGTCTTCTTGGGTACCACATGTAAAGGACTAACCCATTTCGAGTTGGAGATGTGATAGATAAAATCAGCGCTCCACCACTTGGATATTTCCTTCATAACCACCTCTCGAAGATTTGGATTCAGCCTGCGCTGAAACTCACGAGATGGTTTGACATCATCCTCGAGAAAGATGTGGTGGGAGCATAGAGTCGGACTAATCCCATGGAGATCTGCTACTGACCACCCGATTTCCTTGCGATTCTTCTCAAGAATCTCCATCAAATAGGATTCTTGATCTTCGATCAGATAGGAAGTGATGATGTCTGTAAACATTTTAGATTCGTTAGGAAGGAATCGGTATTTCATTGATTGAGGTAATGGTTTAAGCTCCGGGGAGAAGGAACAAGAAGAACGGGTTTGACTAGGGCCTGATTATGGGCTACTAGATCGATATGCATAAACTCGACCTGCTCTGACTCAGAAAGATCTAGAGACTTCTCATATGAAATTAGACGCGGAACATACTCATCAAAACTGTGCCAATCAAAGTCCAAGTCTATATCAGAGGGATCAGAATCGGAATAACAAGTTTGAAAATCAGAATGGTCATCATCAGAATCGTCGGCCTCGACCTGTGATTGTGTCTGCTCTGAGACTGTGCTATCAAATCTGTCTTCATCCAATATCTGCAACTCAGACTCTCCTGAAGGATGATGAAAGAATGTATGCTCGATTCAACCCAAACCGCTTCATCATCTATCTGTACGAAATCATAGTCCTGATGACTATCAGGTTCTTTATCAGATGCTCTCTCTAACTCAACTAATCTAGATTTAAGGTCCAGGATCGTCTCTATATGTATACTGTCGCCCTTGACGTGAAAGTACACCTTCCCAGAACTATAATCAGAAACGACCTTGGTTGTCGCCATGAAAGGTTATCCTAGTATGATCGGGGTATCAGTCACACATTCAGAGACCTCTATGTCCAACACGAAGAAGTCCACAGGGAATCGCAAACCTTGGATGGTGATGATAACGTCTTCGATTAATCCCTTCGGCCTCTTGACCGATCTTTCAGCAAACTAAAGATTGTTCTGCTTGGTCTAAGAGGTCCGAACTCGAACTTGTCGAGTTAGGAAATGGGAAGGAGATTAATCGATGATTTGCTATCTAAAAGAGTACGATCAAATTTTTGATCGAGGATCTTGCATCTGACATACGACGCTCCCATGTCTGGTCTTTTGACTTGGAGATGATTCTGGATGGCGTGATAATTCTCCTTGGTCAGCACATGAATTTTTGAATAATGATTGTGCTGCCTCTTCTTTCTGCGAACTGTAGTTCTCTTCTTGAGACCTTTCTGTAGAAGAGGGATGTGTGCCAAGGCTTCCGAAAGAGTGAGCTGAATTGTGAATTTATCAAGCATCTCTTTCGTCAGATCTAACATTTGGGTCTTTTTGGTATTTTCTTTTTTATCACCATTTCTTGAGCAGAGTGCTTAAGTAAAAGGAATCTATACATTCTCCTTGTCAGTCTATACAGGAGGAGGATCAGAAGAAGAAGAACATATTTTTGTAAAATGGGGATTGACATTTCGTGAATCATCAAAGGAAGATCCATGATCTCGAAACTGATCAACTATCTTATTTTTATTTCTATTCTGATTTCTTCTCTTTTTACATTTTCATGAGATATTCTATAATCATCACTATTTACAAAGAAAGGTAAAGAAGCTGATTCAACATTCGACTCTGGCTGCATCTCTTCATATTTGGTGGCTTCAGCACCACCATCACATCGTCAAAGGGTGCGGCTTCAGTACTGCCAACGATGTCTTCTACAGGATCGCTTGTGTTATCCAGATTGTCCTCTTCGAGCCTAGTAGAGTCTCCGCCTACTGGCATCATACCGCTCCTAAGAGAGATAAAATCAGTGTTATCACGATAAAGAGAGTCATCTGAAAATGCATGTGACTGGAGGGTGGACGTGGTCATGTCTACCTGCTCTAACTCGCTCTTCAGATTATTTGGATTCAACTCTAATTAAGCAGGTATGGCGGACTTCCCCTTGACTAAATCAGTAACGACCAGGGTCAAACACAAGCAGCACAGAAATGTACGAAGTAGTCGGTAACCAGAAAATAAAAGGCATCTTTTTGTGATTTTTAATTTGCACTTTTTTATATTTTGTAATAGGAAAATAAATAAAAAGATAAAGAAAATCAAGCTTCAACAATTTTTTATTAAGACTAAAAATGCTTAAAAATTAAAAATAAAAATATTTTTATAATTTTCAAATATACATATTTTTGGTGATTTTATGGTATTTTTCTCATTTTTATATGATTTCATAAAAATGAAACAAATACAAAATAGACACAATGTACAACCCTAACTAAAAGGCAAATTTAAAATGCTAAAATTGCCCAAAATCCTAGTTGCGATTTTTATGATAAAGTAAATTAAAAGATCTAACTACAGGAACTGAAATCTCAATTTTTTGATTTTTTTGGAAATTTTAATGATTTTTATAAGATTTTTAGTTTTTGTGGTTCTTAAGATTTTTATAAAAGATAATGCAACAAAAATTGTATTGAAATGAAAACACACTAAAAAGACAGATTTTTTTGTAGAATTTTTAGATAATTTTATATTTTTTGGTATTTTATAAAATAGACAGACACATTTTTAAGGCTTTTTTTGTTTAGAAAATAAAATACTAAACAAAAATAGTCCTAAAAATCATAGTAATTTCTATGAGCTAGCAGGAGCTCATAGAAATTTTTGCAGAATTTTTAGACTGAAAATGATATTTATTTTAAGCAAAATCAAACACACAAGTTGTAGGGACTTAATTGCAATTATCCTAAAGTTTCCAGACCAAACATTATGGCATGCAAATAGTCCAGGGGCCTTAGTGTAAAAAGTCTACAATATTCGTGCACATGCTCATTACATCATGCAGAGGGATATTTTTGCAATTAACATAAACCTTTCATTCAAAATATAAGAGTCAGAAAATATAGGACATGATTTGCAAATCAACCACGAAAGCACGTGAGCAGGCACATGTATCCAGACTCAAAGGACGAAAGTGCAAATACTGGAAATCTAAAGGACTGATATGCAAAAGTTTGAACTACATCTTTATTTAACAAGCTAAAAAGTAAAACATAAAGATGCAGGGAAGCAAATGTAAAATACCCTCGATAGGCACGTGCAGTGTGTGTGGGGGACGCGTGGCGAGCTCCGATGGAAGCGAGGATGTACGGTTCAGATCTTCTGCTGTGTCAGATCTGATGCCTCGGGGAATTTCAGGGTCGTGGGGCTCAGATGCGTCAGGCGTTAGATCCAACGGCCCAAAGGCTGCTCTGGTTGGCGGTTAGGCTCAGATCTGGCAGAGGTGGGCCAATCGAAGGGTAGAGAGGGGGCCTAGAAGAAATGGACCCTGACAAACTTCACCAGAGCCTCATATGGGATCCTCGACTCGGATGCTCGATCGGAAGGGCCTGACAAGGTCGTGGAAGCCACCCGCATCAAATAGATGGGTCCGATGAGGAAGCTACTGGCCGGATGTGCGTGGAGGTGAAAATGGACCTAGAGCTACTCCGGTGGACCCTCTGGAGGCTGGAACTGGAATCCCTGCGCGTGCAAACACCTGTGGAGGCAAGCTCGACTCTGGGCAAAGCTCCGGTCGGGGTTATTTGAGCAAAAACAAAAAGAAGCGACGGTGGGGTGAGGTTCGATCTTCGGCGAAGATGAGGGAGGAGACCCCGACCTTAATCTCGACCCTATGGTTGATCCTATGGATGATCAGACTACGGGCGAAGATGGAGGGCAATGGTGTGCGTCGATCTGAATGGATAGGTGTGAATATCGGGGCTCTAACCAACTTGTCAGAGCAGGTGGAGGCAATGCAACGGTCGATGGGAATAATGGATTGAACAGGGAATTGAACTGGAAATAAAGGATACCTAGAGGAGGGAACGTATTCCTGAGCTCCAGGCGGAGGTGGTCGGTGAGGTAGTGGCCTCAACCACGCTGCGGAAGGCAAAGAGGTTGAACGCAGCGGCGGTTCCCGGCCACATTGCTGATCTGTGTCTCCTGGCCACCAAACTCCAATCCAAGGGGAGCCTCTGGTAGATGTCACTCAACCTGAGGTCGTTGGGGGTGGAAGAATAGGTGAGGAACGAGTTAGTGCAATGTGGAGGCGGAAGAGAAACTATATAGGTAGCTCGAGGGTCTAGAAGGATCAGCAAGAAGCACGAGACCCGAGAGCGATTCGGATCATCCAAGGAATCCGCGAGGATCACGGAGGTCCGAGGAATCCGGGGTCCAAGATTCGAGGAGAGAGGAGCTCGGATTCGAGTAGGAGAAATCAGAGAAAAGGCTTCGGCAACGGGTTTTCGACTCTACCCGAGCTAGGAGGGGGAGTTGAAGGGAGTCAACAAACCCTCCTGGACCAATCAGAAAATAGGAATATACAAAATACTTACAAATGCAATAAAAAAATAACAAATGATTTTAAAATAAAAAGTGTATAAGCTGAAAAATATTTATTAATTTTCAAACATTTTTTCTGTGAATTTTATTTATTTTTATGAAACATAAATTAGTGTTTATATAATATAATGTATTATATACATGTATAATATACCTATGTATTTTGTACAATTATTTCTATTTTGTTATTTTTACACAAATACCCCTATTTTTATGTTTTATTTATTTACAACATATTTTTTGGAGTATAAAATAATTTTTATTTTATTTTTGTTATTTATTTACATGTGTATAATAAATAGGGAGTGAGGCCTATATACATGTATTTTGTACAAGTGAGAGATGATTTTATTTCATTTTTTATTTCATTTTTCTAATTTTTGTTTTATTTTAGGACTATATATAAGGAGATAAAAATAATATTTTATTTTGATTTTATCAAAAATAATTATTTATAAATACAAGTAGTATATATAGTATAGAGTATGCCCTATCTCTCTCTACTTATTTTGTTTGGCGATCAGGTCCAGGCTTGACCTTCTCTTGGGGTTCGGATCACTCTGTATTTATTCTAAATACCTCCTTCCTTTTTATTCTTCTTTATTCTTTTATTTTTGCACAAATACATGCTAAATATATACTGTTAACATATGCATACCAGATGCTAACTTATTGTATTTACACCTATTCACATGCTGCTTTGCTAAGATAAATAGCTAAAATAAAAGAATAAAGAGTGAGAATCAGATATTCATCAATGCTCTAGGATGTGATAAAGTTAATGAAGGCTTCAAGAAACCTGAGTGTCAGCGAAACCCTAGCTAGTTTGTGAACAAGTTCATATGCTATCGTTTGATATTTACCTATATGCCAGGGTGTGATGAAATCTAATTAAATTGTTGATCATTGTGCACCAACTTTGGTAAAAGCAGTGGAGCTATCCAAAAAGAAAAGAAAAGAAAGAAATTCATCAAGAAAATCTCTATCCTTCAAAGTCAAATTACAAAGAGCTTCCACCAAAGGCGAGCGATGCCAACTATTTTCAAAGTATCCACTTAGACCAAATGCTCTCAGGACCAAGGAGTCGAGCTAGCACCATAAAAGGGCTCTGCATCGTATAGTAATACAAGTCTGCGTGTCGAAGGTATCTTATATACTAAAAAGAGACATACCCCGGTGTACTCTTAGAAAAACCAGTGCAGACGACTCTGAATTCTCTTGATGGACACATTGACCAACAAACTTAAAATACATGTGTTGAGTAATAAGGAATTCCAGAGGCCCCTTGTTCCAATGTGAGGGAGAGAAAGATAGACACAATCCTATGCCATCCATCATTAGGCCGTTCATCTACACTATCAAGTCTGACGAACTTACGAGACGGTTGACAGAAGCAAGAATAGACTTGTTCCATAGTGTTGAGCATTAGGTCTAGAGGTGAGTCTCCTGGACTGGGATTTTTGGTGATGTCTCGACTTGACTTTCATGATTGTAGTACACTAAAGTCATATTCTTATATTTTATGTACAAATGGAGAGTCTGATAAATAGAGAAGTTGGATTCCTTTTGACTAGAGCATGGTTGAGCCCAAAATTTTAGGATCACTTAAATTAAGGGTCTTCTATGAATTGAGCCTTGAAATTTCACATACAATGTCAGGAATTAATCAGACTCCTTCATTTTTTAGATGCTCGAGGATGAGCTTAGTTTAAGTATAAGGGTATGATGAATCTCAGATTCATCTTGCTAAAATTCAATTATTAATCTCCTAGCTTAAACAATTAAATAAAAATAACAATTAAATCACTAATATTAAACTTGTATTATATTGTATATAAACTGTGTATAATTAACCCATTTTTATTGTATGTAATTACTAACATTTTCTTTGGTTTATATTTAAAATCCCTAAAAATTAAGTTTAATAATTGTCTATAATTGTTTTGACCTTTAAAGAAATAAAAAGTGGAAAAAAATCTCAAAGACAAAAAATAGTGTTTTTATCCCATTAAAAATGCCCCTAAAGATAAACTTTTATATAAATGACCTCTTTTGGCTTTTTGTCCAACATGAAACTTGTAGATCTCATCATGATCTACAACTTTCATGTTTTGACTTTTTCCTAATTTTGCCTCTAACTATTTCTTTTAGATTTATCTTGATTTTTGTATTTTCGGAATTTTCAGATTCGGCCACGTGGCACCCTCTGGGCCACCCACGTGGCCCGCTCCCCTTCTGCCACCCGACTCCCTTCTCGACCATTGGATCCTCCTCAGGGCGCCTCCATCTCCGCCATTCATCATTCACTCGCCCATAGTCGTTCGATCGCAACTCCTGACGAGAGCTCATCTGCTCCCTCGCGCCTCAACCTCAACTACAGATCTCCTCCTTGTCTAAATGGCTACCCACACGCCACGCGTCCCTTCCTCACCCGCACGATCTCCTTTGCATATTATGGCCTACTCTTGATCCACATCAACTCGCCTCTAATAGCAGCTGGATAGACCTTCAGATTCATCTCGACCGCTCACTCACACCTTTAACCTCGTCGTTAGATCAGATCACATGATCTGATCTAAGGCATCTATCTGTGCCTCCATCTGGGCCGTTGGATCGCAAGATCCAACGACCCTGGCCTCGGCGATCCAACGGCCCTCGCCTCATCTTCCACCTCCGGTATGTCCTTGTTCCTCTGGTGGAGGCGAAGAGAAGGCTCCGTTGGATGGCACCTCGCGGCGGTCATCCAACGACCCTAATGACCCACGTCGCCCCTTCCGGACCTGCAGGCTTGGGTCACCCAAGCCATTCTCCGAAGCCGCTGCGTCTGCCGAGCCTTCCTGGACACACCACGTGCTGCCCGAAGCTGCTAATCCTCCCGAGCCTGACCCCTCGCGTGCATGGCACGTGAGGGGTTGGGTAATTTACACAGAAGACCCTACAACGATCACATACTACATTTTGGTCCCCAGGCGCGTATCTCACGATGTTTGGGTAATTTTCATGGAGGACCTTGTGATTTTACAATTGCAAAATGGTCCTCGTGCTTGAGGATAAATTATAGAAGGGCCCCCATCGGTTTTTAGTATTTGCAAACTGGTCCCTTTAGGGACCTATTTGCAATAGTTATCTTTCTTTTTCTTATATTTTTATTGCATTTATGCCATTGCACTATATACTTCATATCTTGAGCATTTTAGATCCAAATTGTATAATTTTAGAGTCGTTTTGAAGCTTGTTTCATCATCTATTGTATGACATAATTTAATCATTGATTGGAAACTTAATTAAAGGAGCTAATTTTTGGATGATTCATAGTGTCTTTTTCTCTATATATATATTTGACATTAATAGTTGCTTAATCTTGATTTTGACGTAGATTTGACTATGATTTCAAACCACAATCGATGCTCACTAACTTAATGTTTTGCAGGGCATATTTGCATCTTTTGTCTTGCATGCATCACATCATGCATATTTTTCTCTTATAATTGCATTGAAAAATAAAATAAAAATTGAATCTCTTTCATGCATCATTACTTGCATTGTTTTTATTGCATTTTGATGTGCATCTGCATGAAGACTCTAAATACAAGAAAATAATCACACATGAATTAAATAGACAAAATTTGATAAATACACAAAGAGACTCGTGTCCCTGAGTTTGACCTTGGTATACTTGCAAAGTAAAATAATGTCCACATATTCAGAAGTGTGGTTTTTGATGAATCAGATTTGCGTCCTATGCTACGATAAACGGCATTATTAAAGACGCAAATTTGACATTCATCATTGGTCCATGTGGACTAACCAGAAAAAGGCTGAACAAAAATCCCTTATTAATTCATTTAAAAATAGTAATTTATTTTATTAATTAAAACTTAAAATACAAAAAAATGTTTATGTTGACGCATATAAGATAATTGTATCTCTTTGTTTTTTTTATTTTCTTGTTATTCCTTTTATGTAATTTACCCATAGGCTACTCTCCTATATAAGAGAGCCTATGGCTATGGAATAGAACATCTCATTCACGTTTCCCAACATGGTATCAGAGCGACGGTCCTAGACCGGAGTTCTCGAAACCCTAACCCTAACCCACCCCACCCGCCGGCCTCTCTTCTCTCTCTCTCTCTACTCGGCGCCGCCCACCTCAGCCGATCGGCGGTCTTCTCCGACCTGCGGTGCCCCTGCGCGCCTCGCGCATCGCGCGCGCCTTGCGCCTCGCGCATAGCGCATCTCGCGCCTAGCGCGCCTCTCGTGCTTAGCGTGCCTCGCGCGTCTCTGTGCGCCTCTGTGCGCCTCACGCGCATCGTGCACCTCTGCGTGCCTCTCGCGCATCTCCTCTGCGTGACTGTGCGCACTCCTACGCGCACTGCTGCACGCTCCCTTTAGCGCATCTGCGCCTCGTACCTCTGCGCGCTGTGCGACAGCGTGCGCCAGTGCACGCGATAGCGCCTGCGCCAGCCCCGACGCCTGCCTGATCTTCTGTGCACCTCCAGTTGCGTGCGCGCGTGCTCTTTGCACGTGCCTACGTGCCCTAAGCCCCAAACCCTAGGGCACACACACATCTTGATCTACATGGGTTAGTTGCTTGACGTCTACACACGCAACTAATCCCGTCTATGTCATTGTAGACAAAGATTATCTTCTCTCAGTCGCTCCAGTCTTCCGTCTCCAGTATGTCAGAAAGCAAGGTAGATATCCCATCTATTGGCGCATTTCGTGGTCCAGCGCCCATTGTCAAGATGGATGGTACGAACTATGAACTGTGGGCAATGCAGTTCATGAGTATGATGAAGTCTACAGGTAAGAAGCACATTCTTACCGAGCCCGAGCCTGCAGAGAAGACTGGAGTCCATGCCTCATGGGAGGCCGATGATGCATATGCCAAGGTGTGGCTATCTGGCACATTGGCTATTGAAATCGCCAATGACATTCTACATCAACCTACAGCCAAAGACATGTGGGATATACTGGCAGCAACATATTCTCAGGCAAAGAACGAGACGAAGATCCTGCAACTACAACATGATATATTCACAATAAAGCAGAATGACCGTCCTTTACATTCTCTCTATACATCATTGAGAGGGATGTTCGAGAAGCTCTATAGCTTCATGCCTATTACCGCCACGCCAGAACAGCAGAAGACATACAGGAATGCGACGATGGTGGGTGTATTTCTCGCTGCACTTGATCCAGAGTATGAGGCAGCACGTTCACAGATTTTGGCGGACTCGACTATTCCTCCCATGGAGGAAGCTTTTCACAGATTGAGTAGGATCACAGTGCCTTCAGCAGCTGCGAGTCAGAATCCCTCAGCTATGGCGGCCAACAGAGGCCGCGGTTTTCATCACCAGGGCCGTGGACGTACTCCTCGTGGAAGGGGTGGCCGCACTAGGCCAACATGCTCATATTGTCACCGAGTCGGACATACTGAAGACACATGCTACTCGAAGCATGGATTCCCTGCATCTGCACGAGCCGCTGAGCAGATAGAGCCCCCGTCTGCTGCTACACTGGATCAACGATTTGATGATCTAGTTGCCCGCCTCAGGGGCATTATCCCACCATCTGGTCCAGCACCGACTACAGAGAGTCATACTGATGCTGCTGCTTCTGCCTCTGCCTCTACTAGTACTTCAGGTAGTACACTTGCACTCCACAGTAGTAGATCTGATACATTGCCATGGATCATGGACTCGGGCACTACACATTATCTATGTGGCGACCAGAGTCTACTTACAGGATACACTCAGATTCCTCCAGGACGGACAGTAGTGATTGCCAATGGCACGCACTCCCCTATCACGGGTCAAGGGGATATTAGATTGACATCTTCTATGCAGCTCAAGAATGTCCTACATGCACCGCATTTTTCTATGAATCTGTTGTCAATTAGTCAGATTACGAAGGATCTCCATTGTCGAGCTATTTTTGATCCATCTTCTTTGATTTTTCAGGACATCCGTACGGGCAACGTGATTGGTCATGGCTATGAGCAAGGAGGCCTTTATCGTCTGAACCAGACCCCATTTGCCGGAACCGCATCTTCTCCTGCTGGACAAGTATCTCCTCTCCTGTGGCATCTGCGTTTTGGTCATTTACCGCTTCAGAAGTTGCGTCTAGTTCTACCCTATGGTCTCTCTCACACACCTATACAGTGTGAGGCATCTCAGTTGGGAAAGCATCACAGGCCGTCTTTTCCCAGTAGTCAACGTCGGAGTAGTAACTCCAAGTTTGAGTTGTTTCATGTCGATGTCTGGGGTCCGAGTCGTGTTCCCGATCATCAGGGACACAGGTTTTATATTGTATTTGTGGATGATTTCTCTATAGCGTCATGGGTCTTTCTAATGAAAAATAAATATGAAGCAGGAAATATTATTATCCACTTTCTAAATGAAATTCAAAATGTTTTTTCCACATCTGTCAAGATTGTGAGAAGTGATAATGCCTTAGAGTTGTGCACCAACATTCTAGCCAATTACTACTCCTCAAAAGGAATTATTCACCAAACATCTTGTGCTCATACGTCTCAACAGAATGGGGTTGCTGAAAGAAAACACCGTCACCTTCTTGATGTCACAAGGTCACTTCTTATTCAGAGTCATGTTCCGTACTCCTACTGGGGTGATGCAGTCCTTACTGCATGTTACCTTATCAACCGTATGCCTTCGTCTGTCTTGAATGAACAAATTCCTTTTTCACTCATTTATCCTGACAAGGATTTGTTCATTCTTACCCCTCATGTGTTTGGGTCAGTCGCTTTTGTCCATCAGTTGTCGCCTGGTACTGACAAGCTCTCTCCTAGGGCTGTCAAGTGGGTCTTTGTGGGGTACTCCAGAACTCAAAAGGGGTACAAGTGTTTTGATCCTGTGCGTCGGCGGTATATGATCAGTGCAGATGTTACATTTTTTGAATCTGTTATGTACTTTTCAGAATCCAGAAACATGCAGCCACCACCTATATCTCCTGATGCCGTATTCATGGAACCACCATCACCATTGCCACAAACAACACCACCGTCACCACCACCGCCACCACCACCACCATCACTAGTATCCCCGCTACCATTCCATTACACCCGCAGGCCTCCTCCTGCTCCTGGTCCTGACCCGTCAACTAGCTCACCTATGGTATGTAATGAAAATATTAATGTTGATGGATCTGACGACATTTCTCAGCAGGATGCATTACAGGAGCATGGTGATAACACAGATGATCTGGATGTTCCAATCACTCTACGCAAGCCGAAGAGAAGCTGTGCCAAATATCCATTATCAGCAGCTGTGTCTTTTGAGAGGCTATCTGGAGACTTCAGGACGTTTGCATTGGCACTCTCAGCTACAGACATTCCACGGAACCACCATGATGCTTTGCAGGATGCTAGATGGAGGCTAGAAATGGAAGAAGAGATGGCGGCACTTCAGTCTAGAGGAACCTGGAGTTTGGTTCCTATACCTCCAGATGTTAGCCCGGTGAGTTGCAAATGGGTGTTTACAGTTAAGCACAATGCAGATGGTTCCATCGACAGGTACAAGGCACGCCTAGTTGCACGGGGCTTCACACAGACATATGGGGTAGATTACCTTGACACGTTCTCCCCTGTGGCGCGTCATTCCACTCTACGGATCCTGTTATCAGTTGCAGTTGCTAGAGACTGGCCACTCTATCAACTGGACATGAAGAATGCATTTCTGTATGGAGACTTGCAGGAGGAAGTCTATATGCAACAGCCACCTGGTTTTGCTGTTGAGGGGGAGTGTTCCAAGGTTTGCAGATTACATAAGGCCATCTATGGCCTTAAGCAGAGCCCTAGAGCATGGTTTCAGAAGCTTTCAGACCTCTTTGAGAAACAAGGATATAAACGCTCCAATGCTGATCACTCCTTGTTTGTAGAGAAGACGGCGAGAGGTATCATTGTAATCATGGTTTATGTTGATGATATCTTGATTACGGGTGATGATGACCAGGGCATTAAGCAGGCAAAGGAAAGGCTGGGGACAGAGTTTGTCACCAAGGACTTGGGAGTCCTTAGATATTTTCTGGGGCTGGAGTTTGCTAGAAATCCATATGGATTAGTCATGTCACAGAGGAAGTATGTTACAGATCTACTGAGTGAGACAGGTATGCTAGGGTGTCGACCTGCTACGACACCAATGGATCCTAGCATGAAGCTGTATGATGATGACACAGAAGAGGTGGATAAGAGAAGGTACAGAGAACCGGTAGGCAAACTACTGTATGTCACGATCACTAGACCTGATATATCATTTACAGTGAGTCGTGTGAGCCAGTTCATGGAGCAACCACGTCAGGCTCATATGGATGCAATACACATGATTCTGAGATATTTAAAATCATCTCCAGGTGCAGGCTTGCTATTTAAGAAAGGAAAGGAGATCTCTATCACAGCATGTGCGGATGCAGACTATGCAGGATGCCCCAAGGACAGGAAGTCAACATCAGGATTTGCAGTCTATGTTGGAGATGCTATAGTTTCGTGGAAGAGCAAGAAGCAGACAGTAGTATCTAGATCCAGTGCTGAATCTGAATACAGGGCTATGGCCCAGGCTAGCACAGAAATGATGTGGGTGAAATCCTTACTTGCAGATCTATGTCTTGATATACCTCTTCCTATGATGTTGGAATGTGACAATCAGGTCGCCTTGTTCATTGCAAATAACCCAGCCTTTCATGAGAGGACCAAGCACATTGAGGTCGACTGTCACTACATACGTGACATGATTCAGAAGGGGTTCATTGCTACATCTCACGTCACATCAGAGAATCAGACTGTTGATATTTTCACCAAGGCATTACTTAGAGGCCCATTCCAGAAGTGTGCGTCCAAGCTGAGCATGATTGATATCTATGCTCCATCTTGAGGGGGAGTGTTGACGCATATAAGATAATTGTATCTCTTTGTTTTTTTATTTTCTTGTTATTCTCTTTATGTAATTTACCCATAGGCTACTCTCCTATATAAGAGAGCCTAGGGCTATGGAATAGAACATCTCATTCACGTTTCCCAACAGTTTATTATTTTATATGCTATTTAATTATGATTTTTATTTATTTGTACATCCTAATTTATTAAGTGATAATTTTTACATGTATATATATATATATGTATAAATACCTTTATTCTAAGTATTTTATTTTTATTTTGTATTATGTATTTTATTATTAAACCCATATATTATATATATTTATAATGTATTTAACTATACATTTACTAATTTTATTTTATTTTTCTGATTTTGTTTACATGCTAAAATAAAAAAGGGTGTATATATCGTAGGTATAATAACATATATACTTTTATATCTTATTTCTTTTAATGTATTTTTAATGCTTTTATTTTATATTTTTTAGTATGTTTAATAATATTTACAAATATTTAAAATATAAGAAACATAAAAATAGAAAGAATAGATAAATTGAATAAAATATACATGTATTTGGGATAATGGGACCCCAGAAAACCTGCTTTTGCATATTAACTCTATTTTTAATTAAACCACCTTCATTAGATAGATAATTTAATATTATGAACAATAAAGGTGTCTATTTTGAGCTTCTATGGAGGAGTTATTGGTATGTAAAGTTTTGTTTGTGGATTTTTTAAGGTGTGTAAAATGTAAAATAAAATAGGGTGAAAATGGCTATTTAATGAAGAATTAATTTAGGGTTTATGTGTGTTTTCTTTACAGTTAATTGCTGCATCTCCTCCTACTTTATTCCTGGTCGACCAAGTCAATATTGCCTTGGTCTCGGAATCTATGGTCATTCGGTATTTTTAATACTTCATTTCCTTTTCTTTTTCTTTCCTTTATTCTTTTATTTTGTATTAAGTACATGTATTTATACAGTATTTATAAGTCAAATAATGAGTGTTATTTTGTATAAATTAATGTTATATGCATGCATTTAACTAGGGATTTAAGGTCAAAATGAAAAAATAAAGGTGATGAAATGGAGATTTATCAGCAGTTCATATTATCGATCATTCTAGCTGGGTTGATCTATTATTACATGCACTATAGTGGTAGATTAGGCCACCATGGTAGATCGGTTACTAAAGTGTTCTAGACTTTGGTTAGGATATATATATATATATCCTATTGATTATCCCATAAATGGTGTTTGATTAAAGGTGTGGACTTAACCGTACCTAGATATAATAACTTGACCTACATTTTGTACTATATAAATGATCTCCAAAACAGAAACTACAAAGAATGTAATCATTTGGATACACATCAATTCTTTTCAGAATTAAAAACCAACTACCAAAACTCCATCTTGCATCATATCATCTATTTTGGAATCTATCCTTCGCATACAAAAGTTGCCATATCAGGTCAAGGATATCGTTTATGCAAACCAAGAATAATCTATGTCTCTCCTTTATTCTAGATAATTCTAATAAGAACTTCAATCGAGCTATCTTATTTCCTGAGTTTATTGGTTTTCATACGTCTTTCAAAAAATATGAAGAACCGATCATAACCCCAATCAGCTCAACAAAATATGGATCAAAATCAAGAACCTCTTGTTACAACACAGATTGATTTAGTTGTGCAATACAATCGAACTAAACTTCTGGATTCATTGAAGATGAGGCCTCTGTAAGTTCCTTGTCATGAAGCATCCAACAGATGTAAAAGTCCAGCCATCCATTGACAATGGCATTCTCAAAGATGTTGTCTCTCTCTCTTGCATGCGTCCATTTAGGAACTTCTTGCACGAACAAGGATTTTTCTCGTAGTTCACCCCTTTTCAAAAATGTTTCCAATCAGCATGAAAAGCTCCCTCTAGCCGGTTCAAAACACTGGCCTTGTAAGAAGGGTAATCTGTCCATTACTTCATTAACTGTGACTTGTCCATGCATAGTACCTTAAAAATATAAAACCCTATTATTCAATTTGTAATATAAAGATTTACATAAAAATTATAAACCCAAATATAGGACAGATTGTAGTGACTTCTTTTACTAAACCTTAAACCCTGATATATCATTGGCCTAAACTTATTACAATAAATCTAGGAGAGGAGAACTATTTTTTTAATGTTATTGTTAGAGAATGTAATAGATGGGTCGTTGGATATCTTTAAGATCCAATTACTCCCTCTCATATTTAGTTCCACATCGCATACATGTGGAACCTGTTTGTCTATGAGGCTATATAACAAGCCCTACACCTCCGATATTCATTAAGAGAGATTGTAATAAAATACTGACCCTTTGTGGCAGTTCTCCCGTGGTTTCATTCCCCTCCTCACGGAGTAGGGTTCCACGTAAATTCTCTAATGTACTTTATTATTTATTGCTCTTGATCTATTTTTGCTTCTGCATTATGTTTTTCAACATGGTATCAGAGATGTTGATTCTAGGGTCTGTTATTTAAGGTTTTTCTTTTTTAATGATATGTTCAAGTTCTGGCTGCTACGATTCACAAGATATGATGGTTCCATCTCCTCAGCATGCGGTGACAAGGGTTCCCATAGAGGAACCCTAAATCTCCGAGCGAATAGGGTCCTGCCAACTCCCAGCAACCCTGCCCCTACTCTCATGGCACCGCTCTCTATGGCCATTAGGCGACACTGTAAGCATATATCCAAGACCACATCAACACTCTCATCTCTATTCTCACAAAAAAATATGAGGAAAACCCCAAAGACATCACCGAGTTTGAAAGAATTAAAAGAGAAGCTCAACTAGGGTTCCATCAACGCTGAAACCACACTGCCCAACCACCTCCAAGCGGAGCCTAACAAGTGTGGTGCTCATATCCCTAAGCACTTCTAGAAGCTTTTCTGTGCAACTAATTCCAAGAACCACCACCAAAACAAACCCATCTCCACGCTTGATGTGGCTCCTCCTCCTCTATGCCAGTACGATATCTCCAAGATCCCTCTACATCGCCCTATCACAACAGAGAAGGCATCAAACATGAGGATCCCTCTTCCAGGCGGTGCCCAATACCACCTTCGCACAAGATGACCGCTCTCCAAGATGCTATATCCCCCTTGGTATCTCAACGCTACTATCTCCCTTCGGTTGCACATCTGTCTTGTGCAGGCAACTCCCCTCCAGGAACAAACTCTAGGGGGGATGTTCCTATAAAATGAACCCTAGTAAGATGGGAGCCCTATTTTGGGCTTTAAGAATCCACATGTTCCATGGGTTGCTCCCGTTATATTTAAAAAGAAAACTATTGCTATTGGGCCCAACAAGATAAAAAACATGACAAAAAAGGAGGTTGAGTCCCATAGGAAGCATGTTACTGCATTCAAAAAAAAGGGGAGAAAGGATCCAACTGAAAAAGAGAGAGAAGAAGATAGGATTTTAAAAAAGCAAAAAATAAAAAAAGAAAAGAAAAGAGAAGTATATTTGAATTAAAAAGAAGAGAATATCTGAGATACAAAAGAGAGGAAACAACTACAAAAAAAGAAGAACAACAAGAAGAAGAAGGACGATTTATGCAAAAAAGGAAGCACAAAAAAGAGAAAAAAAGGGAAAAAAAAAGATGAGTGTATTATTTTATTTCTCCCAACTTGTGATTTATTTCTATATTCTGAGAAGTATGAGAGAAAGGGGAAGTGAGAGCATGGTAACATACTCTTCTACTTGAGATGTATCTACTAGATTTTTATTTCGTCCATCATCATCTACTCGTGGCTCCTCTGCAAAAGCACCTATGCATTGGTTGTCTATCCCAGATCATTGGGCGCATATCCCCAGCTCTCGAGAACTGCATAGGAGAGGACCACTGCGTTGGGTGCCTATCCCAAATCGTCGAGTATCTATCCTCACATCAACATGGACTTCTTACCTGGGATCATCTCGGAATTGTACTGACCATCCACAACTTAAAGACATATTGACACTCTAGACTACTAATAGAATCAGCCTTCTTCACTGAGCATCGAGTTCTTCCGGACGTTCTATTGTGTGACTGCTCTCCATAATGGACTTCTTGTAGCTAGAGACCCACTCCAGGCATGACATGGTTGTTGCAATGACTCTACTATATGTACGGCTTGATCGTCGTAGACCCACCTTCTAATGAGGTCTTGTACCACCACCAACTTCTCTGAGCGGGTCTTCTCCCATCTCTCTCAGATGTATCGAGTCAAGATGAGTTCTATATATTTTCTTGTATTCTCAGCTCAAGTTGAGGGGGAGTATTAGATACTGTGATAGATGGGTAATGGGATCTCTCTAAGATCAAATTACCCCCTCTCATGTTTAGTCCCACGTCACCTATTTTTGGAATTCCGATATGTGTTTTGGGCTATATAAGAAGCCCCAAACCTCATGTATTCATTGAGAGAGATTGCAATAAAATATCTGACCCTTTGTAACCTTTCTCCTGTAGTTTCATCATACTTGTCATGGAGTAGGTTCCAAGTAAAATGTTTAGTATTCTTCATTGTTTATTGCTCTTGATTTATTTTTGCTTCTGTGTTGTATTTTCCAACAATTATCACCTGAGTTCATCCATAAAGATTTAGACCTTACTATAAGATAAACATTATTACATGCTAGTTTATATCCAAACAAATTTTTTCAGCATAATCCCAAACCCCTTCAGTATCCCTCATAAGCCAATTACGATCAGTTCTTAAAGCTATCACTGCAGTGATAATAATTGAAGTCGATTAAGATTATTTTGGTATCCCTTAAAGGAGTGGAGTTATCCTATCGAAATGTATGCTCAAATATAAATTGTTGCACTAACAACAATCACCTTATATTTGGTTCGAATGTTTATTGATTAGTCTCAAACCTTCCAACTAAGGAAAGCTAATATAAGTGCAATATTATATAGGCATCTTACATCATCATATGTAAGTGCACAAATGAGAACTAAAAAAGATTTTCGTAAAATATTTGATAATCATTTATGTTAGCCAAACATTTACATAGATTTGGTAGTTTTAAGAGGGGAATATGAAGCTATGTAACCCTAAAAGTGTGTGTAATCATTGTGGTAGTTATAACACTTATTGGAAATGTACTAGCAAAAAAATGGAGTTGTACATGCACGCATCAAAATGAGCGACCATTAGACTGTGATATCTCATCCTGAGTGTGCCCACTTGTTTTGTTAAAAAATAAAAAATATATCACATTAGAAAGTAATAAAATCTTCCAATGTGTTGCATACACCTCTCATTGTGTAGGATCACACACCACATGGTATGGAGGAAAGCATGATGTTTGACTTATTTTGTGTGATTTCACATGTAATTAGCTTTTTAACCATATTAAATATCTAAGTACATATTAATGTTGCACATATTGTCACATTAATTAAAGTTTTATGTGATAAATTATCGCAAAAAGACCTCTTAATGTGGCACATATTGTAACATATGATCACATACACGTATATACCCACACCTATGTACTAAGAGGCATATATAGATACATACATACATACATACATTTACATACATACATACATAAATACACATAAATATGATAGATACCCTGCATATCAATAGATAGATATACACACATATAGACATACATAGATTATACATAGATACCCAAATACCTACATACATAAATACATACATACATTCATACATACCAAATTCAACTACATACATAAATAGAAATCTACATACATACATAGAAATTATAGATACATGCATATATACACACCTACATACATAGATACATAGAGACACACATACCAACATAAATACGTACATAAATGCATATCTACATAAAATAAAAGATAAAAACAAATACATATATAGATACATGTAAACACACATATATGCATATATACCTACACACATACATAGCTACATAGATAGATAGATAGATAGATACAAATATAAAGTACATATACATGCATAGAGATTGGAGTTTATGATCAGAAAGGTGTCTTACTCTAAGAAGAAAAATACCTTCGTCTGTTCAACAAAGAATGCAATTGATTGTGAATAATAACTTCTAATAAGTCATACTGCATCTAGGCAAGAATTGAGGATGAACCTATTGATATACCGCTATCCAGAAAAGGCAAAAGATCTACTTTTCGTGTCAAAGTATCTATCTTGTGTTTATATTTCTGTGCACACTTGTGCATGTGCTCTACCCCTCATCATCAATGTAAAGGACTAATATTGAGGATATGTGCAAAGTTATTGTATTTTTAATAAAATAATATTCTATAATTATTATATCATTGATGCATTTCCATCACAAAACTAACAATATTCTAGTAGCACAATGTTATCAAAATGAATATGACGAGCAAACACTACAAGAAAAACACGACTTGGCGAGCACAAAAGGGTGAGGACGGGACGAGCACATGTGCTCGCAACCTTTGGACAAGCACCTTGCGAGCACACGTCCTCACCCATCTACGTCGCCTAGTTAAATTTCAATATGTGATTTTAAATGGCGCGTGAAATTTTGGGGGAGAGTACTTGGAAAGCACATTGGCGAGCACATGTGCTCGCCCATGTATGTTAAACAGAACATTATCGAGCTCCCTGTCCTTCATTCCAAATGAAATCAAACCCTAAAAGCCCTCCCCCGACAATCTTTGAGCAGTATCCCTCACCTCCATCGACCATCATTTCGCTCCACTATAAGCTACTTTTTCTTCCATAAGGTATTTCGAGCACTCCTCTCTTGTCATTTTGATTTTGTCTGCATAGTATGGATATAATTAATGCTTCAAGGTTTTCAATTTTTATAGACTAGAACATCATACCTTGTTTTTAGAATTCATTAACTTGTTTATTGTACATCATACGATTATATTGTGTATATTAGATGTTAGAATTGATTTTGTTAGTTATTGTATATGCATATCAACATGTATGGAAGGTGTATGATAAAATGTCTAAACCATTACCATTTGAAAGAACAAATTGTTCAAATTTGTTTACTTGTAGATATGACATTATACGATTAGATTACCATAAATTATATTTTAGAAAGAATTTTGTGAGGGTATTCTATATACAAATCAACATGTATGCAAGGTGTATGACAAGCTAATGAAAAATCGAGAAATTTCATTGTTATATGTGATGTGATAACTTACACATAGACTAAATACCCATATTTTTCTACCATTTTTATGATTATACAGTAATGATTTATTGTATATGCGCTTGTGGTACTTAAGTATGTGTGTGTGTTGGTGTGTGTGTGTGTATGTGTTAGTATATGTGTACATGTGTGTGTTAGTATGTGTACATATGTATACATGTGTGTATAAATGTTGTGTATATTAATACAATGTTGTTTCTTTATAGTAATTTTTGTCTCTAAGTTATGTATATGTGGGTATGAGAGGGATGGGGAGTGGGGAAATTATTTTTGTGTGAGTTGTTTATGTATGCGTGTTATGTGTGCATGCATGCGCATGTATCTTAAGGAGTGTGTCAGTATAATGTGTATCAGAGAGAGTGTGTATGTATATTAGAGTATGCTTAGTATGTATTAGAGGGTGTTTTAATTTAGTATGTATGGAGCACGAGCTTGTGAGAGTGAGGACACACTTCTTAATATGTTACATTTATTTTAGTGTGTAATATTTATTTGTGAATCGTTGATAAAATAGCCTTTAATTTTTATGTTATTGATGAAATACCTAAAATTTCTACATGTGGAATGTTGTCATAGATATGCGTGTTAACCTAGCTTTTTATTTTACATTTTTTATTACTTTGCAGATGAACGTGATTGTGAGGGTGAACATATATTATCTTATTTGTTCCTATTTGGATATAACAGGAGGGAGCTCTCGATATTATTGATAACACTTTATTTTCTAGTAAAAATCTCTCTATCTTTAGTTTATTAAGATTTTGGGAGTAGTCCTATATAATTAAATGCAGGCTTGCGTACATAATATAGACTCATTTTCCAGACGTCAACTCCTCTATCATTAGGTATGCTCATTTAAATATTGTCCTCCTACTTTTATCCATGTATATCAAGTTTCAAACTTTGAATTAAAGTTTATAGTTAAGTGATTAGGAACATGTTAAGATCCATATAAAATAGGATGGGATCTAGTATGAAGAATTGTTTACGATAATATGATCATGTATATATTTTTATTTGTAACTATAGAGTCATGTACATGCCTTTCAAAATTTCAAACTCTATAAATATGCATTATTTCCTCTTATCTTTGTATTTTAAAATATGTGTATATGTAAAAGGAATCAACATCTAAAGAATACACTACAAAGCAAATAAGATGAGGATGAGGTGGAAGAAGAACATACCATATTATCAATAATGATATTATTTCTCTATAAGAGAAAAGGAAGAAATGAAGTTGTAAGTGATGCATTTTTTATAGTTTTATCATCTCTTTACTATGTCTTTAATAAAAAAGGTCTTAGAAGTACTAGGTATAAAAATATATATTTATTCATCTCTTTATTCCATCTACTATAATGGTTACATCAATAGAAATTGTAACTGAGGAGGCTGTCTTGGAAGGGTTCGAATCCCTAGCAAACATATGTGTATTACAATAGTATTATTCACGAGTTAAAGAGGTATTTTTGAAGGTATAATGCATTAGGTTTATTTTTCTATACCTATTTATGGTTGTTCTTCACAAGTTAATATTCTTTCTACATATCAAATGGAGTTGTACTTTAGTGAGTATGGATGTGATCGAGATGATGCATAAGGTTAACCCCTATATAATTAGGTATTTTAAGTTTAGTTTTATCATCTTGCTTTGATGCATGCATATTCAAGTTTCAAGCTATTAATTTTATTTTATTCTAATCGATTAAGTACAAGGTTTGATCTATATAAAATATGACGGAAAGAAGATAAGGAGGATGCACTTATATAAGTAGACGAGGTTAGTGCATATGATGATTTTTACTATTATATCATCATTAGTACTTTGTATTCATGCATTTACTTTCATGATTTTGTAAGATGATTTGTTGGAAATGCACTTCACTAAGTAGATGAAATTAGTGCATGTGATAATTTTTGCTATTGTATCATAATTTAGACTTTGTTTTCATGCATTGACTTTTATGTTTTTGCAAGATGATCTATTGAAAATGTACTTCACTAAGCAGACAAGGTTATTGCATGTGATGAGATTATCTATTATATCTTCATTCACATTTTATCTTCATGTATCTACATTCATGATTTTGTAAGATGATTTATTGAGCATGCATGTCTAGAGGTATTATTCTTTTTATTGTTGAAAAGCGTATTCACTTCCAATTTTTCAGAATTATAGGATTTCAGGTCCTTACATTTGAACACGATCGTGAGTATGAACATGATCATTTTGTTGAAAGAGTATGAACATGATCGTGAGGATGTAGAAGGCCAAACCCTACGCCATTAGGTATGCTTGATTAAATTTTATCATCTTGCTTTGATACGTGTATATTCAAGTTTCAAACTATTAATTTAATTTTACTGTGAGCCGACTAGGTGCAAGGTCTGATCTTTATAAAATATAATAGGAAGATGATAAGGTGGATGCACTTCACTAAATGGATGAGGTTAGTACATATGATGATTTTTGCTTTTGTATTATGATTCATACTCTTTCTTCATGTATTTATTTTCAAGTTTTTGCAAGATGATTATTTGAGTATTTATATGTTAATGTTTGACTGTATTAGGTTCTTGTGTATTTATGTGTGTGTTAGAGTGCTCATATGTATATGCTAGTATGTTTATATTTGTTTGTGTGTTACATTGTGTTAGTTTATGCTATAGTTCGTATGTGTTACACCGTGAAAAAGAGGGTGTGCATGTTTTTCTTAAGTTCGTTTATGTTTGTGTGCTTGAGTGTTCTTATGTGAATGCTAGTGTATGTTAGTATGTATGCGTATATTGGAATGTGAATGCAAGAGATATAGTGTGTGTATGTTTGTTAGAGAGTGCAGAGTGTTTAAGTATAGTGTCTTGGTTCTAGATATGAAGTTCTTGTGTGTTGGTATGGTGTTTGTGTTAGTATACCTATGTGTGTTATTATTTGAGAGTGTATGTTACTGTGTATGCTAGTGCACTATAAAAAGCATGTGCATATGTGTTATGCATGAGAGAGAAAGAATGTGTATACGAAATGAGGATAACACTATGAGAGAAGATAGCAATCAAATTGAAGTATGGGCTCTCCAACTTGGCATAAAATATGTTTATATAGTATAGGAGTATTACAATGACTTTATAATTGGTGATACAGGTTCAACGGGACTTCGAAACCTTGAAGAATCTATATTTTTTCACGTTCTTTGAAGTTAGCGAGCACATGTGCTAGCCAAGTCTTAGCTAAATGCTAGCTAATATAGGATCTAGAGATCAGTTGGCTAGGACTTGACTAACACATGTACTCGTCCACTTTTAGTGGCAAGCATATGTCCTCGCTAATAGAAATAGCGAGTAGGGTTTTAACGAGCACAAGTTTGGTGAGCACATGTGCTCGTTAAATGACTTGTAGAGCACTTGAAGAGCACTTTGAGAACACCCGGGGAGGACATTTATGCTCTCCAAAAATGCTTTTTTTATAGTGAAATTGTATCTAAATGAACAAATTCTATCTAAAAACGAACTAAGAAATAACTCAATGTTCATCTAACATGAACAAATCATATCTAAATGAACAAAAATATACAAATTATACCTTATGATGCTCGGAAGTGCGGAGAAGGATATTGGATGACACTGGTGGGGAGGACATAGCGAGGTGGCAGCGAGCTGGGGAGGAGGAGGGATGCTGGGAAGGGGAGGAGGTGGTGGGTAAGAGGGAGAGGGACAGAGAGGAGGCATGCCGGAGAGAAAGTGGGCCGGGGAGGAGGAGAGTGGACGGGGAGGGGAGGTATACCGAGGAGGGGAGGAGGAGACTGATTGGGGTTGAAGGAGGTGGGGAGGAGGAGGATTGAGTGGAGGCGGGCTGGGAAGGAGGCGATAGAGGAGGAGGGAGAGGTTCTGGAGGAGGCAGGCTGGGGAGGAGGGAGCTCGAGGCTCTAGAGGAGGAGTCCAGGGAGGAGGCAGGGTGGAGGATGAGCCCTGCAGAAGAGGTGCGAGGGTTGGGAGGGGCTGAGACTAGAGGGAAAGAAAAAAAACGTCAGGTGCTAGAAATAAATAGGCTTAATTGTGCGATCGCACAAACCGCCAAAACTGTTTTTTACATCGTAAAAGTATTTTTGGCGATCATTTAAATGTGCAGTCGCACAAGCCACCGAAACCATATTTATTTATGTTTTTAAATAAAAATATATATGCCATACATTGCGACGGGTCAAAGGCGAACGATAAAAAATATATCTTTTTTGTCGGTTGTTATCGATTGTTGCAACTGACTACGTAAATATTAATAATTCCAATAGTGTTGTCATACCTATCCCCACCAATCATTTGCTAATTAATCTTTATAACTTCTACACACGCCATCTCGCCTATATTACAAGTCGGAGCACATACTAGAAGAAAAAATAAAGAAACTAATGAACGTAGAGAGATACTTGACATTGTCTTATCTTGAGGAACTTCCAAGATCTTGAAGAGAGTATAATACAAATCTCCATGGAAGAATGTAAAAGTCAAGGAGAAGATGAAGCTCACGTGCTCCTTATCCTTCTTAGTTGAAAAAAAAATCAAATACAGTTCAAATCTAGAGTTTAACCTCTTCTTCCCATGACGATTGTTGTTAGCATATCCTCTTTAAATGGAATGACTTCTAAGTCCTCAAAGACCACACCCATCCTATCCAAGCAATGAGATACCTTCTAGATTTAAGAATCAATTTCTTTTAATGTAATATGATATTTTTTATATGTTATATTGATCATATTTATGATTAGAATATACGTTATAGTTGGCTTTTTCCATTTAAATATTAATACACACATTTTAGTAAAGAAAATAGAACCCACACTATTAATTTCAACTTCAAAATATATGGCAAAGATAGGATAACCCATCGAAACATGGTTTATAGTGGGGTCCTGAGCCAAGCCTTGACTAAACCTTGGAAATCTTAATGTCATAATGCCTTTCAAATCCTCCTAGCTATTATCCTACTGTAATAATTATTGCTAAGAAGAATGCCCATGTTGTGGCAATTCCACCCAGAAGGTAATGGGTTACACCGACATCACGTCCTTGTGTAATGCTCAAGGCCCTAGCATAAGTAGCAGGAACAACTTTTAATTTGTTATGAGCCCAAACTATGGATTCAATAAGTTCTTACCAATAACCACGTCCGCTGAATAGAGACATTAAAGTAAAAGCCCAGACAAAATGAGCACCCAAGAAAAAGAGACCATACACGGATAATGAAGAACTATAAGACTGAATTACCTGAGACACATGTGCCTATAAGAAATCTCGAAGCCACCCATTAGTAGTAATGAAACACTTTTATTTGTGACTCCTTTTGTTTAATTTAATACTAGAAATAAGAAAAAAAACATGTTATATATTTTTTTCTTATTTTATTAACTTAGACTTGTCATTTTGGTTTTTCGAATTATATCAAGATTTCTCTTACAATTACTTATTTGCCTTAAATTCAATTAAACTTTTTGGAAAGAGTTTGTATTGTGAGTGATTTTTTGTAAATCCTATGTATTTGAATGATTTGAAGGTCGAAATAATAAATATGATATGATGTGATATTGTTATTTATTGCACTAATTATATTTATTATTATAATATATTTTTATGCGAGTTTTCCATTTGAATGTGACAAAAAGTACTACAATAAATTATATGTGGAGCCCACCAGATTCCAATTCATTTACTAAATTGGAGTAATCCACAGCCAAACATGGATTAAGAAAGGGTTAATAAACTTAACCTCGAGTAAAATGCTAACAAATGTGCCCTTAATAGTTTAATAGTAGCACCTCATTCTTATTCGCCCTGTTGTATTGGTAATAATATCGCAAATCACGGGCACTAAAATTACATATGAATATATATATATATATAGGGAAAAGGGAAGCTACACCGGGAGGTGCAGCCAACTAGCTACACCCGGGTATTTTTCTCTTTGATTTTTGATTTTTTTGAAGGAAACTTATGGGAGATTTACTTAGTTTATTGTGTGGAATATGTGTTTCAAATTTCATGCAAAACATACACTCCTAGCATGCCCATCTAGATATGGTCAATTTCAATAATTCTGAAACCGTTAAAATGTCATAGCCTTGATGGAGATGATAGAAATGTCGAATTTAGTTGAAATTGGTATGATATCATGGTGATATATAGTGATTTAAATTCCCCTAGGTTTCCTTTCAAAAACACAAAAAATCGATGAAAAAAATGGCCGGGTGCAGCTAGTTAGCTACACCCCCGGGTGCAGCTTCCCCAGCCCCATATATATATATATATATATATATATATATATATATATATATATATATATATATATATATATATATATAATATAAGGTTCTTTGTGGATCTAAGTGATTGCATCTTATATATTTGGGCCAATAAGCCGAATGATGGGGCTACATAAGCAATTACTGGACTGGACTTTATTTTTTATATTGGGCTCAATTACCTACTTGCATGAAAACGGATCGATATATTATAACCCTAAGTCTGGTTATCATATTCGGACATTATTGAACAAGGATATCGTATTCCAACATTTAATGAAGTTGTTTCCAAATATGCACAACAACAACAAAGTTTTTTTCTCGAACTAAGTAGCATTGGTTACATGTATTTTTTGCTTCCATTCAGATTTATCTTGAGTTATTCTCGCACTTAGACTCAAAGACTAAGATCCCTTCGTATAGTCTCATTCCAATAATTTTTGTGCCTTCCTCGCCATCTCTTAGCTGACTCAACATCCTGAAACTCGCATCTCCTAACCGATGCATCACCTGACCTCCTTTGTAAATCACCAAACCACCTTAAGCGATTTTCTCGCATTTTATTCTCGATCGGAGCTACATCTACTTATGTTTTGATGGCATCTTTCTGAATCCGATCTTTATGTTTGTGTGTCCACACATCCACCTTAGCATTTTCATTTCTGCTACTACCATTCTCTGCACATGTCTAAGGTTTACATGCCAACATTAAGATCTATAAAGTATAGCAGGTCTCACAGCTGCTTTGTAAAACTTTTCTTTAATTTTCAAAAGAACTAACAAAACAATTTGATTATGCACATCAATTTGAAAAAATAAATTTAAATATAGACACATGATAATAACTAAATAATGTGGATGAAAATCTACATATTCCGATATTTCATACTTATAATAAGGATTTAATGAGGTTGTCTTTAGTTGCCCCCGTCCCATATTTCAGCAAGTTTTTTTTTGTTTTTTGGAAAATACCATCATTATTTTAATCATTATACCTCTCTAATATGGTATTCCAATTTCATCAGAAATAGAGACTCTTATGCCCTACATCCAGAACATGCCGACTACAACAATTCCAAGACCGTTAAAATTATATGCTCTAGATGGAGGGTATAGGAGCCTCTGTTTCTGATGAAATTGGAATGACATATTAGAAGGATATAATGATGAAAATATATGAAGGTATTTTTCAAAAAATCAAAATATAGGGTGGGGGCAACACCATTATTATTGTATACTTTCATAATTACCATGCGTGGCATCTCACTTACTCTTCATTTTTTAAATACCTTTAAAAATAAAAAATAAAAGTGGGTCAAGCAAAGTTGGCTCCCCAGTAGCCTCATTTTATATGTAGGATAAAATAAAAAATAAAGGTGTTTATTTTTCCATGCTTGCCCCACTTGGGAAAATTTTGGATGGGGCAAGCCAAGGGGCCAAAATAAAGGTATTTATTTTCTAAAAAAATAAAAAATAGGGAAAAATATGGGTGGGAGTCTTCAATTGGCTACACCCAAGGTATAGCATCATTTAACACACACACACATATATGGCTTATCCAGAGAGCCCCTTGCCTATTTGAGTTGTGGTGAGCACCAAACGTGGGCTCGTCATGTGTATAGGTTGGTTCTATTTGGTAGGAGACAGTTTTGGCAATAACAATGTGCTTTGCATTATTAACATAATAAGAATTCGAGTTAAATCATTTCCTTGAAAATATGTGGTCGATTTTAGTAAGATAAAAAATCCATGTTTAAATTATTGCTGGCATACAATTTATTTATGGAATGATCATTCCACGTATAGATTAGAAAAGGTTAATTACTGATATAATCAATTTATCTATTACGTAAATTACCAATATCCATACAAAAACTACCAATACAAATATCCATATTACTGAACGCATTATGATTGTTATTGAATTTATAGTTATTTAGTATTTCTGAATATGTACTAGACAATTGAATAGATAAAATACTTATGTTTATATGAATAATTACTGAATATCCATGTCCATATTACTGACTCAATGTTAGTTACTGAAATTATAGTTACAGAATGATTAGTTACTGATGTTATACTTAATAATGTTCATATAGCAATTGCTATTTACAAATGTCCATATTATTGAACTCATTGTAATTGTTACTGAAGTTATGGTTACTAGTATCCATACATCAATTACTGATTATATAATTGCTGTGTCCTTACAATATTTAATGGTTACAATGTTCAGATTATTGAACTAATTATGATTATTACTGAAGATATAGTTACTTAGTATTACTGAATAATTGATAGATGATTGAGTAGAAATATTACTGATGTTGTACGAAGAATTACTGAATATTCATGTCCATATTACTGAGTCATTGTGATTAGTTACTGAAATTATGGTTACACATCAATATATTCATTTGATGACTGTATTTGTGATTACCTCTTGTATTAGTTACAGAATGATTGGTTCTTAATAATATTGTCAAAAATGTTCTTCTCGCCTCTTTAATCAGGAAGTATACATCAATCATCAATATTTCATTTTTATTTTTTTCATCCACGAATGATGTTGCGAGTTGTAAAACATCAGAAGTATTCTGACATCTGACATACCTGAAATAAAAATGAATTAGTAAACCAACAGTTGTGAGTTGTAAAAACTAAAGAGGAAGCAGTAACAATTATATAGACAATAGTAAAATTAAAATATCGTCTCAGTAAACAATGTAAATACATTAGTAACTCAGTATATTTCCAAAGTAGTTCATGAAAAATAATAATTGTGTTAGCGATAGTAACATAAAATATCTTATAAGTAAATTAAGTAAATACATTAGTAATCAAGTATAAAAGATTTAGTAAGAATGACAAACTGACAAGTAATACAGAATATTTTATTAAGATACATAAGTAACTAGTGAATAAAAATGAATCAGTAAAAATAATATATAGAAAAGTAATACATGCCATTGTCACTAACTTTGACAACATAAGTAACTTAATATCATTTTTTTATTAATTTGACTCAGTAACATAATGTGATATAAGTAATTTCTAAGGATTCAAAAGTAATATAAATTGAACATGATCCTTCTGAAATAGTATTTTCATGATCCAAATCCAATTGCAAGTCAGCCATCGTCGAACCTTCTCATATGATATTCTGACGATCCAAATCCAACCAAGAATCATCATTCACTATTGCTTCTATGATATCATCATTCAAATGCAATCGCACATAATCCATCACGTTTAAAACTGAAATCAAAAACTAAAAAACGATCATATTTTACCAATAATATGAAACAAACATTTAATATTCAAAAACAAAATCTTATATTGGACAAATCGATCGTCTCAGTTTACAAGATCAATCTCCTTACGTCGCAAATCGCCGGATCAATCTTTTCTCGTTGCAATACAATACGTTTCTATAAGTGTGTGTCATATTTAGACTTCCTTATAATTTCCAATTAGTTTTCTTCCCATTATGGTTACGGTTCCTATATTTGGAGATTGAAAAAATCTTCTTAAAAAAGGCAATACTCGTGTATGGTGGATTAAGATCAAAGAGTTAAAAAGACAGGCTCATCTCATCTCGAATGGGCATAGGGCTCATTGGATAAAAATCCTATATATATAGCATAAAATGGGTATGCCCATAGGCAGGCCAACTTGGCTACCCTACCCTTATTTGTTTATTTCTTGCGGTATTTTCTGAAAACACCTAGGGTGATTTAGATCACTAAATGATATTATGCTTGCATTCAAATTTCGTGTAAAACATACATTCTTAAGTCGTCAATCAAGACTGTCAAATTTTAAAGATAATTAGAATTAGTGAACTTGACTATATTAGATGATTGGGTTAGGAATGTCTATTTTACATGAAATTTGAATGACAACATATTGTCATCTAGTGGACTAAATCCCCCCATGTGTTTCAGAAAATATCTTACGAAATGAAAAATATAAGAGTGGGGGTAGCCAAGTTGGATCCCCATTGGGGTAGTCTCATTTAAGCCACATGTGTGCGTGTGCACATGTGCGTGCGTGCTTTCGTGCGTGTGTTTGTGTGTGTGTGTGTATGTGAGAGAGAGGTGATGAATACACATTCATCACTCTTTATTCTTATATTTTAGCTACAAAAACCTATGCAAATGCATGTAGATATGTGTAAATAGGAAAAGTTAGCAAAAGCATGCATGTTTGTAAATATAGATAATTAGCATGTTTTTATGCAAAAATAAAAGAATAAAGATGAAAAAGAAAAAGAGGGAAATATTTAGAATAAATATTGAGCAACCTAACCCAAGGGAGGGCTCAGCATGGGCCTGACCGCATAAAAGCCAAGTAGAGGGAGATAGGGGCTCACACATGTATATATTTGTAAATAAATAAAATAGATATTTTCCTCACCCAAAAATATGTTGTAAATATTTGTAAATATTTTATATATATTTATGAGCTATTAAAAACAAGATAAAAATCTTAAAAATCAAAAATCCAAAAAGAACCTTTCACCATGTACATATACCAGCTTCCTTATCTATTTCACCTTGTAAATAAAGGTATTTATTTTTAAAACTTTTTGTAGATATTCTATGGTATATATTGTACATAAAATAAATAAAAAGAAACAAAACAAAAATCAAATAAAAATTACAAAATTAAAAACACAAAAACATATTGTATATATACCATGTACATAAATATACATAAATAATTATTTAACCTATGTATATAAATAATAAAAATAGAATAAAAATAGCCTTTTATTCCTCATTTTATCCTATAAATAAATAAAATATAAAATAGGAATAAAAATGTATAAAAATAACTAATTAAAAATCAAAAATTAAAAATCAATATAGTGTATATATACCTATGTATAGCTATTATGTAAATACCTTATTTTGATTTCCAAAAATTAATTAAAAATCACAAAAAAATAGAAAAAATTAAAACAAATATTTTTCATGTTTTGAGTTTTTGAAAATTCGGCCATTTAAGGCCCCAAAAAAATCAAATAAAGATATAAGCCTTGGCGGGCTCTGATTGGTCCACGGGGGATTGTTGACCCCCGGTCAACTCTCCCCCCAGGACCACCAGAGCCGGGTCCCCCTCGCCCGACCCGTTTTCTCCACTTTCTTCACGGATAACCCGACCGCCTTCTTCCTTAACCCCGGGCCCCGATTGATACCCGATCATCCAGGACCCTCGCCCGGGGTGGGTTTACCAGATCCGAAGCCCGAGCACCTCGCCCGATCACCATCTTCTCGGACCTGGCGCCATATTTAATGTCGTCACCGACGACCTATTCACGCCATCTTTGATCTTCCCCTCGGCGCCTGTGAGCTCCTCCAGACCACCCGAGTGACAGGCGAGTGATTTGGAGTGGAAGCGAGGCCTGGGCAGCCGGAAATCACTGATCCGGTGGTTGACTCCGCCGTGCGCCGCCGCGAGCGCGCCTGAGCCTCGGGGAGCTCGACGACCCCTTGAGGCAACGACCGGGAGCCTCCTTGGCTCCAGCCCAGTCGACAGCAGCCATCAGGTAGCTTAGTTAGGCCATAGATTAGCTTAGTTGTTGATTTTTCGCATTTCAGTAGTTTTAGCTCCGCCGCTGCCATCTGCCGTATCCGTCTACCCATCCGATCATCCGACACTGCCATCACCTCCGCCAGCCTTCTCTCCACCTGCTCCGCCCCTTCACACCCCTTGTCTCGCCCAGGAGCAAGGTCTCGGCTCTCACCCCTCCGCCGCTCGCCGGAGAGCCATCGCCTCGCACCACCAGCCATCTTCCGCCCGCTCTGACGGGTCGAGGCACTTTGCCCTCGACCCAGCTTCTTTTCTGTGCAGGTCTCAAGGCGAATCGACCTCATCTGGAGGTCGGAGCTTCAGAGCACAGCAGCTCCCGCCCCTTGACGTCGCCGGAGCTCTCCTGAGCTCCTCTCTTCCTTCGGAGCGTTGCATCGGGTGCGGAGCTTCACGGGGAAGCTTCTCCGCACCTTAGGAGAGGTCGACGAGGACTACCGTGCACACAGAGGGCCGGCGAAGCTCGCCGGCCGCCAGTTCTTCCACCATCCTCTCCGACCGTCAGATCAGCCGTAGAGCTCCAGATCAGATCTTGACCGTTTATTCGCGGAGCTGCAGATAGCGTCAGATCAGCTGCGGTGTGATCCTAACCGTTGATTCACCGAGGGTTCGTCCACCACGCACGAGGACCGTCCGATCTCCACGTGGAGGACCCTCCTCCGTTCGATCAGGCCAAGCTTATTAAGGTCAAAGGCGCCACTCATCTCCACCGTTGGATCATCTACGTGGCGCTCCTCCAGCCGTCGGATCGCGTCGAGGTTCTCCTTCGTGTGCGCCGCACCATCCCGTCCGTCCAACCTGCCACGTGTCGCACATCCACCCCCTCGACATTAATAAAAGGGGTAATTTCTCTTTAGGCCCCTTTACTTTATGCATTTAGTTTTTAATCCTGTAAATAAGTAGTTTAGTTCTTTTACTTTTGTAAAATTTGCACTGTGGACCTTCTAGTTTATGAAAATTGCATTTATGCCCCTGCCTGTTGTGGACACGTGCATCGACACGTGATTATTTGGTGTTTTTGCATCTTTGGCCCTGCGTTTTTGCCCTGTTACGTTTCGTATTTTTAAAAATAGGAATTGCAATTTAGTCCTTCCAGGCCTGAGTCACGCGTATCGTGCGTGGCCTGGAGGGTTATTTGCACTCCTATACCTTTACTTTCTAGGGTTGTTATTCCAGGGACCCAGAACTTTATATTAATTGCAGAAAGGTCCCTGTGCCCTGTTGCTTTTGTTATTTTTGAATAAAATATCAAATTACCTCCAAATCCAATGAGATTTTGACACATGGCTCCTGCCATGGTGTAGGAATTTTACGGATTTTTGAGGACATTTTTGATTTCATTTAGTATTTTTAAAAAATTCAAAAACCTCCTTTTTAGCTACTGTCTAGGTTTAAAAATACCAAAAAAAATATAAAATCACCTCCAAAAATTCTAAAAAAATTAGCTACTGTTCCTTGCTTGTTGTTTGATTTTCTAGCCAATTTTGGCTATTTTCCATTAAGTAAAAACCCTAAAAATTGAAAAACCCCTAAAAACTCATAAAAATTATAATAAATAATTTAAAAATCCAAAAACAATAATTAGGGTGCCTAAATTTTCCTTGTCTTTTCTAGATTACAGGAAAATTACCTCCAAGGCCTGTTGAGACTCTTAAATATTTTATTTTTGAGTTTTAGGCCTTGCTGGACAATACCTAGGATTTTTAGCACTGTTTGATTTTTAGAAAATAATTTACCCATTAGAAAAATATCAAAAATTCACCAAAAACACTTAAAAACCTAAAAAACATAAAAATACTTTTTCCTGAATTTTTGCTTTATTTTTGGTGTGTTAAATAATTTTCCTAAGTGTGTTGATATTTGTTTCCTTTTATTTTCTTTATCTTTTAAAAACCCAAAAAAATATAAAAATTATTAAAAACCACTAAAAAACACTTTTCTTTTATTTTATTTTCTTTTTACTACTTCGTAGGCCCTAGGCCAATCCGTGCTCCTTGTGTTCGACCCTGGGAGCTATACCAGGTTAATCACATAGCTAGGACCGCTTGATTTGCTTTGTTTGATCTTTGATTGATTTTGCGGTTCGATATTTTTCTTGATTGAGTGACCCCGAGTGTTAGAGGTCGCAACGACCTATTTGATACCTTTACCTCGTTCGCTCGGGCCGCTCATCAGAATGGCGCCGTTGCCGGGGAGCACGGCTTAGTAGTTATTTTTGACTTTCTTTTCATTTTTGTTTTCGCGGCTTTTCGCGGCTCTTCGGAGCTCGCGGCTTTTCGCGGCTTTTGTTCATAGTTCCTTTTTTATTTATTTTGTTTTATTTTGATTTTTCTTTTCTTTTTATTTTTGTTTTATTTTGTGTGATTATTTTGTTTCCATTTTTGCACATATACCCTTGTTTTTATTTTCATTTATTATTTGATTATTATTTATTGGTCTGACCACTTTTCCTGTCTTCTTGCGAGGGCCCGAGGACCGCGGAGGCGACTTTCGAGGAGCCGGTGCAGCCGCGAGACTTGGAGGCGGCTTCTTTCTCTACGAAGCCGCAGGAGAGAGCGAGAGGAGAGAGTTGAGTGGGTGAGGCAGTAGGATAGTTTTTATTTCATTTATTCATTCTTAATTGTAATAATACAGGAACTGTGAGACTTTTAGACACTTAGACCGTAGCGGGTCTGTTTCGCCGAGCACCGGCGTGCTCGGGGGACCCATTAGGACCTCGCGGTTTTTCGCGGTTTTCTCGCGGCTTTTCTTTTTCTTTCTTACTGTCATTTTCCGGGTTTTTCGCGGTTTTTGCTCGAGCCCCTAGACATAGGATTTTTGTTGGTTGTGACGTAAGATTTCTAAGGCCCAACACTTAATAGAATATCTGTTCCTATAGAACGTAATTGGACCTTACTAAAATTCACTAAAAAAGTTAGTTTAATTGGATTTGAGACCACGTGCCGTTAGGAGTCACATACAGCGCTGGCAGGACCCGCAGTGGCGGGTACCGAGTGACTCCCAAGATCGGACTCCGGACTCGATTCGGTTAACTAACTATTGTTCTTCACGATCAATAGAAGTTGCTTGTCTTAGGACTCGGCTTTTTACCGTTGCATCATATAGCTTAGTTTACTTTTCTGTCTTTATTTTATGCGCGGATCACTCTGCATGTAGAGAGCTGGAGGCAGGTACGCTTTTCTGACTTTGCATGCATCATTGATTTCTCGTGCATCGGCTTTTTCGACTTCTCCCCCCGATTTTGGACTTAATAACCAGGAGAACCGAAAAATTCGTTAGGCGTTTTTGTTTGCATTGAAAAATATCTAAAAACAAAAACAATAAAATCGGGACTGCTAATCATACTTGACCTAAAAGACACTTCACTGAAAATCTGTCTTGGGGAGAGTAACCCCCTCCTTGTCTGGTTTGGATGAGCGAGAGAGTGATCCGCACATTAGGATAGAGCCTCCGATCTTTTCTTGACTGATTACCGGCTTTCAGTACGGGACAGTCGGTTGAGAGAGATTTGGACACCTATTTACCTCACGTAATCGCTCTGATAGACTGGATGATCACCTAAAATAAAATTGACAAGATAATTGACCGATCCCTTCGGTCTTCAGCTCTGTGTGCGTAGGTGAATTGGGGGTTTGCTTGTTCATCTTGTTTGATTGCCAGATCCCTTCGATCTTGTTCCCCTCCCTCACCTCCCTTCATTTCTCTTCTCCTTTACCCCTGGATGATGGATCCCCCTCACTTTGAGCCGACTCTTACGGCTTCTTCTCCGTCTTCTGACCATCACTCCATTCCACCTTCTAGGGAGGTCGGATCTCCGACCAACCTCCCGCTCCCTCCCTCCCTTTCATCTCATCACCTTGGGCATGCTGTGCTAGACGTCCGAGGATACCAGCTAGAGCAGATGCGAGACCCGGACGATGTTGTTGCTGAGTTGAGAGCGCACTCCGTTGGTGACCAGAGAGAGCAGTGGAGATTAGCAGACATATCCTATTCCGGAGGGATGGAGGAGCAGATAGCACATGGAGCTCAGTCAGCTTTTACACTAGGTCCATTCGTCTTGGATTTGGATTACGTTCAGCGACTGCCGACATTTTCAGGAGAGGCGCACGAGGAGCCTTATCTTCACCTGTCAGCTTTCGAGGAGTTTTGCAGAGCACAGAGATATTCAGACGTCACTGCAGAGGAGCTGATGAGCAGGACCTTCCCATTCACGCTTCACGACAGAGCCATGAGATGCACCGACGATTGGGGAGGATATTCGAGACGTGGGGAGAGCTACGACGAGAGTTCTTGCAGAGATACTTCCCTCCACGCAGAGCAGAGTTTATGCGGTCTTTGATCATGGACTTTTCAGTTGACCCCCAGGAGCCATTGCACGAGGCATGGCCGAGGTTTCTTGACCTCTTGAGGAGATTCCCTGAGCACGGACTTCCACTTACAGACTTGATAGAGATATCCATGCGGGGGATGACCGCAGAGCAGATAGCACTGGTGATTACCACATGTGGCGGTTCACACCGCAGTTCCGACATTCACTTCCTGGATACCATCTCGAGGTTACTTTCACAGAGATCTTCTTCGCGAGATGCCATGGTCGGGACAACACATGTGGACGATGTTGTACCAGTGCGGTGTGTCACTTTGCATGATGAGACAGTTTCTACACACCAGCCCGAAGATTTGGATGATGACGCACCATTGACAGAGGAGATGACCGCGATAGCAGAGGTTCGGACCCAGAGTCTACTTGAGTTCCCGTTGGCCTTCCAGTTGGAGTTCGAGTCAGCCCCAGAGTTCCCTGTTGACGAGTCTTGGATATCAGATCTTCTGATACTCCAAGAGCCGGAGGAGCCCCAGCTTTTGCAGCCATTGACCCAGACACTTCAGTTTCCAGTCCCGGAGGAGTCAGTTATCTTCCTGCAGAGACACTTCTCAGATGCAGACAGTCACCAGGACTCAGCCCAGCAGCCACAGCTCGATGAGGGACACCACTTTGAGAGTACAGACATAGAGAGTCCCGTCTTCGAGCCTTTTGTCCTCCACTTTGATGAGACAGATACATTTGCCGAGGACCAGCTGACAGCCAGCATAGCCGCAGAGCGAGGATCAACAGCAGACACTTTTCCAGCTTCCGCGGTGATGACTAGTACCTTCTCCTGCTTCCAGATTGCCGAGACTTACACTTCAGATGATGATGCAGCCTGGTGCACTGAGTGGATACTTGATAGCAGCGCAGATGCCTACCTAGATCCTGATCCTCTTCTTCTCACTTCTGATCCTGCATCTCTCCCCGAGGGTTATCTGCGGGAGGATGCCGTACTCGATGAGTACTCGGTTTCGCCTACTGAGCGTGTTTCCGATCTGGCGGAACACGAAACCGAGTCCTTAGATCATTCTGATTCTGATTCTTCTCACCTCGACGACCCTCGCGAGGATGATCCCATCCTGGAGATATTCGATGATTTGCCTGATCTTCTTCCATTCTATTCATCGGATATCAGTCTGTTTAGAGAGTCTCCTGATCTTGATTGTCCATACCTGCTTGAGACACTGATTGACGTGGACGATTCTATTACTGATCCATCTTTCTCCACGTTCGATTTCTTCGGCTCCACACTCTCACTCCAGTCTGATCCAGAGCCGACGATTTCTTTTGTGCTACCGGATCCTGATCACTTCTTTCCATATCTTTGGCCGGTAGCAGACACCCGCCTGATTGCATACCTGGGTGTCATACTTTACACTGTTGAGTTTGTCGTTGTTCTCACACCGAGACTGCGGCGACAGTACGGCATTCGCCTTACCCATGCCGTCCTGAACCTTGATACTGCATTATCCTAGCCTTTGCGCCTAGCTAGGGGCGTAAAATCTAGCGCTTGTTGAGAGGCACCTCAACATTGTACTCTTTTGTATATACGTGTTTCGTCTTATTTTGATCCTTCTTTCTTCCGTTCTTGATTTCACCCCAGGTCTCGCTTAGGATTATCTTTGCTATACTTAGGATATTGCTCATCCTAAGTATAGGGGGGTGAAAACACCGGGTTGTTCTTCGTTCTGTTCCATCACTTCTGTTGTGTTGCCTATACTTAAGGTTCTTCACCTTAAGTATAGGGGGAGTGATGTCCTCCTTCGTGTATATATTCGTCATTTTCTTCGTGTCTTTCTACCCATGTTTTGCTGCCTATACTTAGGGGCATTTCACCCTAAGTATAGGGGGGGTAGACCCTGTACATTCTCCACTCGGTTTTCCCTTCGTGTACAGCCTGCTATACTTAGGATTACTTGATCCTAAGTATAGGGGGAAGACCCGAGTCCTTCTTGACTTTTTATTTTCCTTTTGTATAGCCTTCCTTTTCACTTCCCTATACATAGCACGAGTTATGTCTTCTTCATCGCTCTTGACTCCGAGGACATCGTTCGAGCTAAGTATAGGGGGGTGTGTATATATTTCATATATACTTTAGCCATAACTCGTACTTTGTGTGAGTGTGTTAATAAATAAAAATGGCTAAAAACCACAAAAATTAAAAATTTGCATGTACATAATCTTCTTTTATTTGCACATACATAGCTAGTGTACAAATTATTTTTGTAAAAATGATTTCAAAAATCTTTTGTGTAAAGCTTGTGTAAATATTTTCTGTATCAAAATTATGTATATAGTACAAAATTTTTCCAAAATGTTTTGAAAAATCAAAAGTTTGCAAAAATCTTGTGTAAATGTGTGTAAATATCTTTTTGCAAAACTTGCACTTCATGCATCATCATTCATGATTTCAAAACATTTTTCAAAAATTTTGCATGATTGTAAAATTTGTGTAAATATGCATCTTTTTGTACATATGTATATAGTTTTTCTGGATGATAGTTGACATTTAAACTAAGCCTGGAATCAAATTGAGAAATGGAGCTTGATTAAGATCTTAATCCACCTAATTTCTAAGAGGAACCTTATAGGGCTTAGGTTTAAGGCTTTTCAGGTCCATGGTGACTTAATTCTTTGAGTCCACTAGGCTATGATCACATGTCATCTCAATGAGCCTAAGTAGAGCACTTAACAACAACACATGACTCATATAGATTATGGCTTTACTTGGACAACCGCACTATGCATCGAGCTCTCTACGGATGAGGTGGTGAGGAGGCAGTCTTCCTTGACTTGGGGTAGCATATGAGGGTAGTACTTCTAGGCGGAACCTCTCTTCTTCATTTAGTGAAGGAAGTGCGTCTCAACTTGGTCTGGTTGCCATGAGGTCTAACGACGGGAGTTGTGGGTTGCGATAAAGCTTCAAAAGAGGGATAGTCTACTGGCTCAAGAGGAAAAACTCCTTGTATATATGCTGCACATGTACATGTTGTATAGATGCACTCGAAAAAAAAATGTGCAAAAAGAAAATAACTCCAAAAAAGTGGTGGGTCTGAGAGAAAATGATAATCCCACCGGAGTATGTATATAAGTGCAATAAGCAAAGCTTGGTTTCATGATCCACCTGTTGTAGCTTGCAGCAGGGAGACTTGGCTACACTGGTCAAGCTCCCAAGGGTACTTGGCTACACTGGCCTTGACCCATTCTCTTCTTCCCCCTCTTCTTGAGCCGGTTGTACTTGAACTTAGAAGGGAATACCCCGCTCCTCGAGGAAAGAGTGGCCAGATTGAGGTCATAGAGTTACCTTGTTGGGGAGGGTTGTCAAGTTGCCATTTCTGAGGTGGAGAGCTTAGACCTCACTTTCACAGGACAAGAAAAGATTCATGGTCTTCAGGGTTTGTGATTGATGACTTGTTCTGATCTGGAGCATTGAGGAGTCTTGGTTATAGAATAGTGGAACTTAGAGGCTGTTAGGTTTTAAGCTTAAGTCTGAATAAGGTTCCGACACATGAATAATCCAAAGATCTGATTAAGCTCCATACCTCAATTTAATGAAGACAAGTTTAATAATCAACCTTGATCCATGTACATTCTCTTTTTCTTTTTCTTTTTCTTTCTTTTTCACTTCTTTTTCAAATAAGTGTTTGCTAAGGGACTAGCAAAGTATAGTATAGGGGGGTGATGAATACACATTCATCACTCTTTATTCTTATATTTTAGCTACAAAAACCTATGCAAATGCATGTAGATATGTGTAAATAGGAAAAGTTAGCAAAAGCATGCATGTTTGTAAATATAGATAATTAGCATGTTTTTGTGCAAAAATAAAAGAATAAAGATGAAAAAGAAAAAGAGGGAAATATTTAGAATAAATATTGAGCAACCTAACCCAAGGGAGGGCTCAGCATGGGCCTGACCGCATAAAAGCCAAGTAGAGGGAGATAGGGGCTCACACATGTATATATTTGTAAATAAATAAAATAGATATTTTCCTCACCCAAAAATATGTTGTAAATATTTTGTATATATTTATGAGCTATTAAAAACAAGATAAAAATCTTAAAAATCAAAAATCCAAAAAGAACCTTTCACCATGTACATATACCACCTTCCTTATCTATTTCACCTTGTAAATAAAGGTATTTATTTTTAAAACTTTTTGTAGATATTCTATGGTATATATTGTACATAAAATAAATAAAAAGAAACAAAACAAAAATCAAATAAAAATTACAAAATTAAAAACACAAAAGCATATTGTATATATACCATGTACATAAATGTACATAAATAATTATTTAACCTATGTATATAAATAATAAAAATAGAATAAAAATAGCCTTTTATTCCTCATTTTATCCTATAAATAAATAAAATATAAAATAGGAATAAAAATGTATAAAAATAACTAATTAAAAATCAAAAATTAAAAATCAATATAGTGTATATATACCTATGTATAGCTATTATGTAAATACCTTATTTTGATTTCCAAAAAATTAATTAAAAATCACAAAAAAATAGAAAAAATTAAAACAAATATTTTTCATGTTTTGAGTTTTTGAAAATTCGGCCATTTAAGGCCCCAAAAAAATCAAATAAAGATATAAGCCTTGGCGGGCTCTGATTGGTCCACGGGGGATTGTTGACCCCCGGTCAACTCTCCCCCCAGGACCACCAGAGCCGGGTCCCCCTCGCCCGACCCGTTTTCTCCACTTTCTTCACGGATAACCCGACCGCCTTCTTCCTTAACCCCGGGCCCCGATTGATACCCGATCATCCAGGACCCTCGCCCGGGGTGGGTTTACCAGATCCGAAGCCCGAGCACCTCGCCCGATCACCATCTTCTCGGACCTGGCGCCATATTTAATGTCGTCACCGACGACCTATTCACGCCATCTTTGATCTTCCCCTCGGCGCCTGTGAGCTCCTCCAGACCACCCGAGTGACAGGCGAGTGATTTGGAGTGGAAGCGAGGCCTGGGCAGCCGGAAATCACTGATCCGGTGGTTGACTCCGCCGTGCGCCGCCGCGAGCGCGCCTGAGCCTCGGGGAGCTCGACGACCCCTTGAGGCAACGACCGGGAGCCTCCTTGGCTCCAGCCCAGTCGACAGCAGCCATCAGGTAGCTTAGTTAGGCCATAGATTAGCTTAGTTGTTGATTTTTCGCATTTCAGTAGTTTTAGCTCCGCCGCTGCCATCTGCCGTATCCGTCTACCCATCCGATCATCCGACACTGCCATCACCTCCGCCAGCCTTCTCTCCACCTGCTCCGCCCCTTCACACCCCTTGTCTCGCCCAGGAGCAAGGTCTCGGCTCTCACCCCTCCGCCGCTCGCCGGAGAGCCATCGCCTCGCACCACCAGCCATCTTCCGCCCGCTCTGACGGGTCGAGGCACTTTGCCCTCGACCCAGCTTCTTTTCTGTGCAGGTCTCAAGGCGAATCGACCTCATCTGGAGGTCGGAGCTTCAGAGCACAGCAGCTCCCGCCCCTTGACGTCGCCGGAGCTCTCCTGAGCTCCTCTCTTCCTTCGGAGCGTTGCATCGGGTGCGGAGCTTCACGGGGAAGCTTCTCCGCACCTTAGGAGAGGTCGACGAGGACTACCGTGCACACAGAGGGCCGGCGAAGCTCGCCGGCCGCCAGTTCTTCCACCATCCTCTCCGACCGTCAGATCAGTCGTAGAGCTCCAGATCAGATCTTGACCGTTTATTCGCGGAGCTGCAGATAGCGTCAGATCAGCTGCGGTGTGATCCTAACCGTTGATTCACCGAGGGTTCGTCCACCACGCACGAGGACCGTCCGATCTCCACGTGGAGGACCCTCCTCCGTTCGATCAGGCCAAGCTTATTAAGGTCAAAGGCGCCACTCATCTCCACCGTTGGATCATCTACGTGGCGCTCCTCCAGCCGTCGGATCGCGTCGAGGTTCTCCTTCGTGTGCGGCGCACCATCCCGTCCGTCCAACCTGCCACGTGCCGCACATCCACCCCCTCGACATTAATAAAAGGGGTAATTTCTCTTTAGGCCCCTTTACTTTATGCATTTAGTTTTTAATCCTGTAAATAAGTAGTTTAGTTCTTTTACTTTTGTAAAATTTGCACTGTGGACCTTCTAGTTTATGAAAATAGCATTTATGCCCCTGCCTGTTGTGGACACGTGCATCGACACGTGATTATTTGGTGTTTTTGCATCTTTGGCCCTGCGTTTTTGCCCTGTTACGTTTCGTATTTTTAAAAATAGGAATTGCAATTTAGTCCTTCCAGGCCTGAGTCACGCGTATCGTGCGTGGCCTGGAGGGTTATTTGCACTCCTATACCTTTACTTTCTAGGGTTGTTATTCCAGGGACCCAGAACTTTATATTAATTGCAGAAAGGTCCCTGTGCCCTGTTGCTTTTGTTATTTTTGAATAAAATATCAAATTACCTCCAAATCCAATGAGATATTGACACATGGCTCCTGCCATGGTGTAGGAATTTTACGGATTTTTGAGGACATTTTTGATTTCATTTAGTATTTTTAAAAAATTCAAAAACCTCCTTTTTAGCTACTGTCTAGGTTTAAAAATACCCAAAAAAATATAAAATCACCTCCAAAAATTCTAAAAAAATTAGCTACTGTTTCTTGCTTGTTGTTTGATTTTCTAGCCAATTTTGGCTATTTTCCATTAAGTAAAAACCCTAAAAATTGAAAAACCCCTAAAAACTCATAAAAATTATAATAAATAATTTAAAAATCCAAAAACAATAATTAGGGTGCCTAAATTTTCCTTGTCTTTTCTAGATTACAGGAAAATTACCTCCAAGGCCTGTTGAGACTCTTAAATATTTTATTTTTGAGTTTTAGGCCTTGCTGGACAGTACCTAGGATTTTTAGCACTGTTTGATTTTTAGAAAATAATTTACCCATTAGAAAAATATCAAAAATTCACCAAAAACACTTAAAAACCTAAAAAACATAAAAATACTTTTTCCTGAATTTTTGCTTTATTTTTGGTGTGTTAAATAATTTGCCTAAGTGTGTTGATATTTGTTTCCTTTTATTTTCTTTATCTTTTAAAAACCCAAAAAAATATAAAAATTATTAAAAACCACTAAAAAACACTTTTCTTTTATTTTATTTTCTTTTTACTACTTCGTAGGCCCTAGGCCAATCCGTGCTCCTTGTGTTCGACCCTGGGAGCTATACCAGGTTAATCACATAGCTAGGACCGCTTGATTTGCTTTGTTTGATCTTTGATTGATTTTGCGGTTCGATATTTTTCTTGATTGAGTGACCCCGAGTGTTAGAGGTCGCAACGACCTATTTGATACCTTTACCTCGTTCGCTCGGGCCGCTCATCAGTGCGTAGGGTAAAATGGGGTTGCGCCTTGGGATGAGCTAACTTGGCGCCCCCGTCCTATTTCTTTCATTTTTGTCGTTTTTGAAAAATAAATCCCTTAAAATTCATCACTATATCTCGATATTAGGTCATTCAAGTTTCATGCGAAATAGAGACTCCTACGACTTCCTTCCAAATAGCCATTTTTCAACGATCGTAGAATTATTGAAATTGACTCCTTATGGATGGAGAACGTAGGAGTCTTTATTTCACACGAAATTTGAATGACATAATATAATTATATAGTTATGAAAATTTACAAAAAGATTTTCAAAAAAATAAAGAAAATTCAAAAAAGTAAAAAATGAGAAAATATGGTGGGGGAGTCAAGTTAGCTCCCCTAAGGAGCACTCTCAAACATACATACATATGGCTTAGATGAATATACTCCTTGGATCATATAAAAGTATGCTTCATTTTTTCCATAATTTTTTATATTTTAAAATGAAGCCTTAGCAGATTTACTTAAAATAATAAGTGGAATATGTGTATGAAATTTTGTGTAAAATAGACATTCCTAACATATCTATCTGGAGGGGTTAAAATTGACAATTTTGAGATGATTAAAATTTGACAGTCTTGATGAAAGGGATAAAAATCTCGAATTAAGTTGAATTTTGAATGACACCATGTTGATATATGGATATCTAAATCATCTTACGTTTTTTTAAAAAAAATAAAAATAATACGAGGGAAAAAAGGATGGGAGCATGTAAGTTACATGCTCCCATGGAGCATGCTCCTTTTTTCCTGTATATATACACATATATATTGAATTTAATGGGGTTGCTCCCCTTTGGTAACCATTTGTCTGCCCCTAAAGTTTGTGGACCATTGGAGTACATCAATGGTTGATATCCTTTGGATTATCTTTAATTTCCAAAAATATGTCACATGCCCAACTAGGACTGTCGCTTTCATACGCATCTTCATCTTCACAAGACAATCCCAAAACCATTCTCTTCACCAAGTAAACCCATACATCCCCATTCTCTACCATCAAATCATTATTTTGGCCTTTCAACCCTAGCTAAATGCGTGTACGTAACATTATTTTGTCTAAAATAACATTCATTATTTATTTTCTAAATATTGTATAAAACATTGTATTAAATACCAAAATAAAAAGAATAAAGAAAAGAAAAGAAAAATAAATAAAATACCAAAGGTATTGAATGATCTTAAACCCTTAGACCTAGGCATCGTGATGGCTGGGTCGACAAGGAATAAAGTAAGGGGAGATAAGGGCTAATAAATACAGAGAAATCCTATTTTTTAATTCTCCAATAAATAGATTTTGGGACCTATTTTATTCTTTATTATTTACACATCAAATCAATAAACTTTATAAATGAAACTTGTAGATAAAAATATATAGAAAAATACAAAATTATTTCACTTAAAAATATTGCACAGTGTACCCTAAACACCCAGAATAAAAAGCTAAAATCAAAACTTCTCATATCTATATCTTCTCCATATAAACTCAAATATCACCAAACTTACATTTATTATTCCTAAAATTAAATTATCTATTTAATGAAGGTGGTTTCATTAAATTTGATTTGATTTTAGGATGAAAAGTTGAGTTTTAGGCCCCTATTGTGCAATTTACCTGAATAAAATAATCATTCTATTTATTCTTTATATTATCATATTTTTATAATTTTATAATTTTGTAAATAATACTTGAAATACATGTACATAATTACAATAAAATCATCAAAGACAATACAATAAATAAGTATATTACCATATATAGATGAATTATATTTATATACACCTATATAATATAGATACTTATTTATTTAAGTGTACATAATACTTCGGAAAAATACCATAAAAATATATTTATGTGTATTTAATTAAGTTATAAATATATAAATTATGTGTATAAAATAATAAAATCTAAAATACAAAATAAAATTAAAAATATCCTATATATAGGTAAATATACCGATAAATGTACATACAAAAAGTAACATACAATAAATAAACTCAAAAAAATAAATAAAACCCATATTAAAATACTACATACACTAAGATTTTTTATTTTATGGAAAAATAATAAAATTATCTAATATTTCTTTTCATTTTTTTACATTTATTTTCGGTCTTGTCTCTTAGCGGCCTACTTCGCCCAATGAGGGGCCAGCCATAGTTAACCTACTGGTCAACTGGCCCCTCTGATGCCCTAGGCCTGGTAGCCTCGCCAACCACCCACTTCTCTCATTTTTCCCTCTCCAATTCTTTCATTTTCTCGGCCCGATTCCTTCTTCACTTTTGGTCCACGATTATTGGTCTTTTACGCCGACATGATTCCTCAATCGTGGGACTTTGTCAAATCGCTCTGTATAAAACTCAACCCTCGACATCCATTTTAATTTGATCATCTTAGGCCTCGAAATCCCCAGATCTCAAAGTGTTGAAGCTCCCTAGTGAGAGTAGGAAGTGAGCAAAGTCGATTGGCGCAAAGGAAGAGGTCTGTAGCAGGTGATCCGAGCTCGCCGACTACCACTAGGCGGAAATCCGACCATCTTCCTCTTCCCGGAGGTAGAAGCCCTAGTTTTCCATGTCTTTCTATTCATAGGACATAGGCTTGAGTAGTTTAGGGTATAATTCAGTTAATTCCGCATTTTGTTTCGTAAAATATCAAATTTGTAGTTCCCCGGAGTAGAACTTCGGCCACTGTATCCTCGTACTCCGACTATCTTTCGTCGCATCTATTACCTTCTCTTCATTCCTTTTCGCTTCTACTTCACCCTGCAAACCTTCGTTCCCTTGATCTTCACCAGATCAAGTGATCATGGTTTTAGCTCCGTCGCTCGCAGGAGACCCTCCGCCCGATTCCACCTTCATCCAATATCCTCCTGATACGGCCCCCAGAACCCCCTTTTTACGTGTTTGTGCTTCCCTGCGGGTTCTAGAGCCCATATCCTGTTTGGAGGCGATTTTTACTCAGATAGAGGTTACAGCTGCCCGTTATCTTCCTCGACCTCTTAGGACATCATCCAAGGTCCCGGGAGCCTTTTGAAGCCATCTACAACTACGGGTGCCCATCAGGAACATTTTGGGCCTTCTTGCATTGTCGGAGACTGTCAGAGCTGCTCGGGAGGTTGTATCGAAGTTTGCCTCTTCAAGCGTTCTTCCATGTTCTTCCTCAAGGGCTTTTCACCATCAGAACTTCGTGGAGCTCCAGATCCTCCAGCTAATGTTGGACAGAGCCATCCTCGATTGCATGATCTCCTGGGGAGATCTAATCCGAGCCTTCTACAGCCGAACCATCATCCACCGTCTACAGCCGAACCATCATCCACCGTCTACAGGTTGCCATGCGTCCAAGTGACGAAGATCCAACCATCCGCCAATGCCTTAGTGGTGGTACTTTGCACACTTCACCTCCTGCTTTTTCTATTTTATTTTTAGTCCAAATATTTATTGCCGTTATAATATTTTTGAAAAATTTGTAGTAGGACCCCTATACTTCAAATAAATACACTTAGGTCCTTTACCATGTCACCTCACGTGTGCATACACGTGAGGGGTAGTCTTTTTGCAAGGACCCCTCAAGGTTTTTGCTATTATTTAGTACATGAATTGTAGATTTAAGTGTAAAACGTTCTGGTTAAATTGCATGTATGCCTTGAATATTTTTTAATATTGCATTTCTATCCCTATCAACACTATATGAATTAAATATCCAATGAAATTTTGCGTAAAGGTCCTTGTAATTTATTTTTGTGTTTTAGAATGCATTTTTGTTTATTTTTAATTACAATTAGGTCCCTACTAGTATTATAATTTTTATTTCTTATATTTCTTGCATTAAAAAATATCATTTTGTACCTAAAATTTTTAGAAAAATTATTTTAAGTGCATAACATGATACAAAACCACATATATTTTTTGTAAGGTAAAAATATTTTCCTATATTTAAAATTCAAAAATATTACATTTATTCCCTATTTATATTTAAAAATACATACAATTATAAAAATATTTTGAAAATTCTAAAAAAATTAGAGTTCTTTATTATTATATTTTGCACCTATAGACCACAAATCACTAAAAATACAAAGAGAAAAACAAAAAATCAAAGTCTCTCTAACACTAAACAATTATAAAAAAATTCTTGAAAAAATCGAAAAATTGCATTTTCTTTTTTTATATCTTATTTAATATATATATATATATTAAAATTATTTTTAAACAAATTTGAACTATTTAGCTTTTTAAACTCCAAACCAGTCCGGTCGTATATTATTGCTCATTGTTTTACTCTTTTTGTTCCATTAAAAATACAAAAAGTAGCAAAAATTTAAAATATCAAGATCAGAACAAAACATAAGAAAGATAAAAAGATTTTATTTTGGTATTTGGAGTATATATAGCTATATTAATGTATATACTAGTCTATATTATATATATAGTTATATTTTTTATATTATTATTGCTATTATTATTAAAAATACCAAAAAATATTTTAAAACCTTAGAAAATATAAAGGACTATACTTTGGGTTTTTTTACTTTTACTTATTATATATATTTACATCATATATATTATAATATATATAATATTGTATATACTTATATATATTACATTTTTAAAAAAGAAAATTAAAAATCAGAAAATAAAAAATAAAAAATATACAATTAAATAAAACAAAATTATATAACTTAAAAATCCAAAAAAAACTAAATATAAAAATCCATGAAAATAAAAAATCCCTACAAAAATATTTATTGTCTTTTTTAGTCAATTTATGTGATCTATCCCCGTTGCTCCCCTATGCTTGCTTATTATACATATCATTCTGTTGGATAAAATAAATTTTAGCTCACTATATTCATTGCTTGAGCCATTGTAGGTTAATTGTTGACTGAACCACTCAGATTGAGGATATATGAGAGCCAAGAGAGCGGTCAACACAGTGATTGTCAGACCTGACTTGTTGGGCACCGTAGATCCTACAAGATCGGACGTTAGGATACCTCCTCTATTTAGGGTGTTCGTCAGTAAGTTACCTATATCATGATGCAGGGTCCCTGGCCTATAGACAATACACGCACGCATGCACACACACGTGTGTGTTCTGTCAGTGTAGATATATGTGTACACACTTGTACACACACACACACGTGTGTGTGTGTTGCATGTGTGTGTGTGTGTGATATATACATACACACACAGATATATATATGTTTATATATGGATATATTTGTTTAGGGGACCATTCCAATGAGGTGAATCTTTCCTGAAATTTAAAAAGTCACCACCAAGTTTGTAAAATGTATGACAATTTTTGTGAAATATAAACTGCACATTGTAAAATAATGATGACCATGTTATTTTGTAAAATATAGCACCCATATTGTAACTAACTTTTTATCCAATATAATAACATTTTCATAAATCTTTCTTGATACACATATTATGTTAACATTTCTTATTAACTTTATGAAGTTGGAAATTAAAAAATGAATAGAAAAAATACGCAAATTGATGTGGCTTTCCATGCATCCAGAAAATGTCCACCTCATTGGAAGTTTCCCCTATTTGTGTATAAACATATATATATATATATATATATATATATATATATGTGTGTGTGTGTGTGTGTATATATGTACATATATGTATATATGCATATGTATGTATTGGTGTGCATATGTATTTACACATTCTCTCTCTCTCTCTTCTCGGTGCACATAAGGTCATGTTCTTTCAGAGACTACTTGGAACATGTTCCCAAAATAAGATTGAATCGTGAAAGACACAAAATTGATAAGCATATCATGCATGATAAGTCAAATCTAAAATAACTACAACCATTGATAAAATCTAACCACGGAAAAATCAACCATTAACATGCTTATGAAAGCTCCAATATGTAAGGACAAAAACCATAAAGTCTCCGCAATAAGAAATTGAGCACTATAATCAAATGTTATAAGAGACTTATACAAAGTCGGCTATGTGTTCAATTGCGTAAATTATAAAAAAACAAAGAGAGATTGTTTAAGAGAAACTTATCATTGAGATGATCAACAGATTGACGCACAGAACCATAGATGTTTGTAAATCTGAAAATGCCAATGCGCTTCGATTCTTAATCACATGTGAAGATGAGAAAATGGGTGAACTATTAGGGCCCGCTCGTTTTGGAGGGTTACCCTCCACTTTGAGAGGGTTACCTGTTAAAACCCACTTCTCTATTCCTTTCGTAGGGTTCACTCTCTCCATCAAAAAAAATATTATACCATCATATCATGTAAAAATTATAAAAAAAATTCAACTTTTACTCAATATTCCAAACCTCAATACAATCACATCACAAAAACTACTAATTTTTTCAAATTTCAATACAATCACATCACAAAAACCAGGGGCGGAGGTAAGAGGGGGCGGGTAGGGGCCATGCCCCCCCCCTCCCCAATGGGTAAATTGTGTAAGAGCTCATGTCATTTTCCATTTCCAGCACCAGTTCTTCTATTTTTGAAATTTTCTTAAAAGGGCCACAATACCTTTCTTATATTTTTGAAACTTCCATAAAATACCACCACCATTCCTTTATTTATTTTCCAAATTTTCATAAAAGTCCGTTATTTCTATCAAACATGCAAAGAAACAGAAATGGATATAGGTGTTATTATATCGTTGTCTACTTTTAAATACAAATACAGATATTGACGGATATGAATACCATGATATTATATCCTTAAAAAATAGATACGGATGTAAAATATATATCTATCCGTACGAATAATATTAGAATAATTATACATATTAGCTTAAATATACATGTATTGGATAGATACACATCATATGGATGCATTATATCTGTTTATATCATAGTAATTATACTAAATATGGTGAAAGAATGTATAAAATTATGTTATATATACTTAAAAATAAGTCTATAATTATATTTATATATGAAAATGGATGAACAGATATGGATACATAGGTTTACGGATATCAAAGTGATATCTGTATCCGTATGAGAAAAATGAGGTTTCTCGGGATGGTCCCATCCTATTTTTTGATAATCTCGTACCCTTTATATAGAACAGGTAATTTTAACAGTCTCAATATTGCTGTAATTAGTAATGCAAACGGTTATGGATATATACGTATCTGATCCATCACCATATCCGTTTTATACAGATTTTGACATTCGTATCTGTATCCATTTTAAAATGGATACAGACATGGATCTCGTTTTGATAGCTACAAACATGTATATCCGTTTCCGTATATAAATATAATCATAGATTTATTTTTAACCCTATATAACATAATTCTATAACTCCTTTTAGCATATTTATATAACTTTTACTGTACGAACACATTTAGTAAATTAATATCATGTATTTTTCATCCAATTCTTATATATTTAAGTCGATTCTATAGAGTATTTCTTACATTACTCGATAGTATCCGTTTTACATCCGTATCCATTTTTTAAGGATATGGTAAGGCAATTTTAATATCCGTCAATATCTGTATTCGCATATGTATCTGTATTAAAAAATGGATAAGGATATGGTAATATCTATATTCGTATCCGTATCCGACCGTTTGCATCCGTATCTGCAATCGATATGTTATAGATGGACGACATATGAGTCCCTATTTCTGACGAAGTTTGATGGTATATTAGAGGGATTTAGTGATGAAAGTGCATGGAGATATTTTCCAAACAAAAATAAAAAAAGTTGTGAAAAGTTGGCACGAGAGCAACCCGTTAGCTTGTCCCCAATGGAGCAAGCCCATTTTTCTCTCTCTATATATAGCATTTGTATTTTTCATAGTAATATCTTTTTTAATGATTGTGCTCTTAACTGCACTTTTCATCTCCATAGTTGGCATACCCTTATATCGTATTGACCATTTTTTGTTATTTTTGTAATTAACATTTTCAATCATATAATGAGACTCATAACGTGTCTTGTGGGTCGGACACAAATAAGACGATTTCATTTTATGATGCGAACATGAATCGCATACACGTGCACGCACACACACTAACACACACATCACAACACACACACTCACACACATATTGGCCCCACCTATAAAAAATTTCTAGCTCCGCCCCTGACAAAAACTACTCACCTTTTCAAATTTCAATACAATTAAATCACACAAATCCTCTCAACTCCAAACCCGCCAACCAAACATCAAAACATAAAAAAAGGTTATTCTCTCATAGATAACCCACGAACCAAACAAACCATCAATATTTACCAACTAGGAGAGAGAAAACAATTAAATTAAGATTATCATTAATCTATCAAGGTTGAATTCCAACGAGGAGAGAGCTGGATATTCTCTTGGACTATCTTAATATTTCCAGCCTAAACAATACGATACACGGATCTCATTTTCTATTATTTAATTAGTAATGGTGATTTGGTTGATCTACAGACGTAGCTCTTAGATAGATATTCCTCCCAAACAATTAGAAGAGAAAACGTCTTCTGTTGGAACTGCACGTATGTCGAACCGTCGATAGAAAACTAGTTAATCTATTCTCCCTATACCATAAAAACGATACACTATACTTGAAAGGATCCGACCTCAAATATCTGTCGGCTTTCTATAATGTAAATATTCTCTAATTGCTATAGCTGTTTTAATGAAACGGCAAACAAGGTCAACTTGGTAATGGGAAAGGCGAAGGGGAGGCATGTGATGTGGTGAGTGGGCAGGAAGAAGCACAAAGTGGCAACTGCACTATAAATATGATACTGATGGGCGGTGGGCATTGATCATTAGGGACATTTATTTACAACAAAGTAACGAAAATGGCAGCAGATTTGAGAGCGGCCGACAAAGTGGAAGCTGCATGAAGAAAAGAAAGCATCAATGGCCGGTGGGGCTCTCGACCCAATCAAATTCGGTACAATATTACTTTCACATTCAGAGCAGATCCTATGCTGTCCAGCAGAGGACTGCTGTGAACCGATCTGATCGGACGTCGGAGCCGTTCAATTTTGATCGAGCAGTTCACACAATAAAGATGTACAAAAAAATCAAAATTCGTGTAAACAGCTCGATCAAGATCAAGATGTTCGGGCATCCGATCGGTTACAGCAGGAGGATCTGCTCTCCTCTCACATTTGCATTTTATAAATCTCCTTTCTGGTTAACTTTGTGTCGGTAGTCTTCGGCTTCCCTCTGCTTGATGCTTTTCTTATGAGATCTTAGTAAATTGTTGGCGATCCCTATCTACATTTAGACCAAGAACGTGTGAGTCCGACATCCCTAACATACGATCCTAATCTAAAGTAATTAGGATAAGCAAACCTTGTAACGTGTTCAGTGTCGTGGCCTTGCCAAAGTGAACTTTGGATTGTAAATGGTGCAGTATTAGCCTCTTTTATGCTACTAATCAACCTTTCCTCGCATTGAGGACATACCCATCCTTGTCCTATTGTTATGCACCATATATTTCTGTTCGACATAAACTCAAGCATAAGCATAAGAATGCAAACGGAGACGCAAAACTTCCGTTCTTATTCACAAGGAGATACACTAAAGAAGAAGTTGGAATGATCTCGCTCGCGACCATCCTTGTATATAAGCGATCACTACTATTGCATGCACATCATTACATGCTCGCCACATAAGGCATGCTCCTTGCTCAAAATGTTGACTTCATTTATGCGCCCACCATTTTATCGATGCAGTGATGCAAAGTCATCTACTCTCATATGGTTCTTCTTACGCTAGCCCACCACACTCATGTCAAGAATTTTCTCAACTTTTTCGTGTCAGATGGCTGAAGAACATGCTCGATGACCTTTGTTCATGATTGTTACAAGCCGTACTTCTATGACTTTGTTCGTGACTGTTAAGTGGTTTTGGCGTGCAACTATTTTTGAAAGTATATATGATTTGTTCCATAGCTATAAATATGAAATCATCCATTTTCATGTTCTTGACCTTATGCATATAACATAAACATATGGAGGAACATCAAGAATCGTAAAAATAGTTTGCATGTATACCAAATATAATTTGATGACATGACTATGCGCGCGCACTATAAAAATAGTTTTCTCATTTGGAAAGCAACTTAGAACATATATAACTTCATATGTATCAGTACTATCAATATAAATTCTCATGGGTCCCATAGTCCTCTATATATAGCCCAGTCACAACCCCATAGTCATATTCCCAATAAGATTATAAATAGAATACAACTCAACATTTATTAGAATTAGGAGTCCAATCACATTAGGATTCATAATCCTAATTTGACTATAATCCTAACAAATTCATAAGATGGGAAAAAACATAAAACATAGCTTGAAAACCATAACAGATTCTAAGTTTGGAACCACTCACAAGAGAAGTGATCAAAGATATATGTCATGACGATGTCTTCTGATCTTTAAGTTCAACTCTCTTGAGTAGTTGTGGTTGGAAAGAAAACTTGGTAAGTAGAAATGAGGTTGATGATTATTCATAATGCTAGACCCATATCAAGTTGCCTCTTAAAAAATACTCTAAAATTAATATTATATGTAAAAAGCTAGATTTTAGTTACATGCAATTCCATGCAACTCCACACATGGATGTTAAAACTTCACCTCAAAGATATAATCTTTACTTCTTGTTAATCTTTACTTCTAGTCCAAGTAAATATCAGTCTTATGCATCATATAATATTTGGGCGGTTAGAAATTAATTATCCGTTAAATTTATATTTATATAACTTAGATAACATTTGCATGTCTTCTACTTGCATGCTTTTAGACATAGCATAACTTGGATAACCATGCTTTTATTTTCTTCTGCATAGATTCCATTACATAATTAATTAATACATCATATCATTTATGTAGATATGAGAAGATCTCTGGTAATCATTTGATTACATAATATATATGTATACATGAATCTCATCAACCTACGAACACACATGTTACAATATTTTTTTATTATATAAGCTTACATGCCTTTTCTCTTATAGTAGTTTTATAGGGATCATATAAACATTTTGTATCTGGTGATTTTGTACAACTCATTGGAATCCGGATATGTAGCCATAGGAATCATGTATTTGTAGTCACCGATATTTGTGAACATTCCTATATCTCGGCTTTAGCCTCTTTGCTTCATGGTGTTGAAATATTTGATCCAATTTATCAATCAATACATTATGCATTTACCTATTAGTGTGTATATAATCATTTAATTAGTGGTTTACTTCTAAATCTAGTACTAATAAAGATGGTAGTGTTACAACTCTCCCTTCAAATAAATTTCATCCTCCAAATTTATATACCTTAAAAAGGAAAAAGATGTGGATATTGGGATCTCATTTCATCTCTCGCGCACATGTTGTTTCTTCTATAACATGACTTCACCATAGCACCTTCACCAAAGAAATCTTCTTATTTCTTAGCTCTTGAACTTTGTGATCTAATATTTGCACATACTCTTCTTTGTATGACAGATATTCTTTCGACTCTACTTTTTATGGTTTAATAACATGTGCAGGATCTGGAATATACTTCTCGAGTGTATAGACATGTAAACCATAGTGAATTCAAGCTAATTCCAGTGGAAGTGATGAGTGATATGCCACTTGTCTAATCTTTTGAACAAATTTCATGTGGTCAGATATATTTTGGAGTAAGCTTCCCACTCTTGCCAAATCTAAGAAGACCCTTCCAAGGAGAAACTCGTAAAAAATACATGATCACCAACTTGATAATCTAAGTCCCTTCTTCACTTGTCGGCACAACTCCTTTATCGATTTTATGCTGATTTTAGACGTCTCTTGATTTCCTCTACCTTTTTAATGATTGTTTGAATCAATGCAGAATATAATAATTTTCATACTACCTCAGTCCAACAAATAAGTGTTTTACACATTCTTCCATGTAGTGCTTTATAGGGAGACTTACCAATACTGCAATGATAGATGTTATTATAAGAAACTTCATCGGTGATAAATGTTCCTCCCAATTACTTTTGAAACTCAAGAAATAAGCTCGAAGCATATCTTATAGTGTTTGAATAGTCCGTTATGACTGGCCATTAGTTTGAGGATTTAAAGCCATGCTAAAATTTAATTTTATGCCTAATGCTTCTTGCATACTTGGCCTCCACACAGTTTTCCTAACATTTCCTGAGTGTTAATAAAATCCATTGTGATATGTTCCCACTCCATTTTGGAATTGGAAGATTGCAATAAACATGGTAGTCTTAAATGCATAGCCTTTACTTGCCGACATACAATACATTTTGCAACATATTTAGCTGTTTCTCTTTTCATTCCAAACCACCAATAGACTCCTTTTTTAGTCCTATACATTTCCGTACTTCCAGGATGCATGACATATAATGAATTATGAGCTTCCTCTAAAATTTCCTTTTTGATCTCCAATGGATAAGGAACACACAATCTCTACTTGAAAAAAAGACCTCCATGCGCATCCAAATTGTATTCCATGTTATCTCCCTTCTTGACTTTATCTATCATCTCTTCAATTTTTGTGTCATTTCCTTGAGCAACCTAAAAATCATCATAAAGAGTTGGATTATTTACAGTTGATAGATGTGCTCCCCAATAATCTATAGTCAACTTTGTTCTTATTGATCACAATTGTTCCAAGGCACTTTCATTCTTGAGATAGTTCAACTGTCCACTAGATTTGGCTCAAAGCATCTGCAACTATGATGCTTCGCTAAATGCATGTATTAAATCAATCCGTTGTAGCACGAGCACTTAGCTTCTCATACAGAATCGAGAGGAATCTCAAGGATGAGGTTCTCGGTATTTAAATTTATAACCTGAGAAGTCCAGGGTCGAACACAAGGATGCGAGCACTTTAGTTGTTGACTTTAGAGATCAAATAATTTAGATAACAATTCTGAGATTAATTACTTCGAGCGGATGCACATCACACAATTAAGAAAGAATTTTAACATATTTCTTATGCAACTAAATTAAAGGAAAACAAATGTGCACCAACAATAAGAATAGGAAACCAACAATTAAAATATCACGAAAAATAACTTGGATGAATGATGAAAATACCCCGAGTTAATTAATTGAGAAATCAATTTAGTAATAAAAGGAATAACTCCTAAAAGCATGTCCTATCTTATCTAAATCTCCACTCTACTATTTTAATTAGTAATTAAATCTTTTAATGACCTAATAATGATTTAATTTAAATAACAATGGATCATTAAGATTCAAGATAATTTTATAGGTTCAGAAAATTCACTCAAAGTATTTTTTCAATATAATTTCATGAATTAATCAAGTACTTTAAACAAAGAACAATTGATGCAAGAATTTTAAATCAAAACCATCCACAAATCTTGCTACAAGATAGAGTGTCAAACAAGTTTTAAAACAAGACCAAATCACATTATTTGAATTTCAGGATAGAAAGATATTCAACAGAGAAATCATGGGTATAAATGTAATAAAAACTTCCAAGTTTTATTGCAAAACATGACAGACAGGGACTAAATTGTAAATAAAAGAAAATACAAGGGCTAACATACCAATAATACACCATCGGAAGGACTTATCTGTAATATCAAGAATTTAGAGAACTTCCTCTGTAATTATCCCACCCGCATGCGCAGAGCACATGATATACTAGGCTCGATCGGGGAGGTTCGGGCCACGCGTCAACTCCTAGCGCTTCGTTGGTGGCTAGGAATTAGTCTCGACACACGAGCCTGAGGTTTGAACCGTTGCTTCGGATAGCAACGTGGCTGATCGGGCAAAATCTCTGACACCACTGCAGTAATCCCCTTCCACAACGACGATGGCAACCGCCCCGTAACTACCTCCAGCGATAAATTCACCCCATAAATCTTCCTCAACAACCACATACTAAATCCTCCGACTTACCCCATAGCCGGACCACCCACTTTGCCGTAAAAGCTTTATTCATCTCCCCCATCTGCAACACCCCCAAGCCACCCTTCTTTTTCGAGCTCGTCACCTTGGTCCAATCAACGAGGTGAAAACCTTTCTTGCTCTTCGACCGTCTGACCAAAAGAATCTTCTCATCAACACCTCCATCCTATTTCAAACCCCCGCAGGTAATGCTCTCGTAGAGAAAAAATTTGGGATCGACGAGAGAACATGCTTCAATAACCCCCCCCCCCCAAAAAAAGAGCAAAGTCGCCTTCCAACCCGCTAGCCTTGCTTCCAACCTCTCCAACAAAGTCCTCTAGTCCCCCACCTTAGATTTTCCCGCAACAAGAGGAAGCCCCAAGTATGTAATCGGTAGAGATGAAATCGAGCACCCCAACACCTCAGACACGCTCCGCTGATCCGTTTCCGAGAGACCGATAGGAACCACCACCGACTTGTCTCTGTTTACTCGAAGGCCAGACACATCTCCAAAAATGTCCATGACGAGAGAAGTCCATCTAATCTTCTCCGGTTCATCCCCCATGAATAGGATTGTATCATCGACATATTGAATCAGAGGGATGGAAAGCTCCTCCATCGAAATTCCGGAACACCAGTTTTCAGCCACCGCTAACCTCATAAGCACTGCAAGAGCATCAGATACCAACACGAAGAGTAGTGAAGCCAATGGGTACCCTGCCTGATTTCCCGTTGTGGCTGAAAGAATCCTCCCTCCGGTCTACCATTGACCAACACCCCATGAGAGGCAGTAGTAACACATCACTTGATCCATGCAATTAACAACCCAGGGAATCCCCTTTTCTCCAATGACGCCCATAAGAATCTCCAATCCACACAATCATATGCCTTAAAAATATCTACCTTCCAATGTACCCCTTTATCTCCCCTCCTTTTCCACTCTAACACCATCTCCGAGGCCATAACCAACACATCTGCCATTGCTCTACAAGGTATAAATGCACCCTGTTCTGGCGAGATGATCTCGTGCAGCACTGACCTCAACCGATTTGCCAAAATCTTAGAAATTAAAAGGTAAATTGCATTCAACAGTGCAATAGGTCTGAAATCCTCCACTCTGAGCGGTGCGCTTTTCTTGGGTAGAAGAAAAATGAGTGCCTTATTCAATCTATCAAATCCGTTATTCCCTCCCTAGAACTCCGCCAATACCTCTATCACATCGTTATTAACCACTTCCCAGAACTCCCTATAAAAGCAAATCGGGAATCCGTCATGCTCCGGTGCTCCATCCGCATTAAGTTGGAAATGAAGGATACGGGAAAAAATCCTCAAGTGCATTACGGAAGCGTGATGATCGCATCGAATGCGATCGGGAGCGACTAGTCGCACTAGTTTCTCAATGCAGCAGAAATTAAAATTTTCTATGTGACGAAATCACATGATCCAAGAACACTTCTCGAATCGTTTCGTCTAAACCACAAATAAGTAATAGGATTACCTCTTGAAGCGTGGTTGCGATCGAGCCTCTAAATGAAGAGACCTCACGTTTCAAGTCTGATCCAACGGAGGAGACGCTTGCGAGCGCGTGGATGAGACGCGTGCTTCTCGCAATCCATATTGATGATCCAAGCCACGGATCTCCTGATCTCGACAAACGAGATATGACGTCTTCTTCACGAGCAAGGCACGCCGAAGTAGACGGAGATCCACGAGCAAACAATCGGGCAACATAACGACGACGTTGCGACAATGGAGGATCTCTCTAAGGCATCCATGGTGGACGATCACATGAGAGATAGAGAGAATGGGCGTGTAGAGAGAAAGAGAGAGAGAGAGAGAGAGAGAGAGCATTCATTGATATCGAGTGTCTAGAAGAGAAAGGGGTGCCTCTTCTTATATAGGGTTTTGGGAGTCCATGGATCCTAATCCATGGACAACACACAATCAACTGATGAGATTGATTGTGTCCCTTTCAACGGCTAGGATTGTTGTTGGTAAAACACAACAACAAGTGATTTAATTTGAATTAATTCATATTGATAAATCAACATAATTAATTCCAATTTAAATCACACTTGACTAGAGAAGAGATAATAAGAAGACTAAATCAATCTCCTAAAATAAGGGGACCGCTACCATCATCTCATGAGATCTCATTATCTCATGAGATCTCATTATCTCATGATTATATTATGATCTCTTATCGATAATATTTTCACAAAAATTAATTTCAAATTACCTTTTGGAAAATATCAATCAAGCCATTGAAAAATGTGAATCTCATTCACAACCCAAAACTAAATGTAATTATATTTTCAATTAATCATTCAATGTGAATCCCATTCACATTTCAACAAATATAAAACACAATATGACTCTCTTTTATATATTATAAATCACATTTATAATATATGCGATTAATATGGATAGTTCTATCCACATTATTCATATCCATGATAATTAAATCACATGTAAATCTTGGATCTCTTTTCTCATGTGCCCAAATAACAAGAATCACATTCACATTATTGATATCATTGATAATTAAATCCTATTTAATTATCTCAGATAACTCTCCTTATAATATGAATCAAATTCATATTATCTATGATAATTAAATCACATTTAATTATCAATTTTCTCAATGCTCGGATACACATATCAACAATGAAATTATCCATGAACTCTTTCAAGGATAATGCGCTTTCTCCGCAGATACTTGGAGATAAGGACAGGGCGATTGTATTGTTCCACATATAGTGACTTGGATATTGAGATCACATCTCAAATCCAGATCTCGGGCCTCCCATAGATGCTTGATTGAATAAAGACCGCAAATCTAATCTTCTCATTTACATCTGAATCACATTCAGATCAATGTCCACATTTGGACCAAGATTAGATTACTTCTCTACTGAGAGGAGACTAAAATCCAGACCCGTTTCATCACTCCCTAGGAATGGAAGTATCATGGTTATACAATCGTTTATGATCACATCACCCTCAGGTATTCTGAATACCTGTACAGCCTGCATATTGGAAGACTCAGAATAAACTCGAAGTATTAGATCAACTTTATAATGTCTACTTCAGGGTTTTATCAGTAAGTTTCTCATTTGATCATTGGGAGTTGGTATCGATCGTATACTTTCCAAAAGCATATATCATACCTAGGTCTTGATCATACTTTCCAAAAGTATATATCAAACCTACAAATTCAGTCAAGCTTCCAAAGCGAGACGACCGTGCACACGGAATTTGATTCTTCCCAATATCTCATGAGTGAGCTCATGTCTTCTGGTTCAGTAAATGAACTTGTATGAACCCTTTGAGAGATCGTATTACTCATATGCCCTTATATGCACACCAACGCGCCGGTGTATAGACCTTGGTTAGGTCATCAGCATATTGATCTACCAAATGTACATACTCATACATCTTATATGCACACCAGCGCGCCGGTGTATAGACCTTGGTTAGGTCATCAACATATTGATCTACCAAATGTACATACTCAGATATATAGTAATACATCTGTCTCCGGTCAGAGGATGCGTGCCTGTATCGTGACAGCATACGATATAGGACTTTGGTTATCTCGATCTCATTAAGTCAACTCTTTGACCTAACTAATCTGACACCTCTGAACCTCTATTCCTATGCAGAGGACCTGCATCAAGAGGTCAGTCAGATATCAGCCTATGTGAGAAAGGATTGCCATCTCCTACTAAGGTTGGAGATCAACTCTTAACAATCATTTGATGGTGCTTGATGAGTCCTCAATCTAACCTTTTAGATATTCATCCAAGCACCAACCTCTATGATTCAATTATTGAATCAACAGTTGTATGATTATTAAGATGGCCATGGTACATAACCTTAATTGTACTATGGGACCTATTATGCAAATTAATTATTCTTTATTTCAGATCAGGGAATGATATTCGCAAACATTTATTGCATAATAGCTCGTTGTGGGCTCGCATGTCCAACAATCTCCCACTAGTCCAAAGAGCCATTAATGGGCTAATCATTTAAACCCATACTCATGTGACAATCATAGGCTATTTAGAAAATAACTAGGCAAGCTGATCAATCACTCTGTTCCCGCGAGACTACGCCAAGTCCTTTTACGGCACTTGCATATCCCCAGTAACAGTGCTCGCATCTAATGCGAATGTTGCATCTTATGCAACCAATACTCAATCTTGATAAAGCAGCTCTATTGTCCTTGATAATACAGCTTAATAATTATCATAACCGGTATTTCCATAATCCTTATAAGAATACACTAATTCCTGGAGATCACTATCTTTTAAGGTATCCACAGTTAAGACCTTTTAGATCTCTATCTATAAAGTCTTAAGTTTTTGAAGATAAGACTTTGAGATCATTATCTCAAAAAACTTGTCATCTATGAAGATTTTGTTATTACTGCAAAAGTGTTTTCTCTCTATAGTAGGATTAGCAACACTTTACTACTCCCACTGCATGGCAGATATCTAACTTTTGTATACATCTAGCATACACTCAGCTTCTCGTAACTGATGCACAAGTGCAAGCAGTTCTGGCATTCACTACCTCAACTCTTTGAGGTGATATCCCTTTAGATAGGTCAATACCAAATTTTAAGGGAAGGAAGCCTTTCTTGGAATTTCTAAAAAATGGAATATGTCCAAGGTGTACTACAAATGTGACAGTCCCAATATCCTCTTCTCTTTGCTTCTGAACAACTTCAGAATAAGATCCAAGAGGTATCCTTGAAATCATATTTCAAGATATGGAATAGCCAGACTATAAAATACTTATTACCATCCTTATATCATTCCAAATGATTAGGACATTAATCTACATTTAGCACGATGAAAACAATGACACTCCCACTAAGCTTCACATGGTACATCAAGATTCTATCTGAAATCATAACAATTATAATTTCATCAAATCTTATGTTCCAACTTCAAGAAGCTTATTTGAGTCCATAGATGGAGTTCTTCAGCTTGCACACTTTGCTTTCCTCAACCATGAAGCCATGGGGTTACTTCATGTGAATATCCTTAGAGAGATATTCGCAGAGGAATGCAATCTTGACTTCCATCTCAAAGATGTCAAAGTCAAGTTGTGTTGCTACAGTTAGCAATATTTTGATGGGTTTAAGCATGGTCACTGAAGAGAAAGTCTCATTGCAAGCAATATCTTCTCTTCCGGTGTCTAGCTCATGGCTACGAACCGTACTTTGAAGGTCTCTACCTTCTCATCAGGTTCCCTTTCTCTTGAAGATCCATTTATACCTTATAGGTTTTACCCTTATAGGTAGATCCTCGAGGGTCCATATACAACACTTGTATATGAAGTCTACCTTAGACTTTTATTGCTAACATCCATCTTTCCATGTCATGATCCTCAAGAGCTTCATCACATGAAGTCCGATCATTGTCAGACTTAACTGACACATGGAATACATCCTCAAACTCATTTAAAGATGTATTAATGTTTCATCTTTAATTATCCTTTTAGTTTCCTATTTCAGGAGCTTCATTATAATCTCAAGATTAAATAAGTTCCTTTACTTCATTTTCATCTTGATTCTCAAGAGAGTCATCCTCTAAGAATCACATTCTCAAAGATGAGATCTTTTAAAAATCTCAGGATTATAAAGTAGGTATCCAATACCATCCTTTATTTTCCCAATGAAGTAGCACTCTCTAGTGCTCGATTCAGCTTACTTGCATGGAATCTTATTAAGGATATATAATGTAGTCTCTACTGCATATATAATAGGAAACTAAGAGGAAATTAGGCTAAAGTTCATCATTGATCAAATCATGTCACATATGATCCAATTGTATCTCCCTACAACTCTATTGAGTTTAGGTGTGTTAGGAGGATTGAGATAGAAATGATATTCATATCTTCATAAGGTATTCTTTGAATTTATCTAACATATACAAGCTACCTAGGTTAGATCAAATTCATTTCATCTTTCTTCAGACTTTGGTTCCAAACCAAAATTATGAAATCTTTGAACATTTCAAAGGTTTCTTAGGTGAAGAGAAGAAATCTCATATCATACATACTCATCAATAGATATCACATATCCATAATGTTTATTATGATATAGATGATCCACACACATCAATATGTATGAGATCTTGAATACCTTGACATCTTATACCTTTCCCAAAAGAAGGGTGTATTGGATATTTTACTTTAAATACAATATTCATACGTATGTAAGATTTGAAATTTTAGACATTCTAAAGTTTCATATCTTACTAGTCCATTGATCTCATCAACAAACATATGTCCAAAACTTGATGCCAGATCATTGTCAAATGATCTTTATCCTCCTATTAATCTTTTAAGGTTCAACTTTCAGTATTAGAAATCTTAATGAACCATTCATTAATTTTCTAATTTTGTGCAGTCCACTAGATGTTAGACTACTATCTGAAATATATCCACCATAACTCTTTATGACAAGTTTATTTCAGAATTCATGTTTATTTCCAACATTTAGAAACAAACAATGAGTGTATTCTAATATCTAGGTCATAGAGACATTCTCTAAGACTAAGGACTCTCCCACTGAAAATATGAAGTCCATTTATCCAATAGAGATTGTTGCAACAATTGCATCAATATCAATGTGGATAATTATAAACCTTAAGATCAAATTTTCCAGTCTTCTAAAACATATGCAATAATTGCAAGTGTCATTAGAAGAATGAGATACAATTATTAGACTTTAATCTTATCTTATAAGAAAGTCAATTTCAATTATTAAATGTAGATTATTCTGGTGCTCTATCCGAGTCCTTTTCTAAGGATTCTAGACAGACTTGATAGTCATACTATCAACACACCAACTTATTGCAGTATTGGCATTCATCCAACTCTTTGGATGTCATATGGAAGTCACAGAAGTAGGTCAACTCTTTGACTTTCCTTCTTACTCAGGTACGACCCATGCTTCCACTGCGCTCCCTTCATCTATAAACAACCATGCTTAAGACTAAGGATCTCTTATGTTAAATTCAAAAGAATTCAATGTAAGAGTATTTCAACATTTATACATGCTTCATTAAATTTATACAATATGAATATTATGAAGCTTCATGAATGACTAGAGTATAGGCAGTAGAATGATGACAGTCATCGTATTTACATCCATCTAAACTCTTAAAACATTGATTCAGGTAGGTATTCAAATATTTAGAATACATCATCTCTTATAGAGCTACCATTCTGCATGATGCAGTGAACCATATCATTCATGATAAATGTCAAGAGCACATATGTATGTCAAAACATCTTCTTAGGATTTTATAAGGATTAATTTGACAATTGCAATCATCATCAACATGTCACTTCCAAAGTACGTTTGATGATATCAAAACTATAGAGACATACAAACCCTAGGGTTGTATATCTATTGTCTATTTAATTGTCATTCCTCACTCTTATGAGGAAATTACACATTGCAACCACATACATTATGTGTCCAACTGCAAGTACAATATCTGGATCATGAGTCCAATCCATGATATTTTACTGGTTATTATTGAGTATAACATTGAGTGAGTTTAATGAATGATTATCTAAAATAAGAAATGTGCATAAGTGTATATATTTATATATATACTTATTTTACATTGATTTAGGAATTTTTATATCAAAGTTGTCATGCCTTGTCAACACTGAAAGTTCATTCCCTTAATCACTTTCAATGTAAGAGATATACTTACCATTATATCTCAAGCAAGATTTGGGATCTCCGTCCTTATCTTTGTTACATCCCAATAATATGAGAACATGTAACTCGGATAAAAAGAAGCGGGAACACATTCCACCTTGCAAGTCTAACTTGCATCTCCCAATTCGATCTTTAACACCCGGGCCCACCACCCCTAAGGTGATGTTGACCCGTCATTAATTGAACCAACCGTTAACAGGCTTAATACTCGCTATACGCAATCCAATATCGTCCCAATAATATGAGGATCCGATATTGAGGTCACTACGTATACGGCCTTACTCTTTCGAGAAGCGAAGAGCCCGATCTAAATGTATAGTATGCAGGAGCTGTCACCTCGGACAGGCGTCTCCTTACATACAATATCTGGCGATGGAACCCTTCGCCTTGATGAGAGACCATAGATGTCACTTATGTGATCCTCCATATCATGTTCAAATTCTAATTAATCATTATGAATCATATTCATTATGATTAATTCTTCCAAGGGAAATAACAACTCTATTCATAATAGAGTGTTTTAATTTTAATTGGATTCCAATTAATCTAATCATAATAAATTAATGATCCAATTAATATCCAACAAACATTCTTAATTGTTACTTGAATTATGGTATTATCTAAAATATGTATTATTTCGAATTTTAATAATTAGAAAAATATGTCATGATCTCTCAGGCATCATTCGTTCCCTACCCGTTGTCATGGCCAGTACCGGTAGGAGTGGGACTGACTGCAACCGGTGCGACCCGCTACCCCAGCGATTCCTGACTAGACACCATATCCGCCTCGGAAAAAAGCAATGATGAGTCAATCACTTTGTACTTGAGATGATCATCGGTCTTTCAATCGAAATTATACCATATAGTATTCATCAGAACTATTTTGATAATATTATAAGGAGATTTTCTAAACAAATCTCCAATCCTATTCAAGCAACAAGGTTTTGCATGTAAAAGTTGTCCTACAATTATTGTAGGATAAACTAAAGTTTTCATGAAAATAATGTTTGTTCGAAATTTCATATTAACCAATTGTGATCAAGATCAACTATCTTATCATTTTGGTTAATGCAATGTCATTCAAGGAAATAATTATCATCTTAAATATTTCACAAATATCTATCAATAATCATTTCAGAAAATTAACAATTAATTTTCATCAATCTATTTGAATGACTATCACAAGATTCGTGATCAAGTTTATTAATTTCCAGCAGTTACCTCTACTCACTAAAATTAACATAACTCGACCAATTTAAATCCAATTAATGCAAACTAAATTTATTTTATTCTCCAATTTGATTTAAAATAGAATCCAAGTGATAATTACGTATTTCCAGGCATTTTAAAACCGTAATTAACATGTTAATCACGTCTCTAATCGTCATCCCCGAAACAGTGGATATATGGTCATTAAAACGATCATATCTTGAGCAAACGGAATCCAAATTATGCAAACTCAAATCCTACTATGTTCTTAATTAATGGAGAACATTATCTAATTTAAAATTTCGAGTTTAAATAAAATAGGGCTGCGAAAAATGAAATGCTAAAATCTTCACGAACCCAAACAAGCCCAAATTTTCGTAGGTTCATGGATCTGATCAAAAACCTTCGACAACCTAGCTCTGATACCACTTGAAGGATACGGGAAAAAATCCTCAAGCGCATCATCTTGATTAGGATGACGGGCTATGGTTAGAGCTAAGCGATCAGTGTGGGTCTCAGGATGGTGTCGGGAAGGTCGCTCCCACCATCTGTCTGGCTTTCCGGTGAGCGAGGGTGAAAAGCATCAAGAAAAGCGAATGTGCTTGATCCCTTCGCGTTAGTAAGATAGAGAGAGGGGGGGACCGCGCGTTGGCCTCTGTAAATCCGATGCAAGAGATCAAGATTGGTAGGCTGTCTCAGAGGCGAGGGGCAGAGAGTTCGCCTACATAGCAGAATGGCGTGATGATCACATCGAATGCGATCAGGAGCGACTAGTCGCACTAGTTGCTCGATGCAGCGGAAATTAAAATTTTCTACATGACGAAACCACGTGATCCAAGAACACTTCTCGGATCGTTTCATATAAATCACAAACAAGTAATAGGATTACCTCGTGAAGTGTGGTTGCGATCGAGTCTCTAAACAAAGAGACCTCCTATCTCAAGTCCGATCTGACGGAGGAGACGCTTGCGAGCGCGTGGATGAGACGTGTGCTTCTCACAATCTATGTTGATGATCCAAGCCACGGATCTTCTAATCTCGACAAACGAGATACGACGTCTTCTTCATGAGCAAGGCACGCCGAAGTAGACGGAGATCCACGAGCAAGCGATCGGGCAGCATAACGACGACGCTGCGACGATGGAGGATCTCTCTAGGGCATCCATGGTGGACGTCCACATGAGAGATAGAGAGAATGGGCGTGTAGAGAGAAAGAGAGAGAGCATTCATTTATATCTAGTGTCTAGAAGAGAAAGGGGTGCCTCTTCTTATATAGGATTTTGGGAGTCCATGGATTCCAATCCATGGATAACACACAATCAACGGATGAGATTGATTGTGTCCCTTTCAACGGCTAAGATTGTTGTTGGTAAAACACAACAACAAGTGATTTAATTTGAATTAATTCATATTGATAAATCAACATAATTAATTCCAATTTAAATCACATTTGACTAGAGAAGAGATAATGAGAAGACTAAACCAATCCCCTAAAATAAGGGGACGGCTACCATCATCTGGTGAGATCTCAATATATCATGAGATATCATTATCTCATGAGATCTCATTATCTTATGATTATATCATGATCTCTTATCACTAATATTTTCGCAAAAAAATAATTCCAAATTACCTTTTGGAAAATATCAATCAAGCCATTGAAAAATGTGAATCTCATTCACAACCCAAAACTAAATGTAATTATATTTTCAATTAATCATTAAATGTGAATCTCATTCACAACCCAAAACTAAATGTAATTATATTTTCAATTAATCATTAAATGTGAATCACATTCACATTAACAATTAATCAACAAATATAAAACACAATATGGCTCTCTATTATATATTATAAATCACATTTATAATATATATGATTAATATGGATAGTGCTATCCACATTATTCATATCCATGATAATTAAATCACATTTAATCATCTTGGATCTCTTTTCTCATGTGCCCAAATAACATGAATCACATTCACATTATTGATATCATTGAATATTGACTTGAATATTGAGATCATATTGAGATCATATCTCAAATCTAGATCTCGGGCCTCCTATAGATGCTTGATTAAATCAAGACCGCAAATCTAATCTTCTCATTTACATCTGAATCACATTCATATCAATGTCCAACATTTGGACCAAGATCAGATTACTTCTCTACTGAGAGGAGTCACTAAAATCCAGACCCGTTTCATCACTCCCTAAGAATGGAAGTGTCATGGTTATACAATCGTTTATGATCACATCACCCTTATGTATTCCCAATACCTGTACATCCTGCATACTGGAAGACTCAGAATAAACCTGAAGTATTAGATCTACTTTATACTGTCTACTTCAGGGTTTTGTCAGTAAGTTTCTCATTTGATTATTGGGAGTTGGTATCATTCACATACTTTCCAAAAGCATATATCATACCTAGGTCTTGATCATATACTTTCCAAAAGTTTATATCAAACCTACAAATTCAGTCAAGCTTCCAAAGAGAGAGGACCGTGCGCACGGAATTTGATTCTTCCCAATATCTCATGAGTGAGCTTATGTCTTCCGGTTCAGTAAATGAACCTGTATGATCCCTTTGAGAGATCGTATTACTCATATGCCCTTATATGCACACCAGCACGCCGGTGTATAGACCTTGGTTAGGTCATCAACCTATTAGTCTGTCAAATGTACATACTCAGACATATAGTAATACATCTGTCTCCGGTCAGAGGATGCGTGCATGTATCGTGACAGCATACGATATAGGACTTTGGTTATCTCGATCTCGTTAAGTCATCTCTTTGACCTAACTAATCTGACACCTCCAAATCTCTATTCCTATGCAGAGGACCTGCATCAAGAGGTCAGTCAGATATCAGCCTATGTGAGAAAGGATTGCCATCTCCTACTCTGGCTGGAGATCATCTCTTAACAATCATTTGACGGTGCTTGATGAGTCCTCAATCTAATCCATTAGATATTCATCCAAGCACCAGCCTCTATGAGTCAATTATTGAATCAACGGTTGTATGATTATTAAGATGGCCATGGTACATAATCCTAATTGTACTAAGAGACCTATTATGGAAATTAATTATTCTTCATTTCAGATCAGGTAATGATATTCGCAATAACATTTATTGCATAATGGCTCACCGTGGGCTCGCATGTCTAACAGGAAAAGTGCACACTTAGCTTCCTCCTCAGATATCACCCATACCAACGACTCTGCCTCCGCGCCCGATATCCACAAGACAACTTTCCCCTGCCATCCCCAACCCGAACGGGTCTATGGTCTACCAAAATCCTGAAAATGCGACTACAACGCAATGCCCACCTCCCAGTCTCCCTCCACCACCACACCATCCACTGCACCGAATGTATCAAGTTTCTGCGCTGCCTCCCACTAGCCATGGCATGAAAGAACTTTGTATTTGCGTCTCCCTCTCTTGACCATTTCTACCTCGACATTTGCTTCCAAGCCACCTCCCCCTTCTTATCCTCAGATAAGATTTCACCCAAGTGATTACCTCTCACCGGCATCTCCTCCGTTGTCAAGTCCCTCTCATCCTCCAGTCTGTCCAACCTGCACACCTCTTCCTGAGCTCTCAATCTTCTGCTCCATCACTGCTCCCGATTCCTTTTATTGAAGTTTGTTCAAACATCGGGTCTGCAATCCTCCCAAAAAGCTATCACAGATTCCCGAAATCCCTCGTACAGAAGCCATGCCCGCTCAAATCAAAAAAAGGATCGAGAACGCACGTCCTCCCCAGATGACTACAACAACGGTGTATGATCATAATGTGTCCGCGACAAAGCACGAGCCCCAGCCAGCAGGAGAGACACGACCATCTCTGCTGACTCCAAGAACCTGTCAATGCGCGAGCGGGACCTCACGTTCCTCCCTGTGTACGTACAACCTGATGCATTTATGATATGAAGACCAAGCTCCTCCACCAAGCCCAACAACTCCACCGAGCCACAATCTCTCCCCCCATGACTACCAGGACGATCTTCAGCCATCAAAGTCACATTAAAGTCCCCCCCCAATGATCCACGCGGCGTCAGATGCGGCTTCCCTGGCCAGCCACAGCTCGTCCACAAGAGTGTTCATACCAACCCCGTTACAGGGTCCATAAATATTGGTGATCAATACCTTGCTCCCATCTGCCTTACTCCGCAACAGAGTTGTTATAGAAAATCTCCTCTGTAGCTCCTCCCCCTCCATATCGAACTTGTCATCCATCCATCCAGTTATGATACCCCCAGATGCCCCTTCAGAGTTAATCGCTCTAAACTCCTTCCATTGGTTTCCCCCAATTTCTCGCCACACTCCTTCAGACCCGCTTTGTATTGTAGTCTCCCGCAAAAGAACAACATCTGCCTTGTTCTCCACCATCAAGTGTCGAACTGTCGTCCTCTTCTTTGGTCGCCACAATCCTCTGACATTCCATGTCATGACATTCAATTAAAAACTGACGCTAACCCATTTGGTGCCACCAAGCCGAGGCATCTCAATGCCTGCTCTTCCGACACAAACCTTTGACCACTCCCGGTCACCTGCGCCTCCTCCCCCGTCATGGGCTCCATGAAATGCAATGTCCCCAAACTCCGATATACCTCCAACCTTCGCCGTGTTCTCCTCTCCCTTAGCCCACCACGTGAGTAACTCCACCCATATCGTCCCTCGAGCTGACACACCACCCCCAGCTGGCCCTCAGGTCCGCCCAAGCCAGTTGATCCCATCGAGTCCGAGACACATTCCAAACTAAACCCTTTAATTAATTTTGATGTTGAATTAGATTGTAGTGAAAAATAAAATAATGGTAGATGCAAAAGGTTGTGTTGTAGTTAGGGGTGCACATGGATCGGATTGGTTCGGATTTCAGCTTAATCCTTGTCCAATCCAACCTTAACGGATGTTTATTTTTTGGAATCCAATCCAATCCATCAATATCCAAATCCAATCCGATCCAAACCATCGGATTACAGATTGGATCGGATTGGTTCGGATTTTTACACTTATTTTTTCCGCTCAATAGTGTACTCTTGTATGTTTATAGTTTATAGCACACTAGCCCTCGAACATACAAATAATGACTTAAAATCCGAGAATATGAATAGACGTAAAAAATAAAAGAAAAATCACATAATCAAATGAAAGTTGAAGAACTCCATGAATCTATTATAAAAAGTTGAAGACCAAGCAATCAAACTAAAGGATTATCAATTGAAATTTGAGTTTTTTAATTAAATAATGCATTAATTTGTTTTTTGTAATTGATTTTCTCCAAATGATTCAAATAAGAACAATACAAGTTAACAAATAATGATACAAGAACAAGTTATCAAACAACACAAGATCATATGGTTATATTTCTCGCAATAATGAATTTAACAAATAATGAAAATATATAGTCAATAAAATGGAGATGCTTATAGGAACGACAATTAACAATGGTAGAGTTTGATGCAGGAGACTAATACATTATTGATATGTTCATTGATGTGTGATTATGATGCATGTATTAAAATCATAGTTTCATTTTCGGACTGAAACAAATAAAAAATCAGATATTCATCAACTTTAGGACAATCAACATCATTTTAACTTATAGCCCATCATCGCTCATCACGAATGAAAAAATGATATTTGTATCTAACGCAACTAAACTCTTGACAAATGAGTCAACCAACATTTTGCTAGCAAATCAAAATCATCAGCCACTAATCACAGAGATTAATAAGAATAGATTTAAAGAAATCCGTATGTGCCTTATGCTTGAAGAGGATATTAATATAGATAGATCACTTAATAAGGAGGCACACCGACAACAACCCATGCTTCAGTGATAGATGTGAAGGCAATGGGTTCGATTTTACCCAATGTGTTTTGCATAACTTCTGCAGAAATATGATAAACAATTTCACGAACTGAAAAATCTTGATATGATAAAATACACGGAAGAAATAATGGGCATCTAAAAGAGAGCAATGAAAAGTCTGCACACACATATCTGCCATAGACGGTTAAGAAGATTATTCTCTTTTACTAAATAAAACTGATGTTTTAAAACAGTAACGTTTACCACTTGGGCGAAGTAGATTAGAACCACCTAGGGGTCTCCCGCAGAGAACTCTTCCATCATCCTGCTAAGCACGTCAGAGGGTTGTGGGCGGTGTGTCCGAGCTCCTCCATAGTAGCGTAGAAGTTGTGGTCCACTGCCTTGTCTAGGTGCATGGTGGAAGGTTTGGGGCAGTAAGGAACGAGGGGGGAGCGTTCTTCGTCCAAGCACACATGGAAAGGGGGTGGAGTCGTATGGTGTATGAGGGGGGGTGTGCCTCATCCAGGTGCATAGGGGAAGGGAGGCGGGGTGATAGGGTATAGAGGGAGGGGAGCATGCCTCGTCCAAGTGTACGAGAGAAGGGGTGGGGGTCGCAGGGTATAGAGAGAGGGGAGAGGGGGAGGTTGTGATTTTGGACGAAGATGGAGAAGGAATTTGGGGGGTTTTCCAAAAGAATGTGTAATTTTAAGCGGAGGGAAACGACACTGAAGAGAAAAGGAATTGCTTGCCTGTCCAACTTTTCCCGACTTTTGAAGTGCTAAGAAAAAGTTGATCTTCATTGCCAACGATTAGTCCGTCGGAAAAAAATTCATGAATGTGACGATTAGTTAGTCCATGAATAGCCATCACTTATATTACATTTTGCGTAAGTGTGTATTTAAGTTTGTATGTATATGTATGTATGTATGTATGTATGTATGTATGTATGTATGTATGTATGTATGTATCTACATGTGCATGTGTGTGTGTTAACGGATTAACGGATTCGATCAGATCGGATTTTGATAAAGATCCGATCCAATCCATACTTCAACGGATTTCAAAAACTCGGATCCGATCCAATCCATTAAAATGATAAAACCAAACCAATCCAATCCAATAAAATCGGATTGGATCGGATTACGAATTTTATCTGATCCGTGTGCACCCCTAGTTGGAGTAATTGGCTAGGAGTTGAGATAGATAGTTGAAGGTCATGGATTAGACTCTCACTAGCAATATTTTTCAATCCATTAAAAGTTAAATATAGCTCAATTTCGGTTGAATCTGGTTGAACCAGGTTTAAAAAATTCGTTAAACCGACAGGTTGATTAATATTTAAATTTCGAATCGAACCGGTAAAAATCAGTTAATTCGACTGGTCCAAACTCGGTTCATCAACCGAACCTTTCGATCCAGTCCGATTTTCAAAACACTGACAGGCACACTAGTATATATACGTATGAGTATGTCGAAATGTATAAATAAAGATATACATACACACAAACACACATATACATACAAAAATGCACACATTTACTTTCTCACAAATACTTAATTACCTATGCACCTTATACAACTTACACTTGCGTCAGGCTCGCATTAGTTAACGTCATCCCTGCACTATTCATCTATTTAATTTTATGAGATTTTTCAGATATTTATTTCATATTATTTTATATTAATCTTCATGAACATTTCTTTGCGGGTAGGGATGCAAACGGTTATGGATATCCATATCCGATCCGTCACAGTATCTATTTTATACAGATTTTGACATCAGTATCCGATCCGTCACCGTATCTATTTTATACAGATTTTGACATCCGTATCCGCATCTGTTTTAAAATGGATACGGATATGGATGTCGTTTTGATATCCGCAAACATCTGTATCCATATACGTATTTTCGTTTCGTATATAAATATAGTCATAGATTTATTTTTAACCCTATATAACATACTTCTATACCTTCTTTTACCATATTTGTATATTTTTTATGATACAAATACATTTAGTAAGTTTATATTATGTGTTTTCCATCCAATTCGTATATATTAAATTTAATTCTATAAAGTATTTCTAACATTATCAATATCCATTTTACATTCGTATCCGTTTTTTAAGGATATGGTAAGATAATTTTAATATCCATCAATATCCATATCCGTATCTGTATTCATATTCAAAAACGGATAAGAATACGGTAATACTTATAACCGTATCCGTATATGCTCGTTCGCATCCTTTTGGGAAGAAAATTTTTACCGGGATTTTTTTAGATCGATTAGATTATGTTTGAGTTCGCACCAAGTTTCCCAAATTTATGAGCATTGAAACTTTTTGTTTGATGTTTTAGAATTCCATCTGTTAACCTGCATTTATTAAATTGTCAGAGAAACCAAAATAGTACACTAATTTAGAATGAATTGAATTTAGTTTGAATTTACATTTAATACATCAGTTTTAAAATGCACCAATTTTCGACTCGTCAAAAGGGGAACGTTGCGGATAGTTTCTTTTCTTTCTTTCTTTTTTATTTTTTTGATTTAATTGTTTTGATTTGTTTCTTTTAGGTATGTGGAAAATAGATCTCTCCAACATGCAACTTGTGATTTCTATTTATAAGAGAACTAACCGAGAAAGGAAGGATCAAATGAAGTTGTTTTTATAAACGCAAAATTGATCACTCAAAATATTCATATTAAACACCGAATACAATTAAACAAATTTGGAATATGGAATATTTGAATGGGGTCTTTTGGATGCTCAAGAACAAAAAAATCAAATTATAACCCTTTGGGTTATGCGTTATCTCCGGTTCTACCCTTGTATCTCTGGGTAGGAGTTGGTTGTACGGATCCCACGTTTTCTTTGTCATACTAATTTTTAGCCACTTTCAAATAAATAATCAAATTTCGTGTAAAACAAGCATTCCTAACATATTCATCTGGAGAGGTCGATTTCACATATATGAAACTGTTACAATTTGACTATCTTGATGAATAAGTTAGAAGTTATGAATTAAGTTGAATTTGAGTGACGCTACTGTGGTATATGCAAGTTACCTACACATGGGTGTAAGATCCTCTCCACGGATAGAGGAATACATAGAGTTGAACATAGTAAAATAAGGAATTGAAAGATCTCATTTAAATTGTTAGTTTGAAAATTTCCCGAAAAGCTAATCGTAGGTTCTTCTCTCAATACTATGTCCCCACATCCAAACAGTGGTGACTGCAAGTGATGCTGCCATTTTCTTTCGAACGAAGAAGATGGCACTTGTGAGGACCGCATCGAAGACTCTTTTTTCCAAAGAAGGTGATGGGGATTTGGGACTTCTGTTCAAAGCATGAAGTCTCAAGGCATGCGTGGTGTGCCCTTTTGGACCCATGCCCACTGATTCTTGACCCTCATCTTTAGGGCACACCATCATCATCATCATGATGACAGACAAATGGGATCATCCTAACTAACCATCCCTTTGGTGTCCACTGTCTTCTTAAGGATAGGACCATATATATACCACCTTCACAGATGATCAAATATACTTGTATATCTATATTCTTCTTTTTACTTGGTTTGGGTATTAGCCTAATGAGTTGGAACCTCCACAATGCTTGGGTGCACTACGTAGTGTAGTTTTTACTTTATATTCTAATTTTTTTCGTAATTCCTTTATTAATCCGACCTTATGGATGGAGTTTAACATATTGGATTTTTTGTACTATGACACTAAAATCATGTTTAAACACATCGCAACCTTTATAACTCTTCAATTACATCATGATCTCTGCATCAGTCTCGGTCTATTTGTCGCATGACAAAGTTATTGTACGCGGTAGATTAATATTTTTTAAAAAAAAAGTGTCTGCTTGATATAACTTGCAATTCACCCATAATATTATACTCTAAAAAATCCACCCATAAGAATAAATTACGGAAAATCCTAAAAATATAAGTATAAACTTCATTAAACAATGTTTTGGTACCTTAAGAAGTGTACCAACCCTTCCTCCATCGCAACCTCCCCTTCTCTCGATGTTGCGGTTAGGATGTCGTTGTCGAAGCTTTGGACATGGAAGGGACAATAACATGGGTCGGAGGATGGGGATGGGAGAGGAGGAAGGGATTGAGGGTTGGGATAATTAAAAAATATAATAAAAAAACACAGATCATCTGATTGACTCCGGTTAGATCAACTCAAAGGGATAGTTAGCTAGGTGGAGGAAAATAACGGAGGGGCCTACATGTAAATAAAAGGGACTATTCAATGTTCAATGTATAATTTTTATTATGGAAAGTTGATCATGTAATTATGAAAGTATACATGATCATGTGTGTAAAATTCCATTTATGTATTTATTTACAAATCAAGGTTTAAATATATACATAATAAAAATATACGCTACATCGAGTATCTACAAGCATTATTATATAACCACTAGTGCATGGCCCGTGCGATGCACGGGTTGCATAGTTGTATTAATGATATAGAAAATCAATGTGATACCAATAAATCCAAAAGCTCTTATTTGGAAAGTATGTATATATTCTCCACGACAACATGTCAAAAGGCAATCACATAGATGCCTTAATGAGATGTACCACAATATGTTGTAACTTAAAAAATTCAATTTCTCCTATAAATTCCAAGTCATTAGTATACTAAGGCAGGGCCATGACATTAGCGATTACATTTTAAAAATGGCAATGAACAGGATCTGCTATGCAGACAACAGTTACTGTGATTAATGGCTTTTCTACAGCTCCAACGACATAAGCAAGCCAAAGTAACGTTCTTTCAAGAATCATGTGAAACTATACCGTTCCAACAGATAATGATAAATAAATTAATCATGTGCACCTATCTATTAAAGCAGCGAGCATTTGTAGCAATGAAACTTTCATATAGTATAAATCTACATTTTTATGCTTGTGAGAAAAATGCATAACAAATTCTGATCGAAAATGCTGAAATGATAGCATATATAACATGAGCTTCAGGTATATGTATATTTCACATGTACCTCTCTCTCTCTCTTTTTCAAAAGGTTGTTTACCTTCCACGGAATTTTTGAAAAGAGAAAAAATACAATTATGGATTTATTGCTCTTTCCATGCACCACAGTACAATGAATACAGACTTAAGTTGAATATAATGAACAATCAAGATTGTATCATACAAGACAAAACCAAAAAGTTGTTGATAAGGAAAACAACAAAATCGAACACGTGGTGTTAGACAATATTGAATTAGACGCTCATACATTGAATCCAAACCACAAAAACATCCATTCCCTATTAACAATACACGCACAATGATTCATGTTTGAAGTTGTTTCCTGTTGTGCAGGTGTTGCATGAAAGTCGATAACTAAGTTTTCTGAGATATGTCATCATTTTGGATTTGATAATATCGCTGAAGTTTCGCTACCGCTAAAGGTATCTGCTGGGAATCGATCCCATCATTTTATCTTTTTTTCCTTGTGGATATATATAGTAGCTCGTTCAGGAACTACACTCGTTGATCCCATGGACTAATTAAGAATATAAATTCACTAAGAGGATATCATCCTCTACTTAATAATTGTTTATATCATAATCGACTTCATGGTTTTTTTTATTGTGTTAAAAATGGCTTATATCGTTGGAAAGCAGTTTCTTGAGTTTTTCCGTTTTTGAAGAATTTAACTAAATTATTACATGTAGTTTGGCTAAAGTGAATGTTCAGGTCGAGACGGTAGGAGAGAACAATTTGATAACGACAAAAGAGGGATCGGAGTCAAGAGGGTCATGCACACAATGGAGGATGGTGCCACTACCGCAAACGGGAAGGCAAAGACGAGGCAGCATGGGACGGGCAGGATGGACTGCATACGGTCACGGTGAACTGGGATAGTATAATAATAATAATAATAATAATAATAATAATAATAATAAAAGCTATATACATATAGGGCAAAATTGAGAATATACATATAAGGGCATAATTGGAATTCAGGGGACAAAAACTAATTTGTAGTGGTCAATCCCCCCTCTTTAATATATAGTAATAGATAAGTGAGTTAATTTTATGAGGTTTATGTTTATCAACTTTTTATGATTTTTTGTATGCAATGTATGTAAATATCAAGCGACGTGCTTTGAGCATAAACAAATGTAGAAACTTGTGAAGTTAAGGATGAATTTCACATAATTTAGATATAAAAACAAGATGAATACACGATTCATCGCATACATTCCCTATCTAATGTAGCATGTACATGGCTTGAAGTTCATATATTGCTTTGAAATCTCTTTCCTTGGTAGATAGAGGAAGGAATAATGCAACAGATAGTAGGAGGGTAGAATGCACAAGGCTTCTCTTATATGCCAGTGAGGCGGCCATTACAGTAGAAGGCCAACGAGATGGGAGATGATACCAACATAAAGGAAGGTAGGGAGGATATCATGGGTCAATTGATTGTGAACACAGTCATTTCTGCAAGTAAGACAAAAGGGCTTCAAGTGCAAAGTGAGGTAGTAGCTAGGTGTAGTAGTTGAACCGATAGGTGGATGAAGAAGAATGCTTGTGCTTCGTGTGTGCCTAGGATAACAATGGATATCACGTGCAAAGCACATGCTACAAATTGCTAGTGGGCTTCTCAACCCATTTAAACGTGTAAAAAGAACCGAATAAAATTTAGAAAAGATAATGGGATTCGTTAAAAAATTAACCTACAAAAGAAGAGAGCTAAATAAAATTTCTACCGATTAACCTAATATATATCTATCATAAAAAAATGTAATGGTAGTAGTTTTTTAAGAAGATAGTTTTGTTTATACATTATGGTTTAAATTTTATTTATGTAAATTTTAGTTGTATGATGTATGCTTATGTATATAAATTAATTTTAGATAAAAAATACAAAGTCAGTAATATTCAAGCAATAAATATTTATTCACAAAAATTATATAAATTAATCTAAGGAGTTTACAAATATGTAATATAAATCTTATTCATATAGTTGATTGAGTAATATTACCTATATAATTGTGTGTATAGTTTGCTTTCATATAGTTTATATAATACATAGATAGGTATAGTTGGGGAAATCATTTAATTGAGATTATATTAAAGGAGATTATATTGTGAAAGGTATGTATTACTTATACACATATTTATGTGCTCCATTTATAATTTAGTTGTAAACGTGCATACAATAAAAAGTAAATGTTATATTGAATATTTACAAGCATTATTACATACTCAAAATTGAGTTAATTTCAAGAATTTTGTATTTATGAACTTTTTAAGGTTTTTTGCATGCAATGTGTAAAAATCAAGCGTCATGTTGTGAGCATAAATGCAAGGTAGAAACTCGTGAAGTTATGGATGGATTTCACGTAATATAGACATAAGAACTTGACAAATATGTGATTCATCACGCATGTCCTATCTAGTGTGGCATGTTCATGACTTGAAATCCATGGACTACTTGGAATTCTCTTTCCTCAGTAGATTTCAGGAGAGAGTAATGCAAGTAGTTTGTGCGTACTGCATAGTATAGACATTCACATATGATCACACCTCCCCCCGTGCGTGTGTGTGCATGTATTTTTGTGTATGTCTAGGACAACCACTTTCCATGATCAAATGAGATTTATGCTCTTTTTTATATGCATCTCATCATATCAATTTACATGTGTGTGTCTATGTGTTTAATATTTTTGTGTGTGTATTTATGTGTGTACATGTATTTATGTGTGTGTACATAGAATCTCTACAACACCAAGATGCTTTCGCCTTATCCTCTTTGAATACCTAATGATTTTCTTGAATCTACATATTTAGTCCTATGTAATCAATCCTCTGTTGCGCAGTTAAAGCACATACATGATAGCTTCTTCCTTAGGAGGAATCTATGCCAATGAATACGAGAGGGAGATTAAGGGGATGGCCACCAAGGGAGAGTCAAGAATGGGGAGGATGGTTAGGGTTTTGAATGAAACCTTGGTGGATATACTCTCTTCTTTTAAAAAGTAGAATTGGTTCCAATTATGTGGTCAGGGTTGGACCCTGGCCACTTAAACTTAATCAACAAAGATTTATTTGTGATTCAAATATACAAAATTGATCCTTGTTTCATGTTAATTTAATTCATCAAATCAACTCATGAATCAGTCATAGTTAGATATTTCTATCTAACTATTCCTACAATATTCATGGATAGAGTTATATATGATCCTTATAAATCCAATTCACATAATCAACTCAAGATTATGTAGTACTTGGATATTTCAATCCAACTATCCAGATTCATGATTTTTAAATAGAGACATCTTGGACAAAGATATCATGGATGAGGATATCCTGATCATATTGGAAAATCAATTTTGTGCAACATATGCAGATATTATATATTAGACATGTAAGACCATGGTGAACTATTGTGGAACAAAAGTTGTTGAAAATTATTTTGTTATATGAATTAAACAATAGTGTGTTTGCACTTACAAGGCCCCTTCTTACAATTAGGGCGATGTGCCACGACCATCTTAATATCATAAAGCTATTTATCTAAGGAGTTAGATCATAGAGGTTGATATAGGACAATATATTTAAATAGTTATATCGAGGACACAATCAACATCACCAAACTATGTTAAATAAAGATCTCCAATCTGAGAAGGGATGCCAATCTTCTCGATCAACTTATATCTGACTGACACTCTTGATGCAAATCCTCTACATAGGAATAGATATTCAAAGGTGACAGATAAGTCAGGTCAGTGTATTGACTAAAGTCATAATGTCGACTAAAGTCAAAGTATTGCATTTAAGTCAAAGTGGTTACCTGACAAGATCGAGATAACTAAATACATGTATCACATACTATCACGACGAAGCACACATATTATGACCAAAGACAGATATACATATATATGTCCAAGTATGCACATTTAATAAACCATTGGGTTAGGGTGGATTTTAACGATTCTGCTTTAGGATAAATGAATGATAATTAATTAGATTAAATCTTAATTCATAGAACTAATTTCTAGATCTAAAGAGTTGGAAATTGATCTGAAATGGCTCGGTGTTTTGTATGTATTTTGTGTGTATAATAGATCAAAATATAATTAATATATAAATCATTTATTTAAAATAATTTTCCATAATAGAATAGAATATAATTTCTATAATTTAGTTAATGATAATTTAATTAATAAAGGTAAATGACTCTATCAAAATAAAAATTAAACTATTATTTTTTCTTTAAAAAAGAAATATCATCCATACATATTAATAAACACGAGGATCGAGGTACCAGGTGCCTGGTCTTGAAGGGCATGCAATGTCCGACAAATGGGATATGGCAATCGTTGTATCGGTCGCTCATACAGCGTGTGACACCCAACCCAAGTGACTGGTCAACAATTACCCCACAAATAGATATAAGCAAATGAAAATGAATGTGAGTCAAAATTTATTATAACTCTACAAAATATGTGTGGAAGCAAGTATGTAGAAGAGTAGAGAAATATTGAATAGGCTACTTATTTTTCCTTTTTGGTTTTTAGAATGTTTTTGTGGGTTTTAATTTATATATATGTATTATATATTTTTTATGTTTTTAATTTTGCAAGTTTTTACCTTGTTTAAATTTTAAGGAATAAAATATATAATAGAAATAGTATATATACTATATAGATAATTTATATAGAAAAATGTTTTTGGATTTTAAAAATATAAAAAATAAAACAAAAAATGATAAAATAAAATACTTTTGGGTTATAATAATTTCTCTCTATTTTTTGGTGATTTTTGGGTACTTTTTATAATTTTATGTATTTTCAAATACAAAAATGAGCCAAAACAGAAATTATATAAGATCATGACCTTATTTAGGGTTTAGTAAATGTGTATATATATATATCAAAATAACCCTAAAATAATTTTTCTATAATATATATACATCAACGAAAATTCAAAAGTTGAAAATATTTTTTTGGATTTTCTACAATTTTTGCAAATTTTTCTAAATTTTTAGGAGTTTTACGTAATATTTTTTAAAACACATGAACATAATGTAAAATATAAAAACAAGCCTACAGGAATTTTTTGGAATTTTTCAAACATTTAATAATTTTTATAGATTTTTAAATGCCAAACAATAGAAAATGTAATGTTTTTGAAATTTTATAAATAGAAAATAATTTTAATTATGTTGTGAAAAATATATGCAATAGAATAAGGTTCCAGGCACTTAATATAATTTTCCTATAATTTTTACATACAAAATGGTATTTATAATAACTAAAATCTAAGAGCAAAATTAAATCAGCAATAAAGGGACCTATTTGCAAATTCTAAGAAGGTACAAAGCATTTAATAACACATTTGTAAAGTCCAGGGGCATACATGCAATATTCACAAATTAAAATACCATATCCGCCTGGTAGGGGTATAAATAAAAATAAAGTAAACAACAGGTCGAAGCATGTAGATTATCCAAAAATATTACATTAATATTCAGAGTTTTAGGACTAAATCAAAATAACACATCCCAGAGGGGGTCCAATGTAAAATGCCTTCCAACTCGCATGCACATGCACGTAAGCTGACTTAGTATTGGACTAAAGTGCAATAAAAGGAAATATTCAGGCGAAAATGCAAATATTACAGAAATATTACAACTGCAAATGAAAGTTTGAATGCTAAATATTAAAAATAAAAAGGCATAGGTTGAATGATGCAAAATACCCCCTAAGGCACGCGGGTGGACGATTGTGAATCACCTCATTTATCCACATGGCACGCGAACAACAGTGGATGATGCTTTGCTGTTGAAGGGCTAAGATTAGATCTCAGTTGGGATCCAAAGGCTCTAGTACGTCCAATCCAATGGCAGCTGCTACGCCTAGCGATTGTTCTTCATCTAACAGCTTCGAGCTGATCTGGAAGAATAGCTTAATAACAGCCGAACATTGAGCATAGATTAAGCCTCATGTGCGATCTTGATGCTTTCCCTTGCTACTAAGATGCTCTACGTGTTCCTATTGTGATTTCGCAGCTGGTAGATGATCTGAGAAGGTTCGTACCTCAGCGACGGAGACCTACAACATCGACGCACCTGGGTGACCTGCATGTCATGATTCTAGGCTCCAAATAGAGTCTTGGGATCTTGATCTGCGCAAAACGGTCAAGGATTGAGGATGATGCTCCATGACCCTTTTTGAGTGCAAAAGCGTAGGGGAAGTAACTGGCGAAGGTGCTCGACAAGCGACTAAGGAAGAACACCTGATTCTTAAATCTGTACAAGATCTGGGCTGATAGATGGCTCGGTATGATAGAAGGAGTTAAGGCAAAGATGTGAGGGTCAGACCAGCGGTTCATGGTCGGAAACAGAGGGAATAGTAGCTGGAGCATATATCTCCAGCGAGATCTTTTTTGTGATTTAATCTAAGATAAACAGAAATAAATGAAACAAAATGTAGGTCTACTGTTGATTAACATAGAAATTGAAAGGACTAAGAAAAAGAGGATCACCTGACCAGGAACGGCTGGGAGCAGTTACATAGAGAGCTTGGTTCCGGTGATTGTGAATCTCGTCCACGCTCCTTCTCCACACGAAGGATTGATCGGGGAGCACCTCCTGTCACTAGGGCTCACTCTCTAGGTCAAATCATGGGGTTACGGTGGCTTAGAACAGATTAAAAATAAAATATGGGAGAAGGAGATGCATATATATGGCATTCCTATGAAGGGGTATTCACCTAGGGTTTTTGCATGAATCGATGGTTGACATCGGTCGATCTTTGATTTGCATCAAAGCTAGTCATCTGGCGAAGAACTTCGCTAAAGAAATCAAGGGCAGAGGATATATTTGGCTAGATAGAAAATTTTGCGAGAATGGTGTAAAAACAATGGTTAGATCGGTCCATAAAGAGGGTGGGGTAGTTGACTGGGGACAACGGTCGTCGCCTCCTTATTGGCCTATGCCAGCCACAAGAGGACAAAACAAAAACAAAAATATAAATAAATAGAAAATAAAATAACATATGATTTTATTTAATAAATCACAAAATATGAAAGTTATTTCTTATTTTATGTACTAATTTTAAGTGATTTTTTTTATCGACTTATTTATTGTATGTTAATTTATACAAGTATGTATACCTATATTTTTATGTATTTTATTTTTATTTTGCATTTTAGTATTTATAACCATATTTATAAATTTTATGTATTTACAATATAATTAAATACATATTTACATATTTTTATTTTATTTATGATTTTATTTATATACATAAATAATTGTATATATGTATACTTTATAGGTATAGTATACCTATGTATTTTAATACATTATTTATTCTGATAAAATTTCAATTTTTTTTGTATTTCTATTTTTTGTATGTTTTAAATAATATTTACAATTATTTTAAAAAAAATAAGAAGAATAAAAATACAATGGATAAAATATATGAATAAAATATACGGATACATAGTACAATAGGATGCCAGAAAGCTGGCTTTGTATCTTAACTCTATTTTAATAAAACCACCTTCATTGGTAGGTAATATTAGGAGTACAATAGAGGCGAGTTTGGTGAATTATGAGTTCATACGGAGAAGATATTGATCTGTGAAATTTGGTTTGCAGCTTTTTCATCTGTGTGTCTCAGTTGCACTGTGTGTCATTTTTATGTGCAATTAATTTTTAGCATTTTCTATACATTAATATGTACAAGTTTCAAGTTAGAAATATCTTTTATTTGATGTGTTTAAAATGTGTATAAAATAGTGTAAGTTTTAACTATATATAGTGTATTGAGAATCTAGGGTTTCTAGATGCATGTCTTTTTATATGTATTAATTTGCCCTTATCTTCTCCTACTTTATTCCTTGTTGATCAAGCTAATATTGACTTGGTCTTGGGGTTCAGGTTCAATTAGAATTTACAATACTTTCTTTATTTTTTTCTTTCCTTTATTCTTTTTATTTGAATTTAAACACAAGTATTTATGTATTATTTACAAACAACAGTTAGTGTGTTAACTTGTACAAGTCAGATGTACTTACATGTATTTATCTACGAATTTGAAGAAAAAAATAAAGGAATAATTATAAATGAATGGGTATTCATCACTCATAACTTACAAAAAGGAAAAACTTCAGACATTTAGTAAGTTGTCTCCAACCTCTTTTGTCTCTTTCATATTAAATCGATTTTGACTCTTTATTCTAATTTAATTATCCTATTATTGAGACAAAATAAATATGGTTGAAATTGACACACTAATAATTTTTTTAATGTATGAACCCAAAGGTGCATGTACGGTTCCTAAAGGATACACTTTTGAGAAACATTTCTTTTCTTAGGACAAGAGGTTGATAGCAACATCTAGAATCAACTTGTTAGTCTTAATGGTCCTTGCAAATGCGATCATCCGTATAAGATTAAAAAACTCCATACATTTGTTATCATTCTCTTTGAATGAGATCTCAATTCCAGCTATGGTTTCATTATATATATTACAACATGTTTCTCTTTTCTCAATCAATTCCTCGATCACCGTGAACCCTAATTAGATCCGAGCATGATAAACGGTTGATTTCTTTTATTTATTGGATAACCCAAGTACTCTCTTGTGGATCCATGAAACAACTCTCAACAATCTTTTTCTCCTTTAGAAGATGTAGGAGTGAAACAATAAACCTATTGATATTAAAAGATGAAAAATATCCTTCCAATATCTCATTTCTAGGGTCAATGGAATCATTTGGAGAAATTGTTCAAAAACATCCTTCTGGAATTGTCCAAAGTGATTTAAAGCTCGATATTTGATGTAAATCTAATTATCAAGTTAATATACATGGTCAATATGGTCTCCTTGACATTATCTCCTAGCATCTGCAATGATGTTCCCGAATCCTAATTGGATTAAGAGTTGTACATTGAGATATTAAATATCAATAAAATAATTGTTATTATCATTAATAAAATTGATATGGGAGTGTGTGGACATGATTACATTATTGACGTTTAATTAATATGGATATAGATATATAAAAATAATATTAATATGAATGTGATTCATATTTAATTAGGATGTATGTGAACGTGATTCACATAATTGATAAAATATAAATTGGATTTACATTTTTGTTATGTACTCATGAATTGGACCACTTGTGGTTGGATGGTTTTTATAATTATACTATAATACTTTATAATAATTAATTTTTTCAATAAAATGACTATTCATAAATTAACATTAGTATGAATTTAAAATTGTTAAAAGAGAAATTGGAAGAGATAATATCTCTTCTAATTCTCATGACAGACAAGTACCATGGAAAGATAAGAGAGAATTTCTCTCCAATTTCTCATGATAGAGATCTACTTTAATGGAGAGAATATCAAGAAGAAAATTATTTTCTCTTTTTTCTCTGCATTAATTCAATATTCAAATTTTAATATTGTCTAGAAATTACAACCAACTAGAGAGATAGTAAGGAGACTTGCTCTCTACTCAACTTGTCATGGACAGTCATACATGGACTAGGACTCCATTTTGGCCATCCATGGTCCTACAAAAGAAGGGCATGGATACTCTTCTCCAATTAACTGAGTTGAAAGAGCTTATATCAACAACTACTCTCTTGTCCTAAGAAGAAAGAGGCGAAAGTATAAGAGATATTATTCTCTTTATTTTCCCTTGGTCGTGTATCATATATCCCCACCATATTCCCTTTGGTCATCCACACTAGTAGCCTCTATTGTCCTCTTGATTGCAAAAGTGTCTGCCTTCTACTTCATGCTTCATTCTCGAGTAGAAATACTAGATTTTGTGCGATGAAATCAGGAGGAAGAAATCATCCAAGGTCTCTCTTTGCAATGACATCTTGGTGGAGAACAAATCTCAAGTTCGTGGGAAGTATCACGAGTGATCATCGAGCCTGCGAGTGCAAGCACCCTTTGCATCAGACTAAATTTGAAAGATCTCTTATTTTAGAGACAAGCATCAAAAGGTACTCTTATATGGTCATGCAATCTTGACAAATGGTACAGAAATTATTTTCATTACCATATGGTTTCACATTTGCAATCATTTTTATATGTTATATGATTACATTGGTGTTTATATGATGAACACCTTCTTCTATGTACTTTATTTGTTTGTTTCACATTTTCGTGATGCGTGAGGGTTAACCTCCATCGAATTGTATCTAAGCTTCATTTAAAGGATTCATATTACATTTGGGTCAATAAATAAAAGTTTGTATTTTCTGTTTATGGTACATTATAAATTTTTATAACATTCATACTCTGTATGATTCGACGGTTTATCTCCTCTATTTATAATATTATTTTCGTGATATTTACGATGTATATAAGATTTCAACTCATACCTAAAAGATCCATAAAATCTTTTTTATACTATTTGTAGTCATGTAATATTTTAAAATAATGATTAATATGTCATTAAACAAGTCTTCAGTTAGTGGAAAAAAGCTTCACGTGATTCCGACCGTGCGATCTCGAGAAATTGGATTTCTCTATAGGACGGAGTTGGAAGATGACTCAAAAAATTTTCAGACACAAAATTGATGAGAATAATTTTGATATATTAAAATCAGGAGTGGGACCTAATATTTAAGGAATATTTGATGTTGCAATGAATTTTAAATCTATGTTATATGGTGTCTTCCAATTTAAAGTGTGACAGTAGTAACTTGCAATTTTGCAACTCAAAATATTTTTTTATTATTTGATTGTATGTAAGAATTAGAATATATATTTATTTTATATTTATGTGCATGCTTGATTGTAAATCAATAATACTAGAAATCGACTTGACTACTCAATTACAATTTAATCTATTCATATTAGTTCAATCAAGATGGGTTTGGTGTCTAGGCTTGGATTATTGTGGTGGTTACTAAGTAATGCCTTAAAATGCTCCAACTCAATATTATGCATGACTAGCTAGAAATATCTTGTGTAAGGCATGAATATGAGCATGTTATATTTAACTCTTATAAAAAAAGAAAGTTGTATTTGTTTGCATATACAAAAATTAATTATTGCAAGTTGTATAGGAATACATACGTGAATGCATTAATTCCTTTTTTAGAGTATTTTAATTAGTGTTAATTCAATTGAGTTAAGCTAATAATGATTAATAATCTATAATTTACAGTAATGACTGAATTTATCTTAATTGTTTAATCATGATAATATAATTTAAAGTGATTAATCATCAACTTAAACCTAATATGGAAGGTAATATGATGGCATTCATGGTCTCCCTTCATTGCAATGGGTATCTTTATCATGGAATGTAATTTGAATACTCTTATATAAAGTCATGATTCTGAAATGAGTAAATTACACAAAAGTCCCTGAACTATACACTTGATTTCAATGTAGTCCCTAAATTTTAAAAAGTAACATTAAGGTACCTAATGTATTATTTCAATCACAATGTGGTCCTTTTCCAACAGGAGAAGAATACGTCCGTTTACTTTGGGAAATTTTGGACCAAATTACCCCCATAAACATCCCCTCCCTTCTGCCATCGTCCTCCTCCCTTCCGCCACAGCAGCCCCCTCCCCCTCGTCGCGAGCACCGCCTGTGGCATCATATCATGCAATGCCCTTGCGTACAAGCACCTCACTGCCTTCAACGCCCCCTTCCTCGGCTCCTCCTCTGCCGGCATCCCCCCTAACAGGCAATGCCCCACAATCCGCACCACCGGCTGGAAGAGCTCCCACAGCAATGGCACCCTCTCCCACTGCTCCCCACTCCCCTCTCCCCCTATGCCACTTTTGCCTTCCCCCATCACCCTGTTCTCCTCGTCGCACCCCTCCTGCCCGGCCCACGCTACCCAGAATTCGCAGAATTCCACCTTGGAGCTCGCCGGCATCTCCACAATCCTCGAATAGTAAAGCTCCAGCGCCACTCTGACAATCCTTACCCTTTTTGTGGATCGCACATTGTCGTGCGGTTCAAGGGTGGGGGATAGCACGGTGATGTGGAGATCGATGGCCTTGCTCTTCGTGGGAGTACTCTTGGCTCCTCGTGGTAGAGGCATGGATGGTCCATGTTGGGTATGTTGACGATCTGTGGCTGCCCGCCTCAGGCCTTGGTCTCGTGCGTGAAGAGCGCAAGGAGCACGGCCTCGAATCTGGCGAGGGGTTTGCGGGATATAGCACGAGATAGGTAGACGCCGGTGAGAGTGGAAATGAATAGAGGATGGAGAGGTGGAGTCGGAGATCAGAGGATTGGAAGGCGACGTAGAGCCAGCGGCAGAGGTTATCGTCGCCGACGCCGGAGCCGGGGTGGCAGAGGCGGGAGGAGATGGCGGTGCCTACGACGGGATTGTGGAGGGGGCCTGCGGAGGGGGGGGACGGGGGTCGGGGAGAGGATAGCGGCGAAGGGATGTTTATGGGGGTAATTTGGTCCAAAATTTCCCCAAGTAAATGGATGTCTCCTTCTCCCATTGGAAAAGGACCACATTGTGACCGAAACAATACATTGCGTTCCTTAATGTTACTTTTTAAAGCTTAGGGACTGCATTGAAATCGGGTATATAGTTCAGGGACTTTTGTGTAATTTACTCTTCTGGAATACAAGAATACATGGATCAGGTCGCTTAGTTGACCGACGAGTCAACCGAGGTTGCAACCTGATTGGGACACGTCAACCGCTACAAGAAAAAAGAAATAAAAATAGAAAAGGACGGAAAATAAAATAGAAAATGATTCTATTGATTTTTTTCTTTAAATATGATAGTTGTTTCTTATTTTATGTAATATATTTAGGTGATTTTTCTTTTTGTTTATTGAGCCATTGATTATGTATTAATTTTTACAAGTATAATTATAGGTATAATTACATATATTATAATTTATTTGATTTTTATTTTGTATTTTATATTTTATTATTTTATGTGAATAATTTGTATATTTATAATATATTTAAATATGTATCCTCATATTTTTATATTATTTTTTTGAGTTTACTGTACACTTAAATAAATATAGGTATGTCTGATAGGTATAGTATACTGATGTGTTTTATTATATTTTTTATTTTAATGAATTTTCAATTGTCTCTTTTTATGTTTATGTTTTAGTATGATTCAAATAATATCAACAAATATTTAAAAAATTAAAAAGAATATGAATAAAAGAATGAATTAACTGAGTAAGAATGTATACAAGTATAATGTACTATGGGATCCCAAAAGCTAAATTTTGTATCTTAACTTTAATTTTAATGAAATCCCCCTCATGAGATAGATAATTTGATTGATAGTACAATAAAGGTGAGTTTGATCAATTTTGAGTTCATATGGAGAAGTTATGGATCTCTGAAGTTCTGCTTGCAGCTTCTTCATCTGTATGTCCCAGACACACTATACCTTATCTTTATGTGCAATCACTTTTGTCTTTTTCTGTGTATTTTTATTTACAAGTTTGGTATTGAATTTTTTTTTGAAGTATGTGTGTGTGTATAAATTAGTGTAAGTTTGAGATATGTATATATATATATATAGTGTACAGGTCACCTAGGGTTTCTAGGTGACAGTGTTATTTTGCATGTAATCTTATGCCCTTATCTTCCCCTACTTTATTCCTTATCGATCAAGTCAATATTTACTTAGTCTCGAGGTTTAGGGTCAGTCGATATCTGCAATACTTTCTTTATTTTTTTTCTTTTCTTTATTCATTTATTTTGTATTTAAATACATGTATTTAAGCACTATTTACAAGTACTGGTCAAGTTATTAATTTGTACAAGTTAGTCATGTTTTCATGCATATATCTAGGGATTTAAAGATAAAATAAAGGAATAAAGGTGAATGAATGGGTATTCATCATGCTCTTCTCCAAGAAATGTGTAAGATGAGAAGACGCATACCATATTGGTCCATTTAGTACTGCAACACGAAGTGGGCATAAATCTTTGTGTGACATTCATTAATGATTATGTGTGGTATAGTTTTGTCTTCCTATTACGTCACAAATTTGAAATCTTTGAAAAGTTCAAAGAATTTATATCTTTGGTTGAGAACTAAACAAGAACGAAGATGAAACGAATTTGACATGACCAAGGTGGTGAATTGCACTTAGGTGAATTCAAAGAATACACTAAAAAGGAGGGATAATTTCTAATCTCACTTCTCTAGGAGTTACTCCTCAACACAATGGAGTTGGAGAGATACGTAGATGTAGTATAAGATACCCAAAATCTCTCATGAACTTCTATTTGGAGCCAAGCCAAATGTACGGCACTTAAGAATTTGGGGATGATTTGGTCCATGATAAAAATTTGGATGTAAGTAATGTAGAATCTCACACTTAAGAGTGCTACTTCATAAGATATGTAAAGAATGATATTGGATGCATACTTTATGATTTTAAGACACAAAAAGTCTTTGTCTCTAGAGACGTTAAATTTCTAGAGGATGAAATCCTTAAGAGTCAAGATAACAATGAAGTCAAAGAGCTATTTGAGTATAGTGAGACCAATGAAGTTCTTATACCATAAAATGAAGAGATAATATATGATAACACACATGTACTACTTAAAAAGTGTTTAAGGGTTGTAAGACCACATGACAGGTATGGATTCCATATACTAGAAGATTCTGATGATTATCAGACTTCATATGATGACACGTTGACAGATCATGACATGAATAGATGGATGCTAGCATTGAAGTCTAAAGTAGACTCTATACACAAGAATGGTGAATGGACCCTCGAGGATCTACCTAAGGGGTTAAACATATTGGGTGTAAATGGACAATCAAGAAAAAGAGGGGACCCGATGAGTAGGTAGAGACATTGAAGGCATGACTCGTAGCTAAGGGTACACACAGAGAGAAGACATCGACTACGATGAGACACTCTCTTTTATGGTCGTGCTTAAATCCTTCAGAATATTACTAGTTACAGCTGGACATTTTGACTACAACATATGACCGATAGATGTCAAAGATGCATTCCTTAATGGATACCTCACTGAGAATATATAAAGAGAGCATCTACAGGGCTTCATAGTTGAAGAAGGCGAATGTGCAAGCTGAAGAAATACATATATGACCTTAAGCAAGCTCCTCATAGTTGGAACATGTGATTTGATGAAACCATAAAGAGTTATGATTTTTTTTAGAATTTTAACAAGAAGCTTAATGGGAGTTTCATTGTGTTTATCGTGCTTTACGTACATGAAATCCTAATCATTGGGAATGATATAGGCATGATGATCGGTGTTAAGATTTAGTTATCACATACCTTTGAGATAAAAGATCTCGAGGAAACCTCTTACACCATTGGTCTGAAGATGTTCAGAAATAGAGAGAAAAGATGATATTGAGACTATTACAATAAGAATATATTAAGAAGATTTTGAAAGATTCATATGGATAATTCCAAGAAATGCTCACTTCTCATAAGTCATGGTAGTAAACTATCTAAAGGTATGACACCTTAAAATGTGAGGATAAGAAGGTTATGGCTGGATACCCTAGGGTCAGATGCATCAACTGTAGGAAGCTTGATATACACCATGATGTGTACATAACCAGATATGTGCCCTGAGTGGTTATTATAATGAACCCCTTCTCGTGTTGGAGTGGATAGTTGTTGCCCATATTCTGAGCGGACAATATAATTGTTCATTGCATATCAAAGAGATTTCAGGGGCAAACGCTTTCTATTTCTATGAATCCATGCAGACTATATCCATAATCTCAACAAGTGTAAGTTCTTGCAAAGGTAGAAATTCGCTTGTAGAGAGTATGCACCCCAAACATAGTCTGATAGTCTCACGTCCAAAACTTATAAAGTTCGAGAGTGGGTTGTAAGAGTAGAGGATTACTACTTGATAAATTGAGCTTAAGCATTTTAGGTGGTCATCAATTGCCCCAATTGGGATGAACACAAGAAGTTGTCAATGTTAGTTTTCCTCGACAACGGCTTGGTCATCTAAGCCCATGAAGTAACAATAGTATCAGAGCATGATTACTCTAATTGAGGGAAGGGCTACCCGAGGAGTCCTAAGCTAGAAGCATGTAGTTTCCACTATCAATATGAATAAGCGATGGACCATATCACAATGAGGATGTTGCGAATATAAGTGGGGAAGGTTGTAACCCTCTGCATAGCTTCACATCTAAAATTTACAAAGTTTGAGAGTGGGTTGTACTTTAATAACTTGAACTTAAGTATTTTATCGTCAACGAATCCACGTAGGTCCAAACACAATAAGTTGTCAGGATCAGTTTTCCTCAATAACGATCAAATGACCCTAAGCCCGATATAGATACAATAAAGAAAAGTTACACATGCACTGTTACTTAAAGAAATGAGTGTAGCTTATGATATGAGAATCACATGTTATCTTTGTTTAAGTATTTTGTATGGGCATTCTGAATCTAATAAGATCAAAATATAATTAGAATGTCAATATCATTTTTTGTCAACGATAAGTCGTGCCTGAGAAAGTACCCACAAGTAAATGATTTATATTTAGTGGGAGTCGTCTCCTTTCATATTCATCCATATAAAACCAAGGAGAGGGCCCCAATGCAATGCATGCGAATATGAGCACACAAACTTAGGGGGAGAAACCATAATCATCAAAGGTGCATTTGAAGTGTTAGGTCATTCTCCAATACTTTACAAACGGAACCCAACTAAAGTTGCTTTTACCTTCTTCCTTTATTTTGCTTACCCGATGACTCTTCTTTTTCTTGGATTTGAAGACTTCATCTTTCTCTAATTTTTAAAAATGGCAATTACGAGGTTTGATTCATGATTTATATATTATTTAACCAATAGACAACATAAACATATAATAAAAATAAAGTTTAAAGTAATCATGAGATCCAACTTTTTTAGTTATAAATAAAATTATATATACTTATAACCAAACGATTATCTAAACTAACTTGGCAGTTGACTCGATCATCTATATCAACAATGGTGTCATATCTCTATGTTGTGAGCGACACATAGGGTTTGTTTGGTTGGTGGTGTACTCCGAGTTATCTTGGCATAATTCGGTAAACCTCCTACAACTTTGGGTTGGAATTCTATCACGAATCAATGTGACATCACATCACATTCCTTATTCCAACCCCCTACCAACCCTTATAATCATGCAAACAGTTACTAACCCAACCAAGTAACCAAACTAGCCCATAGTAAGATGGAAAAAGCTTTTACCATTGTACTTTAAATTAAGGGTTTTTATCACGTGTGCCCCTCCGAGATATCGCAATTCTAGTTATGCCCCTATCTTTTTGGTAATATCAGTTGTGCCCCTCACTTCTTGCTAATCTATCACTTGTGCCCCTCGGGTTAGTGACCGTCCATCCACAGTGCAAAAGGATGTTAACTTTGAGGATATAAGCGGAATTAATTTTAAAAAATGGTTCAGTGGTCATTTTACACCCTCTTCCTCATCCTCATCCTCTTCTTCTTCCTCCTCTTCCCCCATCATCTTCCTCCTCCTCCAACCTCCTCCTCCTCCCTCTCCGCCCCAGCCTCCCTCCGCCCCCTGCCCCGATCTCCCCCCACCCGCCCCGACCGACCCTCCTCCCTCTCCGCCCCGACCGCCCCTCCGCTCCGACCTCTCTGGCGTGATATCGGAGCCCGTCTGCAACCTGAGGTTCCTTTTTGAGCTGTGAGTTCCAGATTGAACTGGGGTGGAGCTCGGGGAAGGGGGAGGTCGGGGTGAAGGGAGGCTGGGGCGGAGCTCGAGGTAGGGGGCGGGGGAGGTCGGGGCGGAGGGAGGCTGGGGCGGAGCTCGGGGGTGTCGGGGCGGAGGGAGGCTGGGGCGGAGCTCGGGGGTGTCGGGGCGGAGGGAGGTTGGGACAAAGCTCGGGGCGGGGGCGGGGGGAGGTCGGGGCGGAGGGAGGCTGGGGCGAAGCTCGGAGCGGGGGCGGGGGGAGGTCGGGACGGAGGGAGGCTGGGGCGGAGCTCGGGGCAGGGAGCCGGGGGAGGTCGGGGTGGAGGGAGGCTGGGGCGGAGCTCGGGGCAGGGGGCAGGGGGCAGGGGAGGTCGGGGCAGAGGGAGGAGTTCCGGGTGGGGAGGGAGGAGGAGGTTGGAGGAGGAAGAAGAGGATGGGGGAAGAGGAGGAAGAAGAGGAGTCTGGACAATAATACCCCTCTTAACTGCACCAAGGTTTGAAAAAATCATGGTTAAGTCAACTCATTGACGGTCAATCTGAAGGAAGGGCACAAGTGATAACGGAGAAAGAAGTGAGAGACACAACTGATATTACCAAAAAGATAAGGGCATAATTGAAATTGCGATATCTCAGAGGGGCACAAGTGATAAAACCCTTAAATTAACTGCAGACTGGCAACATGACTTGTATTTTTCTAGCATAATTTTTATCATGCTCAAAATTTTGTATATTTCAAAAGGTAGTTTTTTAAACATATTTTAAAATTACAACATTATTCATGAATTTATATCAAGTTTAAACTCATGCAACAAATTCAAAGGATGTTTAAAACTTACACGTACAAATCATGCCATAAATTCACATTGATTTTTAAATTCAATCATAAATTTAGAGATCTGCTAAAAAATTCCCATCATAAATTTCGAATATCTTGAGCAAAACTGTTTCTATTGTAAATTTATAGTAAATTTATAGTATCGTGTTAAAAGCTTTTCAATTGATATTTATATACAAGTAGGCGATTCGCCACGATTCGGAGTGGATAGATTTTTTAATGTATTCTTGGGTGCAAGAATCAATTTCCTCTTTAAGATGGCGTTCAGTTCGAAAATAAAAAGAAAAAAGAATGGGAAATAAAGAAAATAAGGATCTGAAAAGATAGGAATAGGAAGAATAATGTGAAATAAGGGTAGGTAATGTGGGATAAAGATGCAAATAAAGGTGGAATAAGTTGAAATAATGGAATGTAGATGAGAATAGCCATACTCTTTATGAACCGTGCCGGAAGGATTCCACCTTTTATAATAAACTAGCGGTGTGCCCGTGCTTTGCACAGGTATACAAACCATCTTATATTAAGCATGTGTTATATGAGAAGTCGGAATTGATAAATTCAGAGAGGTAAAGCTCAATATGCAGCATGTCTCTTCGCAATTTATTACCTTCAACTATATAACCCGTAATTTCATATCGGACACCTTTTGTTTAACATTTAAATAATTTGGATATATGACATAGTATTGTATATTATATGCATGACAAGATGTTTAGGTCGAGGTGTGTAATTTAGATTTTAAGAGATGTTGTAAATGGTATTTATTTTGAAAATCATAGTGGAGTTGTATAATAGAAATGACATTTGTTAGACAAATCCTTGTGGAAAAGATTAACATCCTCGCATAGCATCATATGTAAGCATATATTTGTGTAATATAATATCGAAAGTATTACAAAAAAGGGACTTTTACTCGAAGAACATTATAGACTTTGTAAATTTTCTTCTCGGTCTTTAAAACATCGATATTTCTCCCTCGACCCTGTAAACTTTTTCCGTTTTACCCCACAAACCCCGCCGCAAAGCACGATAAAATACCATTTTGCTGATAACATCTACAATATTGATTGAATTATTATTTGTTATAAAATTGTTTAATAAAGCTTAAAGTCGAATTTGTCATCCATATCTATATATCCCAAACATATAAAAGCTCGTAGCAATATCCTTATATGTTTAATCCTCGATAAGAATTAACGCATTTATTTAAAAGTGAATACAATAATAGACGAATATGAATGCCCTACATATATGTTATTTAATTTAATATATAAAGAAGATCATTTTGGGTGAACGAGGAAATAAAAACAGGTCAAGCATATTGAATCAATTGATTACGAAACTACACTAAATAACTACAACAGTAAAAACAAAAATAAAAATCCTTAGACGTTATAAATTTTTTTAATGATAATTTATAATGATATTATTCACCAAATAATATGTAGCGTAGTCATGCACGTGACGTGGGACTCGTATAGGAAAAAAATTCCCCATATATGTAGATGTGTCAATTCAAAAACTCATAGCATATATATATATATATATATATATTAGAATAAAAAATCTGACCATATATGCTTAAAACAGATATATTTGTATCCACATTTTATTAAAATCGGAAATAAATTTATTCATACATGATCTGATCCCTACACGTATGATATTCTTATATTGGAGAAAAATTAAGGGCAGATGTGGTGAAGGAGGGGCTGAGATGGATGGCTTGATGGAGCAGGATCTCCCCTGGCATGTCATAATAGTCGAGGTACTGTGAGCACGAGGGGAGGTGACTGAGGGAGGTGATGTTGTTCTTGCACAGGCGAAACCTTGTAAAAAATTTAGGAATGATAACCTTCGATCCCTCACTGCACTTAAATATTTCCATCCCTCTTGATATTTGATAAGAGTTGGGCAAATCAAAGTATAACATGTTCAAGGGAGGGGATTGCTTGATTTGTTTGCTGCTGGAGTAGGGATTGGAAAACACTTGATTCCTTAAATTCACAATGAAAAATGTATCTGTTTCAATATAATTAACCATTAATCATTTTTCATTAGTATAAATTTTGATAGAAATCAATGCTAATATAAAAATAGAATATAAATTAATAAATAAATACTAAATATCTATTGATATAAATGATATATTCAGGAATTAGAAATAAAATGGTATATACTAAAAATAAAGTAATAAAATTAGAAAGTTGAATTGTATTTAAGATAAAATGGAATGTTGACGTGATTGTTGGGGGTAAAATTGGAATGTAGAGGCTAAAAAGAAATGAAGGTCGGTGGCAACACCCCTCTTTAATATATAGCTAATAAATAGATGAGCTCTTAGATCTCATCTCATAAGAACGTCCACATGATGTCCATTGCTCATCCCCTTTCCCTTTATAAAGCCCACACCCAACACCGCAAATCGCACATACAAACACTACCAAACAACCCACGAAGATGAACTATCCCGCCACCTTAAAACTCATCCTCCTCCTTCTCTCCATCACCCTCCCCTCCTCCGCCACCAGCGACCTCCCCGGCGGCTTCAGCATGCCCGATCTCACCGGTGTCTACGGCATTCCCAGCTTCCCGGGCTTCGGAGGTCCCAACGGCCTGCCTGGTGGCTACGGTGGGGGATACAGCGGTTCGAACGGCGGTCGTGGATGGAGCGGCACGTGGATCCCCTCGACGCTGTGCAGGGAGAGGGGCCGGTGCTACAAGAAGAAGCTCACGTGCCCGGCCAAGTGCTTCAAGTCGTGGAGCACCTCCGGGAGGAACTACGGCGGAGGCGGCGGAGGAGGTGGCTGTACCATGAACTGCAAGAAGTGCACTGCTTACTGCTGAGCTCGTCGGTTAATTATGCATCGTGGTAGTAATTAAGAAAGTCGTAATTAAGGATTAATCCTGGTGTTGCACTTAATGCTGGCATTGATCTCTACGGTGGCCAGTGCATTATCGACGTTTGTGGAGAGTATATATAATGATTGCGATATATATGATATAATAATATATACAGCATGCATCTATCGCATCCTTCTTGCTAATCCCCCTGTGATTGTTAGCTCTTTTGGATTGATTGATATGGTCGTTCTAATTTTATCCTTTCAACATATCATCTCTCCAAAAAGGTTAGAAAAAAAACCAAATCGAATCAAAATCACTGGCATTTGCTTCTCAATTACGAATACCTGGAAAGTTAAAGACCAAAGCACGTGATTTTCGCGCAGTTCATTAAATTTTACCTAAAGCTTTAGGCGTCACCATCACCTCCTTGCACATGATCTCATTTATTTGATTTCTTCAGCCTTTCAACTTTTTTCATTAACTACTTAACATTGGCAATTTCCAGTAAAGTTTAAACTTTATAGTGCATAATGGCACCTATATATTTAGTTCTTTTCAGTAATTTCCGGGCCCTTTTTTGGCAGATTCATATGAAAAATCCAGTATAGCTTGAATCTATGAACATAATTTTATACATCTGCAAAATTTCGTCTAAATCCATATATTGGTAATATCTCATAACCATCCCACTCCTTTATTTTTGCGAAAGGAAGAAGAAAGTCTAGTGTGGTTAGTGGGTGTAAGTGTAACTACATCATGCGGTATCCATATCACTATAAATCGTTGTCTTGTACGATTGTATGTATTATTCGACCATTAAGACAGGCTCAGGAGCAACAGAATAACTGTTGCTTTGTGCGCAATATGTCCATCGAGAGAAGAGAGTGGATCCTCTGCAGTAATGCAGAGGTCTGCTGTAAACCCCATGGCATCCGAGCGGCTCGATCAAGATCGAATGGTTCACATGAAATCTGAGCTTTTTTGAGGTTTTACAGTGTGAAGATCGAGCGGCTCGAATGCAATTGGGTTTTACAGCAGACCTCTGCATTACTGCAGAGGATCCGCGCTCTCGAGGGAGACGACGCATTACGACATCTTATACAATGCATTATTTTACAAGTGGGAGATCGTAATAGCTAAATTTCCGTAGTGGCATCAACAACACCGTCCATTGAAAGATTCCTCTGCAAGGATTGGCATCTTATCGTATTAATCAGATCGTAGCACTTCTGCACGACCTTTTCAGATCATCGACTTCAACTGAAATTTCGACTGAAAACTATTGCTTCTTGACACAATGGTCATGAATAACTTTGGTGGATCGGCATATGAAGTTGACTTATCCCCTATTCCAATTATTTAGGTATTACACCATACAATGCACAACTATGTCCAATATAATTAACGTTCCAAGTGGATCAGTCTATTCCAAGTGGTTCTAGACCAACCCACCATTGCAAATGCAAGAAATCAAACACAAAATTGATAGCTAGCCTAATTTGTGGATTTGGCGTTGACGTGAAAAACTTCCATTAGGGTCTTCATTGAAAAACTCAGCCATGGCGGAGTCTCAAGTCCGGATAAATTGAGGAGGTATTGTTAGTGGATAGCCTATGTAAAACAGTCGGAGAAAATTTCCTAAATGTTATTTTCTAAAAATATACTATTTAAGAATTTGATTCAAGACAGTCGGATATTTTCTATATAGATTTAAGCAAACATTTAGATTTCGTTAGGGAAGTTCCTACTAACGACGCTTAGCATAGCCCGAATGCAATGAGAAATTGGCAAAAGCCGCTGCATTATTGCCCAGATGTAGTTCAAAATTTGCAACGGTTCTCACATGAGGAATGCATGTGAGTAAATAAACTAGTTTTGTTACATCATCGTCCTCGCATGATGGTCACCTGCGAGTAAAGAAGTGAGTACAAAAGAGGTTGTAAAAGAAGTTGAGGATAGGTAATTGGAATATTAGCATTTTGACTGACAAATCGATGGAGACAGTAGATACAATAGAAAAAAGGAAGATCCATATACTATGTCTCCAAGAGACGAAATGGGTTGGAGAGAAAACAAGAGAAATCGAGGAGACATGCTTTAAATTATACTATTCATGTAAAGAGAGGGCTAGAAACGGTGTCGGAGTAGTTCATAATGATTTGAAGGATAATATGGTTGAGGTGCAAAGATTTGGGGATCGTAATATTTTTCTAAAATCATTGCCGGAAGAAGAAGTTATGAATAAAATCTCAGTATATGTGCCGCGGGTTGATTTAGAGGATAGGATTAAACAAGCTTTTAGTGAGGATTTGGAAAAGATTATGCAAACGAATCTCACGGAGAGGTGACTTGTCTAGGTGGAGATCTTAATGGACGTGTGGGAAAGGATGCTTCAAGTATGCTATTTTTCATGGAGGCCATGGCTTCGAGGATAGAAATGAAGAGGAAAAAGTAAACATGGATTTGGTAATGACTTATGATCTTTTCATAGCGAACACTCTCTTCAAGAAGAGAAAGGAGCATTTAATTACTTATAAGAGTGAACCAACTAAAACACGAGTAGATTACTTTACAATGAACAGAAGAGATGAATTGTATCGTAGAGACTGCAAATTAGTCCCAAGAGAGAGCTTGACATCTCAACATCGCTTACTAGTCATGGATGTGCACATAAAAGGGTTGGCAAGTTGCGGAATCTTCAATTGGAGCAATCAAGCTTCAAGAAGAAAGATTTAGAAAACATATCTTGGGATTGTAATTCAAGTGCAAATGAGATGCAGGAGGCAGTAGCATCTTGTATCCGAAGGGTAGCCAAAGAGGTGTTAGGTGAGTCTAAGAGAGGAGTTCCCGGCCAAAAGGAGGCGTGGTGGTGAAGTGAAGGGGTGCAAGAGAAGTTTAAAATTAAAAAAGTTTGTGCTTTGCATGAGGATAGAATAGAGGAAACTGTCACAAACTACAAAATAACGAAAAAGGAAGCAAAGAAGGTTGTAAGTGAAACCCAAGTCAAAAGCTTATGAAGCTTTGTACAAAAAACTTGACTTGAAGGAGGGCCAGAATGATATATTCAAATTGATTAAAGGAAGAGGAAGAAAGATCAAAGATCTTTCTCAAGTGAGATGCATCAAGGACGAAGAAGGACATGTGCTTGTTACTCAAAAGGATATGGAGATTAGATGGAAGTAATATTTCCATAAGCTTTTCATTGTTGAAGGGAATAAAGAGATTACTTTGGGAGATCTTGTTGGCAATGAATGTTATATGAATTGTATAAGATATAAAAGGATATAAAGAAAGGAAGTAGAAAAGGCTTTTAAGGTTATGAAACTTGTGAAAGGGGTATGACATGATGACATTCTTATAGAAGTTTGGAGAGTTCTAAGATAACAGGGCTTGACTTGGCTCGCAAATTTGTTCAATACTATTTGACAAAATAAGAAAATGCATGAAGAATGGAGGAGAAGTATTGTAATGCGTCTTTATAAGAATAAAGGAGACATTCAAAATTATTCGAATTATAGAAGTATTAAATTGATGAGTCATACTATAAAAATTTGGAAAACTGTTATTGAAAGAAGGTTGAGACAAGTTTCCAAAGTAACTGAAATCCAATTCAGATTCACGCCAAGTCGTTCAACTATTTAAGCAATCCACTTGGGGAGAATAATGGAGATTTATATAGCTAAAAAGAACCTCCTTATGATTTTTATTGATTTGAAGAAGCCTTGTGATTCAGTCCCAAGGGAGATTTTGTGAAGACTTTTGGAGAAGAGACAAGTACATGTCATATATATTAACATGTATGATGGAGCTTCATCTTGTTTAAGGATCCAATGTGGGAAGATTGACTATTTTAATGTCAACATAAGTCTGCGTCAAGGTTCAGCTTTGAGTTCATTCCTTTTTTGCTTTGATTATGAACGAGCTAGTCACATTCAGGATGAGATACCATGGTGTATGTTGTTAGCCGATGATATTGTGTTGATTGATGAGACAAGAGATGGAGTAAATGAGAAGCTGAAGGTTTGAAGACATGCTTTAGAAGCTAAATGATTTCGTATAAGTATGGCTAAGACTAAATATAAGAAGTGTACATTTTATGAAAACAAGGGTAAAGGACTTGAGGTGAAGATTGAAGACGATAACATTCAAAAGAATTATTCTTTTAGATACTTGAGATATATTTTCAAGTATGGGAAAATTGATGGAGATGTTACTCATAGAATAAATGCAGGTTGGCTAAAATTGAGAGGAGCATCAATTGTTCTTTGTTATAAGAAATTCCCTTTGAAAGTCAAAGGAAAGTATTACAAAGCAGTCGTAAGACCTGCTATACTCTATGGTTCCGAAATGTTGACTTATGAACCAGACATGTACAGAGAATGACATTAGAAGAAATTAGGGTGGAGAATTGGGCTCGACCCGGCCCAACCCAGGAAAGCCCGAGCCCATCAAATTTCCATGGGCCTTGGGTCGGGTCGAGGCCCACTTTTTTCAGCAAACTAAGGACCCGGGCCCGGCCCAAGGCCCGCGGGATTGGGCTCAGGTTCGGGTCGGGCTCAATCCACACTTATTTTGATTACATGAAGATGCATTCCGCTTCCAATTTATTGTTATGGATATAATTCGTCCATAACACATGAATATTGGATGTATTGTTACGATATAATATTACTATTGATGGATGAATGAAATATTCGATGTAATGTGACTATAAATCCATGTCCCCTAATTTAGTTCTAATATGATATTTTGAAATATGAGGGCCCGGGCCCGGCCCATTTGTATTTCGGGTTCGGGCCCGACCCGGCCCGAGCATAATATTATTGAAAAACGAGGACCCGGGCCCGGCCCATTTGTACATCGGGTTCGGGCCGGGGCCGGGCTTTTACGGGTCGGGTCAAGGTTAGGTCCGGGCCGGCCCGGCCCAATGCTCCACCCTAGCAGAAATGAAAATAGTATGATTCTGGTCATACACAGATTTGGAATGATGTAATCAAAAGGAAAATTAATGTAGCTCCGATAAAGGATAAGATGAGAGAAAACCGCTTAAGGTGGTTTGACCATTTGCAAAGGACAATGATTGATGCACCAATTAGAAGATGCGAGATTTGGGATGATGAACCGGTTAAGTGAGGATGATTAATGTCCAAGAGATGTTGGAATGAGAATATATGAAGGGATCTTAATTATTTGAATTTAAGCCTAAGAATGATCCAAAATAGATATGAATTGAGGTAGAAAAATCCATATAGACGACCTTACTTAATTATTGGAAAAGGCTTTTTTGTTGTATGGTCTTCACTGAAAAAATGACTCGACATAGACCTTCTTCTCACCTCTCTTTATTCCAGATTGCTTTCCTTCTTATCAGATTCACATCCCTCTCTTAGACTGCTCTATAACTTCTCAAGTCTTAATCCACACCAATATTAAGGATAACTAATTATTACAACTTATTGGATTTGGATCCAATCGAGTCTATCGGCAACCATGTAAAAACTTAAACGTAAGATATCAAGTAGTAGTCTTCCATTGTTATGATTATGAGCAATAGATGTGGGATTATCTTTTTGGAATGTTATATATTTTTCTATATTGAAAAAATAACTTTATTCTCTTATAGTGCATTTCGAGTTACTCCAGGGTAAACTAGATGAGCATAACATGTTTTTGTGTTTGGACTGAGAGCTTTGGGTTGAGCGGGTTTGTTGTGATGTGATTGTATTTCAATTTGAAAAAGTGAATAGTTGTTGTGATGTGATTGTATTGAAGTTTGAAAAAATAAGTAGAAGTTGAGCAAGTTGTAATTTTTAGATGATATGATAGTACACTATATTATTTTTTTATGAAATGGTTGAAAGGAAAATGATTTATTTAATATATTAAAAAAAGAGATGAAGAGTGAAACGAGAGCGGGCATGTGAATTTTGGAAGATAACCCCCTACGCAAACGGCCCCTTAGTGGTTTCCCTCTTAATGATCACTTTTTCTCCTGGTGGTAACATCATCATGGGTAAAATAGTGTGTGAAAATACAAAATTAATAAATTTACTTTTAAAGTGTATATATTGGACTGGATGACATCCCTATAGAAGTTTGGAAAGTTTTAGGTGAGCGTGGATTGACTTGGCTTACGAATCTATTCAATGTTATTTGGCGAAGCAAGAAAATGCCTGAAGATTGGAGGAGGAGTATCGTGGTGCCTCTTTATAAGAACAAAGGAGACATTCAAAATTGTTCAAATTACAGAGGTATCAAGCTGATGAGTCACACTATGAAAATTTGGGAACGTGTGATCGAAAGAAGGTTGAGGCAAGTTTCCCAAATAAAAGAAAATCAATTCGGATTCATGCCAGGTCGCTCAACTATTGAAGCCATCCATTTGTTGAGGAGAACATTGGAGATTTATAGAGCTAAAAGGAAGAATCTCCATATGATCTTTATTGATTTGGAGAAGGCTTATGATTCTGTCCCACGAGAGATACTATGGAGAGTTTTGGAGAAGAGACAAGTACCTGTCCTATACATTAATCTCATAAAGGATATGTATGATAGGGCTTTATCTTGTGTAAGGACCCCGACGGGGAAGACTGACTATTTTGATATCAACATTGGTTTACATCAAGGTTCAGCTTTGAGTCCATTTCTTTTTACTTTGATTATGGACGAGTTGACAAGTCACATTCAGGATGAGTTACCTTGGTGTATGTTATTTGTTGATGATATTGTGTTGATTGACGAGACTATAGATGGAGTAAATGAGAAGCTTGAGGTTTGGAGACATGCATTGGAGACTAAAGGATTTCGTTTAAGTAGGGCTAAGACGGAATATATGGAATGCACCTTTGATGGAAGCAATGGTGAAGGAATCGAGGTGAAGATTGGTGACGATAACATCCAGAAGAGAGATTCTTTTAGATATCTGGGATCTATTTTGCAACATGATGGAGAAATTGATGGAGATGTTACTAATAGAATAAATGTAGGCTGGCTAAAGTGGAGAGGAGCCTCCGTTGTTCTCTGTGATAAGAAAATGCCTTTAAAAATCAAAGGAAAGTTTTTCAAAGCAGTCGTGAGACCTGCTATGCTTTATGGTTCTGAATGTTGGCCTGTAAACCATAGACATGTGCAGAGAATGGCTGTAGCAGAAATGAAAATGCTAAGATGGATGTGTGGACATACACGTAAAGATCGGATTCGGAATGATGCAATCAGAAAGAAAGTTGGTATAGCTCCGATCGATGATAAGATGCGAGAAAACCGCTTAAGATGGTTTGGTCATTTGCAAAGAAGGTCAACTGATGCACCGGTTAGGAGATGCGAGTGTTGGGATGTTGAGCCGGCTAAGAGAGGGCGAGGACGGCCCAAGAAGTGTTGGAAAGAGACTATACGAAGGGATCTTAGTTTGTTGGATATAAGTCCGAGATTGACCCAAGATAGATCTGAATGGAGGCGAAGAATCCATGTAGCCGACCCTACTTAATTGTGGGAAAAGACCTTGTTGTTGTTGTTGTGACTTTTAAAGTGTATATATAGGATGGATGGAAATCAAAGTTTTAAACAAAAAACATAATTTTTTAGATATCAAAAAATCAGCGGTATGAGGTATTCTTCTCTATCCATAGATGTACATGATTCTTATCAAGCTTGTAAAGATCAACTAAGCCAACAAATATGACAAATTACGTGTAAGTGGAGTGGCCCACGGAATAGAAACCAACGGACCAACTAATCGATACAGTTAACCAGCTGACTTCTTTTTTACAATCACTTAATTTTTTCTTTAAAGGCAAATTAGATCTAAGAGCTTAATGTTTTACTGGTCAATTGTTTGTTTATTTTATTAATATAGTACCAAAATTGTCCAAGTCTATGTAAAAATTGAGAAAACACGTGTAAAGATTAATTATACGTTTAAAATAATTTAAAAAAAAATAAAAAACCGATAAAATCCGATTAAATTTCATTAGTCACACAACTGCACAGTAATCATTAAATATGTTGCCCTGCCAACTGAATACCAACAAAAACTTTTGCAAACATTGATTTTTTTACTATTAGGATCTCTTTTTGGCACAGTTCACGAATTATAATACACTCTTTTTTAAGCAAAGATAATACAAGATGAAAAAAGTCGAAATAAGACATTAGATAAGCCATTAAGATACCATAATCCATGCATGATATGTGAAACCATAATGCATGATGCATGCATGATATGTTCTTTTATACTAAAATTTATAGCTCTAAATCCTAAATTTCCCTATTACCTACTTGAACTTAGTATTCATCGATGCAAAATGTGCATTTATCAAAAATAATTAATGCATATATTCAAGATTGTAGAAATCAGTAGTCGGTACCCGATCAGCAAAGTCACTGATTAAGGATTAATCAGCAATCGAGCGATTAATCTGATTTAATCAGTTATTAACCAGTTTTGAATTTTGTTTAATTATTTTAAATATATCAATCAATTTTAATACATATATTCTTATATATTTGCATAGATTTGTATATTTTCTATACTATCATAATGAAATAAAAGAAGAAACTGACTTTAAATATAACATAAAGCATATTAAAATAAGTTTGCTTTAAAAAATTAAAAACTACAAAAAAAATAAAAACCTTTATATAAAAGTCGGCCGAGTAGTCGAATTGACCGACTAATGGTCAACGTGACCGAGTAGTTCACGAATTATAATACACTCTTTTCTAAGCAAAGAAACACATCTAAAGCTAAAATTGCAAGCTGAATGCAAAAAAAATCGATAGACAGAGACACTGTACAGTAAAGTCAATAAGAATTACAACTCTCAGTTGCACTCGTTTAAGTGAAAGACAACAAACAAGCACACACTCGACCAACCCATCGCAAAAGAAAAATGGAATGACCTGAACATGTAAGCATATACGACAAACATAGTGAGTGGCACCTACCATCAACCATATATCTCCTTCCAGCCAACCCCTAGCACCTGAATCTGTTCAGTGACGCGCCCTCAGATGCGCTATACAGCAGCCCGCATGACACCTCGTGCCGCCTCACGTTTCATCTCAGCTTCCTTTCCACTTCCTCTGAAATACATGTACACTTGCTGCAGGAAGAAATAACATGTAAGGCATAAAGCAGATGAGAATTCCCCTTTAAAAACGGGATGCAGCAAAAATAACCAGAATTGAAAAAAATGCATAGCTGGAGACGATAATAACCTGGATGACCCAAATGCTAACGAGTGATTCCAGACAGAAAAGTCCAAATCCTACGAAGTAGAAGATCTGAAATTGGAAATGGTGAAATGGTCATGAAGTTGGTTCCAGAAAAACTAAATCCGAAGTTTCGAGTATAAAATGCATTGCAAGGTTGGGATTAGTGCTTGCTTTAATGTTAAAATCAGCAATGGATGGTTTACACCAGCAGAGATGATTAAGGTAACACAAGATTAATCAACTTATTGATTCAATCGGGTGCGAAGGATCAAATCCAATGATATCAACTTTCACATTCCAAATTATCCCTCTTTCAAATGCCTTCTGCCTACACTAGAATATCTGAGGATGCATATGCAAACTTACCCCAACCAATACGTGCTCACCAATGAGGTCAATTGCTGGCAATATACCACTGGGAAAAAAACAAAAGTACACTAAAATCAGTTATAACAAGTACATAAAATAAGATGAATTATCGTCATATAACTACTAATAAACAGTTTTGAATAACAATGAACCAGTGCATTTTTAATTGCCATTCAAGGTTTCGATGTTCAATTATGTTTACTTTAGATGCATATGCAACTGTTATGTCCACGTGTCATCAATGTCTCTAGTACCAAGGTCAACCTTCTGTTGGGTCACGATCCGGTATCGCTCCGCTCATATACCGGTTGTTGGGGATGAACCCTCGGATACGGATACAGATGCGCAATCAACCACTACCACAGAAGCACGTGAAGAAGAAGAATAAGATCGTGATATGACGGTAATGGTCACCTCTCGCGACCACCGGAAAAGAAAATCACTAAGTAGAATGAGTACAACTATCATGTTCCCTCTCTTTCTCCCCCTTTTATTCTCTCACCCACTCTCTTTTTCTCTTATGGTATTCCCTCTTCTTGTGGTGTGGAGGCAATGCTCCCATCCCTCTCTATATATAGCTCAATTACAAACCCATAGTCTTATTTCCCACTAGGACTACACAGAATACAACTCAACTACTCTTAAATAGGAGTCAAATCCATCCTTGGGTACCCTTGGTGTGCCCCTTCTAGGGGACGCTTGAACAACTCATCATTGTATCTCCTAACATGGCACTACATATCTCTCGTGACTAGAGATTGTGCCATCATCCTCTAGTAAAGTGAATCGCATTCGCTTCTCCTTGTTGAGCCCTTCTGTAGCAAAGATGTAGTAACATGTCGCTCTCTCATCGTATTGCGAGTCTTAGGAATAATTGGAGTTCCATCACTTATCACGACCCTTCCCTCGATCATATACACCATGTTCAACATCATCCTCCCACGCATCACCATGCACGCTCCCTTGCTCGTTATGAGAATCCTCCTTTCAATGGCGATTCCATGTCCTCATATGACTCAATTGTTCCTAGTGAAATCAGATTCTTCTTGGATGTAGGAATGTGTGACATCTGTCGGAGTTCGTGTTGCTCCATCAAACATGTGAAACTGCACTAATCCAATTCCATTGACGTGGTGTACCTCTCCATCACAGATATTGACTATTCCATCATTGCATGCATGATATTTAATAAACTGCTCCCTAGATGAGCACACGTGATCTGAACATGTCAAGTCCAGAAGTCAGCTTGAATCTACCTTCATCTCTTTAGAGCACGCTATCAAGTCTCCCTCACAGATTGCATTGGAATCCTCTTGATTGGATTTAGAATCATTGACCTTCTTTCCTTTCTCCTTCTTACATCTTGGATAATCGGCTATTTTGTGACCCTCTTTATCACAATAGAAGCATTTGATTAAACCTCGTGACTTGGATCGACCTCTAAATCATATCTCCCTTGATCCTAAACGTCTACCCTCGATTGCCAGTACATGACTTTCATCATTCGTTGCTTCGCCTTCGACCTCTGTCGAGAGTCATTCATAAGCAGTAACGCAATTGTCTAGTCAAATATAATGGTATATTCGACATAAAGTAGCATCGTCACAATATGATCGTAGGAAGATGGAAGAGAACTCAGCAAGATCACTACCTTATCCTCCTCCTTGAAGAGAGATTCTCCTTCTGCATTCTTCTCCTCAAGTGTGAGCATGTTTGTAAGAATCTTGTTGAATTCATCCATGTGCGCCTAGAGCTTTGTCACGTCAGTCAGCTTTATACCATAGAGCTTTTTCTTCATCAATAACGAGTTCGTCAGAGATTTGAACTTGTATACCTCTATATTTCTAATAATTTTGAATGCCTCCTTTGTTCTTACAAAGAGGCACCACGATGTAATCTTCATGTATTTTCTTACTTCACCAAATAACATTCAATAAATGTAAGCCAAGTCAAACCATGCTCATCTAGAACCCTCCATACTTCTATAGAAATGTCATCAGGTCCTAGACCTTTCCCAGGTTTCATATTCCCAGGTTTCATAACCTTCAAAGGCTCCTCTACTTCCTTTGTATTCGTCTATAGCTTGCACGATTCAAATAACTTTTATTACTAGCTAGATCTCCCAAATTGATCTCCATATTTCCTTCCCCAATGAACGGCTTATTGAAATACTACTTCCACCTAGTCTCTATATCCTTATGAGTAACAAGCATGTGTACTTCCTCATCCTTAATGCATCTCATTTGAGAAAGGTCTTTGATCTTTCTTTCTCTTGTTTTGATCAGTTTGAATATATTCTTCTGTCCTTAGCGTCGAGATTTTTGTACAAAATTTCATAAGCTTTTGACTTAGCTTCGCTTACAGCTTTCTTTGCTCCCTTCTTCGCTATTTTTGTTTGTGACAGTTCCTCTGTTCTATCCTTAGACATGGCTCTAAAGCAATGCTATTTTAACTTTTAACTTCTTTTGCACCCCTCCACTCTATCACCAAGTCTCCTTTCAGCATGAAATTCCTCCCTTTGACTCGCCTAGCATCTCTTTAGCAACCCTTCGGATACAAGATGCTACTGTCTCCCACATCTCGTTTGAACTTTCATTACAATCCCAAGATAAATCTTCTAAAACTTTCTCCCTAAAGCTTGATTGATTCAAATGAAGATTCCACCATCTAGTTCTATTGATCTTAAAAACCCTTATTTTCTTTCCCTACCCTTTTATTTGCACATCCATGACTAACCCGGTGATGTTGGGTTGATAAACTCTCTCCTAGAATTACTTTGCAGTCTTTGCAATGCAACCAATCTCGTATCCTCAATGCAAAGTAATCTATTTGTGTTCTAACCGGACCACTCTTATAAGTAATTAAATAGCCCTCCCTCTTCTTGAAGAGAATGTCTGCTATGAAAAGATTATAAGTTGTAACAAAATTCAGAATGACTTTTCCCTCTTCATTTCTATCCCCAATGTCATGGCCTCCATGAATACTAACATACCCTAACGCATCATTTCCCACATGTCCACTAGGATCTCCATCGAGGCAAATCATCTCTCTTTGTAGGATTCCTTGTATAATCATATCCAAATCCTCCCAAAAAGCTTGTTTAATACTTTCATCTAAACCAATTTATGTTGCATATGCCATAAACTGAGATGATATTCAGAATTTCTTCCTTGAATACCAATTTTAGCAAAGTAATCCGATCCCCGAATTTTTGCACCTCAATCAAACTTATCCTACAAATCCTTATGAACAACCGCTCCAACACCATCCATGCCCTTATCTTTACATGAATATCAAAGTTTAAAGCATGTCTTCTCGATCTCCCTTGGTAAGAAAAACTTATTTTACTTATTAACTGTTTCATTAAAAAAAATATCAGCAATCATATATATATATATATATAAAATCTCATGCCACACATATTTAATAACATCAAGACCCCTTACTAACTCTAAAAAGACCAAAATGAACCCTTGTGGATTTATATGATTTCAGAACCATGATATATATACATAACACAATTTTCCATACCTACAAGCATAAAATACTTATTGCACTTTGCAAAATATTTTTCATCAAATCTACCTTTAATTAGAGCATTTAGTGATTATGTGCCTATTCTTCTACATATGCCGTTTCCAACACATTATAAATGGCTTTGGAGATGTTCGTCTCAGCTTAGTATATTAACAAACAAAGCACGGTTGCTATGTTTGGATAGCCATAACATTTAATAAAGCTTACGCCAAGGACTTTCCATGGAAGATAACGGGGGGAGCAACAGCAGAGAAGATGACAAATCCAATATGAAGCTGAAAAAAAATCAAGAAAAATACAATATTTCATTCCAGACCCATAAAAAATGAGGACATATAAAATCCATTATAGTTGGAATACATACCAGATAGAAAAGGAAAAACCATCCAAACTTCAATGCGCTGTCAGTTCTGCAAAGGATTTTGAGATACATTAAAAACTGAGAATTTTTATATAAAAAATATGATTTGAAAAAGATAAATGCATCAAGAAATGCAGATCTGATCAACTGTAGGAAGTAAAAGGCTGAATATCATTACAATAGGAAACTCGGTAATGCAGAGAAGCGAGAAGCAGGTCGTTTCTATATAAAATATGTACTAAGTATAGGACCATGGCATAAACCGAAACAAAGCTCGTATAAATCAGGTCAAGTTCAAACTCATGTTTTCAACAAACAGCCCATAGATGAGGCTGCAACAATGACGTAACATCTTCTGCACTGCCTACTTGATTTCTCATGAGAGGACAGGACAAATGAGGTTCATTGTCAGTACACTACAGAAAATGCAATAATGAAACATTTTTACACGAGAAAGTGGGAATGGCAATGGGATTGCCCTTCAACAAGGTGCGTTCCCAGGATAACCCAAGTATTATATATCCAGAACAGTGCCAGTTTCCTTTAGCGCTAGGACCATGGTTGAGAAAGACTGTATGTTTCCTATGTCAATGTCATTTCCTTGAAATGGGAAAAATTATGGCATGGGGCGAGGCGAAGGAACTTTTTCTTTTTGAGAGTAGGGCGGCTTCCGATCAAGAATATGGCGATGTTTTCTTTCAGCGACACCATTTTGCTGGCACGTGTAAGCACACGTTCTTTGATGAATTATACCATGTGAGAACTAAGGACACGATTACAAAATTCTAAAGCATTATCAATCCTCAAGATCTTAACATTGGTAGAAAAAACATTATGAATTTCATTGATAAATGCTTGAATTAAGCTTCCAGCTTCAGACTTATTTTTCACAAAAACACTCATGACAAAAGAGAGAAATCATCAACAACAACTAAATAAAAACGGCATCCCTAATGATCGGGAACCCGTCTCGGACCCCAAATGTCAACATGGAACAACTTAAAAGGGGAGCTACTACTCCGACTCTGACGACTGGGAAAGACAGACCGATGATGATTTTCCAACTGACATGCCTCACAATTAAAGGGCACTCGAGGCGAGATCTAAGGAAGAACATGACACAACTTCTGGAGCGGAAGATGACCAAAATGTAGATACCAGGTGAACGGAGAAGCAGAACTAGAGATGATAATCTAGCACATGGAGTTTGAACCAGTCTATAGAGGCCTCCCTGCTCACGGCCACAGCCAATCATCTTGCCAGTTAGGATGTCCTGAAATACAAGAGGAGATGGGTCAAATATAGCATGATAGTTCAAATCTTTAGTAATCTGACTGATAGACAATAAATTCATAGATAAATCTGGGGCATGCAACACATTCTGCAAACGTAAGGATGGCGTCAAACTACTCTCCCATGTCCTATGATTGAGGAATGAGTCCCATCACTATGACGATAATTCGTCCTAGAGGAATTTGTTTGTATGCAATAATTATATCTATATTGTCACACAAGTGATGTGTTGCCCCTCCACTCTGTAATATTAGGTCCATGACAAGAAGTAAATGCAAAAATGCTACCTGAGGTACTGGCTCCAGCAGAGACTACCACATCGAGGGTAGAGGAGTCACCAGAATCGGCGGGAGGCATAATATCCCTCAGACGGGAAACTATATCATTATATCTCTGCTCAAAGGAAGACGAAGGCACTGGAGAGGTACCATGTCCCGCAACACGTGCGGATGTTGGAAAACCATGCTTGGAGTAGCATGTATCCTCTGTATAACCAGAGCGGTGACAGTAAATGCAGAGTGGACGAACACGACCTCCTCTACCACGTAGTCCGCGACAACGAAACTGAGGCGCCCCCTTCCAAGGGAGGCTGCCATAACATATGAATTTGGCATTGAAGCAGGGGATGATACATTGATCCGGCTCAATCTGTGGAAGGCTTCCTCCATGGGAGGAATAGTAACGTCTGCCAAGATCTGTGAAGATGTCTCGTACTTTGAATCTAGTGAGGCTAGGAAAATATCAATCATTGTGGCATTCCGATATGCCTTCTGTTGTTCAGGAGTCAGTGTGAGAGGCATAAAACTGTGGAGTCTCTCAAACATTCCTCGCAGGATCGTGTAGTGTGCATGAAGGGGTCGTTCATTCTGCTTTACGATAAAAATATCATGTTGAAGTTGTAGAATCTTCGTCTCATTCTTTGTCTGTGAATAGGTTGCGGCAAGCATATCCTACATTGCCTTTGCAGTGGACTAATGCAGAACATCATTGGTTATCTCTAGTGTTAATGTATTAGATAGCAGACATGTGCATAGGCATCGTCTACCTCCCATGAGGAATGTGTCCATGTCTTCTCCATCGGCTCTTCTTCGGTAAGAATGTGCTTCTTATCCATAGACTTCATAAGGCTCATGAATTGCATGGCTCATAACTCGTATTTAACACATCCATCTTGATTCTTGACTATTGGCATTGGACCACAGAAGGCGCATGTGGCAGTGATATCAATTTTGCTTTCTGACATGTTGCTGGCTAGAGAAGACAAGGGTTGTAGACTAGAAAACTTTTGTCTACACAGATATAAGGGGATTTGATTGCATGTGTAGACTGAAGCAACACACCCCATCAACCAAGAGTGAACTCCGATGCGGATGTTGAATTCGTTAATGGTGGCTCTGAGATCCCCGCGGAAAGCACACGCGGTGGGCGTGCAGTGTCTTACACACAGAGGCGGTTGCGGCGGTCGCACACCGGAGAGAGGGGGCACCCGAGGGAGAGGTGTGGCGACGGCACACCCGAGGGAGGGGCGGTAGCGCACCCGAGGAAGAGAGGGGCGACGACGCACCCAAAAGAGAGGGGTGGTGGCAGTGCGGTCGAGAGAGATAGAGAGAGAGAGAGAGCGACGTGGGGTTAAGGTCTCTGGGTATGAGAGCTCCGATCTAGGACCGTCGCTCTGATACCATGTTGGGAAAAATGAGCAACTTGTTTATTCCAAGGAACCCTATGCTCTCTTATATAGAGAGACCTATGGGTAAATTACATAAGACAGACAAAGGAAATGAAGAATAGAGAATAAGTATTAAACATAAATATATATATTTCTATACTCTTTAATTCTTGCCAAATTCAAGCCCAAGAAAATATCATAGTTCTCTAAGGTCATTGATGATAAATTGTTGTCCAAGGAATACTTTAGCCTCGCAGATCCCATGCGAATCATCTCTTGTAATAATAATGTCGTCAACATAATCAAAATAATAACAATACCTCGTGATGCCATGACTCATGTGTACAAAGAGCAAATGATCGGCGTTTGATTTGTTGAACCCATGTTTTTCTATCATATCTGAGAGCTTCTTGAACCATGCTCTAGGACTCTACTTAAGGTCATAAATAGCCTTACAAAGTCTGCATATCTGGCACGTCCCCTCATCAGGGGGCCCAGGTGGATGTTCCACAGACTTCATCCCGCAAGTCGGCATACAAAAAGGCATTCTTGACAACAAGATTAGGAAAGCGACTAGTCTTGTACCACAGCAACAGAAAGGATATCCATAGAGTGGAGTGTTGTGCCATGAGAGAAAAAATGCCAATGCCATAATAGTCTACCCCATATGTCTACGTGAATCTGCATGCCACAAGTTTGTCCTTGTAGAGGTCAACACCGTTGTATGCTCACTGCTTCACTGTAATGACCCACTTGCAACAAACCACATAACCCTTATTGGAAAGTAACTAAGCTCCATGAGTCTCGTGACTAGTGGGCAGCTATTTCTTCCTCCATAGCAAGGCATCACCGATTGTCCTGTGTAGCCTTTGATATGTGTGTGAGATAGTAATAGCTGACAATCCCAGGCTCCCAGCACAAACTTCATGAAACCCTCTGATAAACACAACCGTCAAACATGCTCAAAGAGAAGGTGTGAAGCGCATGTATGCCTCCTCTTTCGAAGAATAATAGGTTGGCCAAGATCCTCTAAATGATCCGTCTCTTGTACCACAATCTCAAGGGATTGCACTCTTATAATGTGTAGTCCCATGTTGTATAGAAACATCAATAGTGTCATTAATGGAAACCAAGCGTTCAGGATTTACCTAGGGCATGTTGGGTGATGAGGAAGGCATAAGATCAAAGGATCTAGTAGTCGGCATGCAAATGTGCACATGAGGCAAAATTTTAACTACAGGTGGTATTATAGAAGCTAGAGGCGAAGAAGGAGATATAATGCAAACCTCCTCGTCAAACTCAAAAGAAGCCATCATGTCACTTGTGAGAGAAAAATACATATCAAACTGAAAGAATGTAATGCCAACACTGACATAGTATTTCTGTCTAACAAAACCGAACATCGGTACCCTTTTCTAGGCCCGATAATAGCCAACAAAGGTGCATTAAACAGATCTGAGGAGAGCATGTCAGGGCCAAGGTGATGGACAAAGGTCACACGACCAAAGACGCGAGATAGTAGAAAGAAGAGGTCGTCTTCAAGAAACATAATTGAAAAAAGCACATTTTCTCCTAACACAAAGGATGTCATATGATTGACGAGGTCACAAGCGATGAGGGTAGCATCTCTCCAGTAAGAGTGCGCATCATGACTCTGTATTAGGAAAATCCTGAGAGATGACAGTGTTTACACTAGGTAACACTGATCTGTTGAAAAGTGTAGGCACATAAAGTCCGATGGAGGATCCCCAAGATACTTGATGAACTAATATAAATGATCAATCCAAAATTCCAAGGCATTTTTAGAATGAACATAATAAACAATAGCAAAAAAATCTTTATTTCAATGTTAAACATTTGCATAATGGAACTCAAACTTATTTTTCAATAAAAATACCAAGAAAGTCTAGAAAAATTATCAACGGCAACACGATAAAAGCAGTGCCACTGGTGATCAGGAATATGACTGGGGTCCTAAATATCAAAATGCAACAACTCAAGTAAAGAATTAATGCTATGACTCTGACGACCGGGAAACCGGTACGATGATGCTTCCCAAGCTGGCAAGCCTTACACTGGAAGCTAGACTGAGAGATCTAAAGGACTCAATATCTTCTGCATAGGAAGATGACTGAACCGAAGGTGCTTAAGTACGGAGAGATTGATCTAGTATGAACAGAAGATCTGCCTGTATACGAAGATTAGATCAATTTATAAAGGCCCCCTTACTCATGGCCATATCTAATCATCATACCCGTGAGATTATCCTGAAAATAAGAGAACATGTGCCAAATGGTATGGCAATTCTAATCCTTGGTAATTTGATCGATAGATAATAAATTCAGGGAAATATTGGCACATGTATCAAGTTTTACAGACGCATGGAAGGCATCAACTAAATATCTCGCTATCCTATAACATGAGAATGTCTCCCATTGACAATGACTAGAAATTGGTCGAGAGAAATGGTACTATAGGATGTGAATTATTATATGTCACCATTAAGATGATGAGATGCTCCACAGTCCATGATCCTTTCTGAAATATGTGCAATGTGACATAGGTGGTAAGTGCATAATAAGTACATGAGGTACTAGCATAGTCCCAAATTTTGCTTCGACGAAATTTCAGTTTCGACACCAATGTTAGATGAGGGTAAAGGAGCACTAATAGAATCGGTGAAAGAGCCCATAATCTCCATCAGATGAGATACAAGATCATCAAACTTCCGATCAGTAAGAGTGACGGTGAGCTCAAATTGCTCAGTAGCATGAGCAGATACATGGAGATCGTTCTTCTGATAGTATATATCCTCAGAGTGTCATATATGATTGTAGTATGTGTATTGCGGACGAGAGCGACCACTCCCTCGACCGTGAACACCACGTCTTCTGAATTGTGTTGAACTTCTTCTGTTGCTATATGCAACCATAGCAGATGAGGTCTGAGTAGTAAAAGCATGAGGAACCATAATCATGCTCAGTTGGCTATAGGCATCCTCCATGAGAAAGACATCGGCACCTGCAAATAGCTGGTTGTGAGCGACATCAATTGTGGTGTTTCTGTAGGCCACCAGCTGCTTAGGATTCAGGGCTAGTGTTCAAGGGCATTATGAAGGTAGAAAGCATGCAAAAGGCAACAATCTTGCTTCGCCGTGAATATATCATACTGGAGCGGAAGGATCTTCGTCTCATTCTTCGTCCGAGAATATGTGATGGTGAGAATCTCCCACATCCCACATTGCCTTTGTGGTAAGTTGATGTAGGATATTTTTGGTTATCTCCATCATAAGAGTGCCACCCAAACACATATTTATATGTTGTCCAGCTTTGATGAAGTGTTTTCTCGTGTCTTATCCACCAGCTCGAGTTACGTCAGGATGTATTCTTTGTTGTTGCTACACATAATACTCATCAACCCGCACTCCAGCCTTTAAACCATCACTGTGCTCCACGAACAAAAGCGCATCTTCTTCCAACACGTGAATGCACCATAATAATCTATCCGGATGTATGAAGTGACCTCAAAAACAGTCTCTTGGTAGAGTTCCCAGCACATTGCCAATAAGATCAAATGTCTCCACGATGCCACCTTCAATGTCTGACCACTCATCTGCCAAGCACATGTCTAGAGACTTCTTCCAAGTAACGCCATCAAGCACATAAATGCCCCCTGCTTCCATTGCATTTTCCTTGCTCCACACTCCAAATTGGTGCACACATCCCTACAAAGTCCAACCTTCACACATAGAAAGCAAACCATGGTGCCTGCATAGCATCAAAAAATATTCTCTCTCCATGCAGAGGAAGCATCATAAGTATCGGTTCTTTATTATCATCCCTAGTCTGGCTGCCACCTAACCCAAATTGGATATCCCCGGCTTCCCAAAATACCCACCCCCTCCCAACTACTTCCTTACTTCCTTCTCACCTTCAGTCAATCCCCCATCGGGTCCTCCCTACGGCCACCCTCCGCATCCCTCCCTTCCCTAACCCTCGCCTACTCTCCTTTTACTCTCAGCGTTCTACATAAATTTTGATTTTTTTTCAGAATTTGGTGTTATTTGGTGCTTCTCGAAGCTAAACATGATGTGTATGCTCCAGATTTTAGTTATTTGCTTTATCCTCTAAATTATTTTTCTCAGTTTTTCCACATGTATTTTCTCCGTCTGGGCAGGATGTCTCGCTTTTCCACTATTAAATCATACAACGAGATTATGATGACGCAATTAACAAGTACTTCTTCAATAAGAGCCTTCACTGAGATGTTCATGTAGTAATATCATCAGAACTGAAAAGGGACAGGATTTACCGCATGGCATTGTAAAGAGGACGATACCACAATACGTATGCCCCAGGGACTCCAGATATAAAGTAAATAAGAGCAAGAAGCCAGATTTTCACACCTACAAAATATAAACATGTTGACAAGCCATGCATGTATTAATAAAAATAGTACCAAGTAATGAGAAAAATGAATTAATTTGGAGCACAAAAGTGCAGCAAAAAATCGAGTAGTGTGTATTAGTGTTTCTTTACCCTCCCCTTTAATCCAAGCAGTTGTAACTGCTATGATATTCCACAGCAGGCATGCAGTCAATCCTGAACAAACACACAAACAAAAAATTTGATTATGATATATGTAAACTAAGAGATAGAATCACAGAGATTTTTTTAATAAGAATGCCGTGCTATTTTGTTAGAAACTTCTAACATACAAATAACTTACCGTTACAGATAATATAACAGAGTGAGCAGCATACAACATCTCAGAATACAAAAAAATCAATAGAAATGATCTTTTATACAAATTAATAAATCGTAACAAATGATCTGCAACCTTCATGTCCGCGTTATCTAAAAAATCTTCTGGTTGAGTAGTAGGTACATAAAGCTAACTTTACATCTTGCAAAGCTCGTACTATACACAAAATAATACACTTGGGAGGTCTTAATTATCTCCTAAGGAGATCATATTTGATGTTAATAAACAGAACAATCTCCACAGGCAAATCCATCCACATGCATGATAGTACCAATAAAGTTCATTTGCCATTATAATCTTCCTAAGTGTAATAACATGATTTCTGAAGGATCGAGAGTATACAATACATTTCCTAACAATAAATTTCATTTGAGAACCTTGTGACGTATTTGGTCATCATCTAAATACGTTGTCTATCTCAACTGGCAATTCAATAACTTGCAATTGTCCAAGACCGACTTTCTTCCTTCTAATGCTCTGTGGTCTCAACGTGAATCACAAGCAGCAACTATTTAAGAGGGTCTAGCAACTAGAAAGAGGACTCTAGATCAATTCTTCATTTTTCTCCAGAGATTGAACTATCGTTATACCGGTTGGGATAGGTATTTAATGGAGAATCCCTAAGTAATCCATTGACCAATATCATGCAATCAGTATTGCAATGGACACCTTGCAACATGACCTCAAATTTCAGCGAAATTTGGTCGAATTTCTGTCGAATATCGATATCCTGTTGAAATCGAAATTCGACCGAAATAGCCGAAATGACCGAAACATGAGGGCCCTAGTACAAAAAATGACCGAAATTTCGCTCAAATTTCGACCGAAATTTCGATCGAATTTCGACCGAAATTCCATTTCGGTCGGTACTGAAATGGTGACCGAAACCAACATTTAGGACCTTGCCTTGCAATAGACACCAGACTGGACCGAAGTCAACAAGACTACTCTATTCGGTGGAGAGAGAGAGAAGGAGATAACTCGAAATTACTATTTCGCCGACTAATGAAAAATAGCATTTATTATTATCGATTTTTTTCTATGATTTTCTTAAATATAAAGTGAGAGTTATAGATGAACAGTTTGATTGTAATTTCAATTAGTACTTTTATCATGATAATTAATGAGCATACATGTATAAATATACAAGATTATATGTATTAAACATTTTTTTCTATTTAAAATAATAAAAAAGACCTAACCAAATATTTCTGATTAGTCACCCAAATACCATTTATTCTTAATTAGTGACCTTTTGACTGAATATCGAATACCGACGTTTGCTACACTGATCTCAATATATCAGTTGAAAATGTAGTGTTTTATATGTAAAACTGCCACTTCTTTGTTGGCATGCCCAATATCAACCATTTTCTCGAGATAGTCATGTTGTTATTGTTGTTGCTTGTTGTTCTTACATTGGTTATGGCATTTGCAAGGTGATCTTTTTAAATTTTATTGAATTTGTTAGGAGTTTAGTATGTTTTGGTGTTATATCGCTTTGTCTCGAGTTTTTCCTAATGGGCCACGATTTCTATTATTTTTTTGTTAATGAGATGTTGTTAAGGTTTTCGAAGGATTAGTTCACATCTACTGTGTACCCATTTATTTCTTTTAAAACATTGTAATATACAAGTTTAGACTTAATGGAGGTCAAACCTCGAGCATCACATAAATAAGGGAAAATTGATTAAATCCGAAAAAGAATACACATCATATAGTTAATAACAACAATTGCGATGGAATCACATGATGGTAGAACAATTCTCTCCTATTGCATGCACCATCAGAGTTTAGGATTTATAGCTCCATAGATGTGAAAGCCTCTAAGATGAGAAGCCTCCTATCATAGGTATGATTCTATATTGTTGCTTCAAAAAAAATGATCCTAGATCGTTGCACACATTGGCTTGGCAATTAAGCGTGTATCTCTCACGAATCTAAGATCCTTCTCTTCTCCTCCTTCAAGTCCAAGGGGGTCATTGGGGATTTCATTGTCCTCGCCGTAGATGTCATCACACAAATTCCATCTCTCCAACATGCACATGAAAGACTAGCACACAGCTTCCCCTTCAGGACTTGGGAGAACTAACACGTGAGTGAGATGTAGAGAGAAGGACGATCAGAGAGAGTAGAGAGGGGCGTCTACTAGGATTTTGAGACCCCCAGATTTAGGAGGAAAGGTGGTCATCCACCCTCTCTCTTTATAGAGAGGGTGCGTGCCCATCAATCTTAATGGAAATCAAACTGAGACCAAGATTTCCCACCTTTGACTAAGACTAAATTCAATCAACTAATCAATTAATTTATTGAATTAGCTGAATCCAATTTATTAACAAAATATGTGAATCAAATTCAAATAATTTAATTTATCAAATGTGAATTCAATTCAAGTACATGATCCTTGAGTCAGTGAATAACAAATGTTTCTATCATGATATCTCGACTCACATTTCTCAAATAGTGATATTCTCGATGGCCATGAAAATCCGATTCTCACAATTGATTCATGATTATGAGATAAGTGAATATTCCGATTTATAACTCAGATATTGAAATTCAGAAAGTGTTGTCCGCGAATAAAAAACTCCTAATCATATTGGACTTCTCCCAGTTGTGCAACAAGCATAAATACTTGAAAATATTGACAAAGAGATCATGTAAGCTATGCATAATGCCTTAATATTAGATATAATATAATATTATGGTAATAATCACAAAAGTTATTCAATTATCAAATCAATTACTGAAAAGTATTGCTAATCGATCAAAACTACTTCAGATCAATCTCTAACTCATTTCGAGTTTGACTTAGTCGTTGAATTGACATTTAATCCCATCAAATCTAATTCAACCCTCTCTAGGCGGAACCACTAAAATCCATCTTATTTTATTGTTCCCTCAAAATGGAAGCATCATGGTTTACAATCTACTATGATGGCATCAACCTCGAGGTTCACAATACCCATGCAACCTACATATTGGAATTCCACATCTTTTGTATATTTCCTTCTAGGGTTAAGAAGTACTCACTTAAGTGGTATGGTGGTAGTGCAGTGCCTACCACCCAAAAGACCAGGGCTCAAATTCCCTTTTGTGGAGTTGCGTTAGGCAGTCGACAGTCGGCGTAAAAAATAGTTGAATCTTTTAACATGGATTTGAGCAAGAATACATATAGCCGACCCTACTTCTAGACTTATAGTGGTGGAAGGCTTCACCTTCTAGGGTTAAGAAGATATCTGAACATACGGCGACAACATAAATCTTATACTTTCCAAAAGCATATATTAATATTCTCGAATCCCTATCATGTTTCTAGAACAAGATGACCATTGGTAGAATTCGCTCTACCCTAACATCTCACGAGTAAGTTCTGTCTTCTGATATATAATGAATAAAATAAATGATTCTTTAGAAAGATCATACACCTCATATACCCTTATATGCAGGCCAGCTCGTCGGGATATAGACCTTTTCTTTTTGAAAAGGGGTATAGATACTTTGTCAAATCATCAACATAATGACCTTCCAAATCTCAATCGTATGCACTCAGATATATGCATGTATATATGTGGACCTTTTCTTTTTTAAAAGGGGTATATATACCTTGTCTAATCATCAACCTAATGATCTTCCAAATCTCAATTGTACGCACTCAGATATATACATATATATTTGTCCCCGATCAGAGGATGATTGCCCATCTTGTGAAATACCACATTACATATTTTAATATACCTAGGTCTGGCTATTGAGTCACGGCTCGATGAGCCAAGCTCGGGCTCGGCTCGATAAGGGCTCGTGAGCTTGGCTCATTAAGCTATTGAGTGGAGCCCGAGCCAGATTTTTGGGCTCGATAGCTTATCGAGCCGAGCCCGAGCCAAGCCCTGCTCAGCTCGATAACTCAATAACGGGCTCGATAGGGAATATATATTCTATTTGTGAAAGTACAATGATTTTTATTTTTATTTGTATTAGTTTTGCAACATTGTTAATGGTGGATTATGTGTTTATGTAACAACAATGTTGGGTGGACTATGTTGTAGACTTGGATTTTCTACCTTTTATCTATGTTAATCTAGGTTATAGCTAGATATTTAGTATTTTTTTCTTTTTTTATCAACAAGCAGAATGTTACAATAAATATTATAATTTAACTTTTATATACAACTCGAATGGTGGCTAACTGGTAAGGTGGACGATCTTTAAAAAGGAGGTCTCGAGTTCAAGCCCAGGCAAAACACTTTTTCACAAAAAAAACACCTATTTCCTTAACGAGCTTGAATAGGCTCGAGCCTAGACCAGGCTCGATAAGAGGCTCGGGCTCGATAAAGGGCTCAGCTCAAGACTTATCGAGCCCGAGCTGGCTCGATAAGGGCTCGAGCCCACCGAGCTCGAGCCTGAGCCAGCTCGGCTGGGCTCGATCGAGCCTGAGCCCGAGCCCAGTTGGGCTTATCGAGCCCGAGCCCAGCCCTGGCTCGGCTCGTTAGGCTCGATAGCCAGCCCTAAATATACCTCAATCTCATGAAAACTCTTCAAATTAGTCCAACAATTTCGAATTTCTAAACTTATGCAGAGGACATGCATCAAAAGTATCAAGCAAATATCACTCCTTAAATTAAATTGTATTTCTTCCTAAACTAGATATTACTATTGGAAAACAGTATACGATGTTAGTTGGTTCCCCGATCCAACTCCTTAGATCAATAATTTCTCATCAACTATTATAATCTAACTCTTTAGATCATTAGTAATATGATATATAAAGTGGTCGAGCTACGTAGCATTAATCATAAAAAGTACCTTATCGATTATGCAACCTTAATTATGTTTTATTTTAGTTACAGAATGGCATAATTTACTATAACATTTATCAGTAAATGGTGTTTCACAGGCCTACATATCCATCAGGCTCACAAACATTATGGAACCTCTCTACGATGGTATACTTTTGTGCTAATTGATGTTTCAGTCAATAGATTGGTCAACTGATTAGTCACTCTATCTTCAGAGATTATGTTTAAATCTATTACACGCTTGCATATCTTATGGAAACAATCATTGCATAATGCAGACAATATTCAACTTTGTTGAACAGTCATAGTGTTTTGAATCTTGCTACACTTGGCTCACATCACTACTATCCAACAGAAAAAAGAATGTAAAATAAAGTGGATTAACATTCATATCGAATAGGGAAATCCGAGTCAGAATAACATAAAACATGGAGATCCCTATGAGATCCCTATCTCCATAGACTAATCTGAATAAGTGAACCATAAGTCACTATCCCCATAAACGAAGGCATGGACTTAGTTACTGGAAGGTACTTGAAAATGCTTTTTACTCCAATATAATGACTCTTCATAACAAAACTAGAAATAGTTTACCACTTTCACTGCATCTCAGATATCTAGTCTTATACACATCATGGCATACATCATGCTTCCTATAGTTGATGCATAAAAGCATCCAGCCTTACCATTCTTAGCCACAATACTTAGAACTGGCATCCCTTTAGATAGGTTAATATCGTGTCATATGGATAGAAAGCTTTTCTTGAAGATTTCCTATATATAATCTCTTCAAGATCTTGATGTGTCCTTTTATAACAATCCCAAAATCATCTTTTTACTATTTATGATTACTTTCAGATCAAAAATGTAAGAGACGAGCCTAAGATCTTTCACCTCTAATGTGTGGGACAACCAGATACACTGCTCCACATCCCTACATTATTCTCGATGAATAGGATGTCATTTATGTAAAGCATAAGGAGCACAATGATACTCCATCTAAGCTTCATGTCTACACATGACTAGTCAGAATTCTTAATATGAAAAGCATAACTTTTATAGTACAAGAAATCAGATGTTCCAGCTATAAGAAGCTTGATGTATGCCATGCATAGATTTCTTAAGCCTTCACACTTTATCTTCCTCTACTATGAAATCATGTTGTTGCTCCATGTAGATATCTTCATCGAGGTGAAATCGTTCAGGTATGTGGTCTTGATATCCATCTGCTAGATTTCAAAGTCAAAGTGTTCAACTATAGCTAGAAATATCTTAATCGATTTAAACACAATCACAAGAGATTGTCTTATCATGATCAATACCTTCTTGTGTGTAGCCCTTGGTTATGACTTGTGCTTTGAAGGTCTTTGTCTTCCCATCAGGACCCCCTTTCTCTAGAAAATCCATTTAAACCCAATATATTTTACCCATGGTCTTAAATTTAGTCGAAATTCCACCAAATTTCAATCGGAATTCAATTTCAGCAAGTAGCCGAAATCGATACTTCGTATCATTTCCTTTTCCCGGATTTCGCAGACATTTCGGTCAATTTCAATCCTTTTGAATGGAATTCCGGTCCATTTTGGTGAAATTTCGATCCATTTCAATAGAATTTCTTTCCATTTCGGTCAAATTTCGACTGAAACAATAGAAAAGGAGGGATCTAGTCACATTTCATTGAAATTAACCCTCCTAAACTCTTAGGCAACTCTTCCACCTAATTTCAACCATTTTGGGGTACTTTTTGAGCTCTACATATTGGTGGATTACATTGCATCAATTTATCTCACAAAACACTAGAAATTCGCTCATTTCTCGGGCTCTCTTTCTTGTTCTTCTCTCTACTACAACGAGTATGTGCAACTGTGTGAGTGCTAGGTTTTTAGCAATTTTTCAAGCTTTGTGATTGTAACTATTTGTTTACAATTAGGGTGGATGTAGATTGTTCTTACGATTGTTATGTAGTTTCTTGGTGTTAATGATTTGTTTGTCTCGTATAGCATATATTTTATGATCACAAGCCCAACAATGCATCTATTAAACATACATGTAGAAAGATTTTTTGGTAAGATGCAAACTTTATGTTCATTTCGATGTTCATTTTCTTACATAAGAAAACATTTTGATAGTCCTCTTTGTTGGACTATGTTCTTCTCTGTAATTATTGCATGTGTCACCATTCTCTTCATGTTCATGAGATGAAACTAATGGTTTCTAATTCTAGTTCCAAATCTGGTTATGGCTTTGAGTGCCATACTACGACTATTGGAGAGATTGGATGAAAATTTAAGGTAGCATATCATGTTAATATCTTATTAATAGCAAAAAAACATTGCATTTCTATCTTATTTATTGATTAAAGAACATTAGAAATTTTAATTTTAGAAGAAAAAAAAGAGTTTTCAAGTAATTTCTCCAATTTCCTACCATTTCATTGAAATTCCACCGAATTTCTCTTTTCGGGCTTACCGAAATGAAATCAAAGGCCTTGCTTTTACTCCATTCAATGGATCCTCGAAGGTATATGCACCATTCCTATGCACGGAGTCTACTCCAAACTTCATTGCTAACATCTATTTATCCATGTTATGATCCGTAGATGCTTTATTAAATGACACGGGATCATTATCAGGCTCTTCTAATACATGGCATACATACCATTCAAGTGATTTTACCACCTTATAACTCTTTATTAAAGGTATAGAAGTGTAACTCTACCAACTCCTCGATTTCTGGTAATAGAACATTATCAGTTTCGCTAAACTAGATAAGTTCCTTTAATTATTGTCATGTTTTTTTCTTTTAAGGAATTCATCCTACAAGAATTTTGCATCTCTACAAACATACCTCTACGTGCCTCAAGGTCATAAAGTAGGCATCCAAAACATTGCTTGCATACCAATGAATTAGCAATATCTATTGTGAGATTTCATCTTGCTGGAATCCACGTTTTTTAGCATGGACCAAATACCCCCAGATTCTCAAGTGTATTACACTTGGCTTGGTTCCAAACCAAAAATTGATAAGGGATTTCAGATATTAATTTGCTTGAAATCTTGTTCGGGACATACGGTGCAACCTTTAATGCATGTTAGCATAAACTAAGTGGAAGTCGAGCTTTTCTCATCATCAACTCAACACGTCCAACATATTTTTGTTGTGTCTCTCTCTATAACTCCACGGGGGAGGAGCACCCAAAGGAGTGAGATAGGAAATAATTCTCGCCTCCTTTAGCTATTCTTTGTTAAGTCAAAAAGGGGAATAAGCAAAGGTGCCCACCACAAATATATTAGACTATTCTAAAAGTACCAAGGTTACCTTACATAACCCATGACTCGATGTGAATCTTGACATGATAGATTACATTCTCAACATAGAAACGGTTAAATGCAAAGATAACACCATTTCGGGAGAGCTAAATTGCCAAAATAACCGCAATGGGTGGAGCATTTATCTATCAGCATGAAACCTTGCAACGAAAATTGAATCCAAAAGCCACTCAAGATCATCCCCGTCGTCGACCAAATCTGGTCTCCAATTCCTGCCAAAAAGACTTTACTCCTCTCAAGCAAAAAAATAGGTGGTCAACGGACCCGACCACATTATCACAAAGTGGGCATCGATCATTGGCATTCACGAAGATCCTAGACCGACGATCTTTCATCATGACACACCATCTACGCATCACTTACAGGAACACATTGACATGAGAATCCACCTTCAAGTCAACAATAAATCTGCAATCTCGAATAAGATTCCCAAGTATCGCCTCAAAGGTCTACCAATGCTACTTTTTTAGAAGTTTATCAATGCATTTATAAGCCCATCTCGCTCGAGACTTCGTCGTCTCTCCGCATGACCATCAAAAGAGCTGAGAACAACTTGAAGCTCCATGAAATCCTCCAGGTGTTGATCTAAAAATCAACATGGATGGTTAGCGAACAGGTTTCACCTACCCAACACCGCCACGAAAACATAACCAGCAAAGGCCAAGGAAAACAAGCAAGGGAAAATAGACACCGACATTCCTACACTAGTCCAATTATCCATCCAAAATGCAAAGGAGCAACTATCACCAAGAACCGACGGAAAAAGGCAGGCAACTTCGGCATCAAGGTGCATATGCTCTTCCAAAAAGCAGACGTGAAAAGAAGTGTGGTACACCAAGCTAGATTGGGCATGAATGACATAGATTCCATGAATAAGGTCATTGTTGTCTACTCATTGGGAAGGATAATTGTATCTCACTCTACCATATGAATGCTTGACGTGTCCTGATCAGATTTACTCCAAAATAAATTCTGCATAATCAACTCAAAGCGCCGGTAAATTCCAACAGGAAGAAGTCTATGTAACATGAGGAAAATTGGAATCGCCGCAAAAATAGCCCTCACAAGCACCAGGCGGCCTCCACGAGAGGGCATCCACCTAGGGCTGTCAGGAAAGCTCGAACTCATTGAGCTTAACTCGGCCTCAGCTCGTTAAGAGCACGTGAGCCCAACTCGAAAGCATAACAAGCCCGAGTTCGAGTTGCATTTCTAGCTTGTTAAGCTTATCGAGTCAAGCCCGAGTTGACTGGTGTTCAGTTCGAGAACTCGACTCGATAACTCGTTGGGTAATAAAGCAAAGGCACAACGACGGGGCAGCAACGGGAAGTTACCACTTACCTGCACAAGCTGCAGCGTCCATCTCAAATTCCCAAATCCAATTCCCCACTCGCCCTCATCTCCACCCTAAACCTAGAAAACAGTATAACTACAACTCGCCCTCCTCTCCGCTCCGCTCCTCTGCCACTAATCTCCCTCTCCAGTCTTCTCTCCCCCTTCGCAAGCCCCTCCCTCTCCGGCCCCGCTCGTGTGTCCAATGTGAAGCTTCGCCCTCTCCCCCTTTGCGAGCTCCTCCCTCTCCAGCTCCGCTAGTGCGCCCGACGCGAAGATTCTCCCTCTCCCCCTTCGCCTCCCCCTCCGTCCACCAATTGATCTTTATGCCCTAGAATATGGATCATGTCGTGAACCTCGTATAGTCGTGTTGCCATTCTCGAGTCGAATCTGCTTGCTATCCAATCCATCCAAGGTATGTCTCTTCTCGTGTTTTTTTATTTTGAATATGATCCAGTGGGTTTAATCTCTGGGGTTTCTTATTTTAAAAGTACAACATATTTGATATCTATATTTAATCTATGCATGTGGTTTGAACTTTTTAATATATATATATATATCAATTAAAGTCTCCCCTCTTTTCACAGATAACATATTTTCATTTACAAAATAATGGAACAAACGCTCATGAGCCAGCTCATTAAGAGGATCGTAAGCCAGCTCAATAAGCTTACGACTCGTTAAGAGGCTAATGAGCCAGCTCGAACTCGATGAGTTCGAGCCGGTAATCCAGGGCTGAACCTTATCGAGCCCGAGTTCGAGTCTTGATTTTCTTATTAACTTCGAGCCCGAGTTGGGGTCAACTCGACTCGTTGAGCTCGATAGACACCCCTGCCTCCAACCATATAACGTTCTTTGCATCTTTTCAATGATAGAGATTCAATCAGCAATCCGAAGATCGCACAATTAAGAAGTAGCCCAAGGTAGCGGATGGGAAGGATGCCACAAGTTATACCCAACTCCACACTACACCCCAAAGCATCCACATATGAAAGACCAAAAGGAATAATCGTCGACTTATTTCTGTTAAGTTTAAGATCAAAGTGCTTGTAGAAAATCTCAAAAACAATGACCATGCCCAAAGCTTCATCCTTTCCCCCTTCAATAAAGAAAATAGTATCATCTGTATAGTGCAGTAGTGAAATGGAGTATCCCCAAATGAATATCAAGTGGTGGCATCCCGATAGTATCATCTGTATAGTGCAGTAGTGAAATGGAGTATCCCCAAATGAATATCAAGTGGTGGCATCCCGACAGATTACACACACCACCATACAAACCAACACATCTAATGCCAAAACAAACAACATATGGGCTAAGGGGCACCCCTTTGTAAGTCCTCATTGCGACTGAAAAAAACATCTATTCACAATATGCGAGTAGGATGTCGTAGTAATGCATCTCTTCATCTAAGAGATTCAAAATATCAAAAATCCATGTCTTGCCATAACGGACCATAGAAAACGCCAATCTACAGTATCATATGCCTTGGAAAAATCTACCTTCCAAAGAAGGCCATTAGAAAATCATATTTTCCTAGCTTCTATGATTTTAATAGCCATAGTTCGGTTGTCCTCAATCTACCTCCCTGGAAAACAAATGTTGACGCATATTTAGTTATTGTGTCTCTTCGCTATTTTATTTTCTTGTTATCCTCTTTATGTAATTTACCCATAGGCTACTCTCCTATATAAGAGAGCCTAGGGCTATGGAATAAACAATTCATTCACGTTTCCCAACATGGTATCAGAGCGACGGTCCTAGACCGGAGTTCTCGAAACCCTAACCCTAACCTGCCCCACCCGCCGGCCCTTTCTTCCCTCTCTCTCTTCTCTCGGCGCCGCCCTCCGATCTCCAGCGCGCATCTCCAAGCGCGCATCACCGATCTCCATCGCGCATCCTCCTGCGCTTGATCTGCGGCGCCTGATCTACCTCACTGCGGCGCTTCTCCAGCGCTGATCGATCCAGTGCTGATCGATCTCGCGCTGATCTGCATCTCGCGCTGATCAATCCTCCAGCGCTGATCGGTCCCCAGCGCTCCGATCTCCAACGCTCCGATCGCCAGCGCATGCGCGCATAGCGCACCGTCTCCACGCCGATCCTCCAGCGCTGATCAGAACAATTTGCGCGCATTTCTAGCCCCAGAAAGGAGACTCTCTCGCGCGCATACTCTGGATCTCAGCCTTGAACGAACACTTTGCGCGCAGCCCTGATCACGCACTTTGCGCGCAGCCTCCGCGCAACGTGCAGCATCCACGCCCTAAACTCTAGGGCTCAGATCGTGATACATATGGGGTTGGTTGCTTGACGTCTACACATGCAACCAATCCCGTTTATGTCATTGTAGACAAAGATCATTGTCTCTTGGTCAATCCAGTCTTCCAGTATGTCAGAAAGCAAGGCTGATATTCCATCTATGGGCGCGTTTCGTGGTCCAGCGCCAATCGTCAAGATGGATGGTACGAACTATGAACTGTGGGCAATGCAGTTCATGAGTATGATGAAGTCCACGGGCAAGAAGCATATTCTCACAGAGCCCGAGCCTGCAGAGAAGACTGGAGTTCATGCCTCATGGGAGGCTGACGACGCATATGCAAAGGTGTGGCTTTCTGGCACATTGGCTATTGAGATCGCCAATGACATTCTACATCAACCCACAGCCAAAGACATGTGGGATATCCTAGCAGCAACATATTCCCAGGCGAAGAATGAGACCAAGATTCTGCAACTTCAACATGATATATTCACAATTAAGCAGAATGGCCGCCCATTACATTCTCTCTACACATCTTTGAGAGGAATGTTTGAGAAGCTACATAGCTTCATGCCTCTTACCGCCACACCAGAGCAGCAGAAAACATACAGGAATGCGACGATGGTAGGTGTGTTTCTCGCTGCACTCGATCCAGAGTATGAGGCAGCACGTTCACAGATTTTGGCGGACTCGACTATTCCTCCCATGGAGGAAGCCTTTCACAGATTGAGCAGGATTACTGTACCTTCAGCAGCCACTAGTCAGAATCCATCAGCCATGGCAGCCAGCAGAGGCCGTGGTTCTCACTACCAGGGCCGTGGACGTGTTCCCCGTGGAAGGGGTGGTCGCACTAGACCAACATGCTCATATTGTCACAGAGTCGGCCATACTGAAGACACATGCTACTCCAAGCATGGATTTCCTGCATCTGCACGAGCTGCTGAGCAGATAGAGCCCCCATCCGCTTCCACACTGGATCAACGATTTGATGATCTGGTTGCCCGTCTCAGAGGCATTATACCACCATCTGGCCTGGCACCGTCGACAGAAAATCATACTGATGCCGCTACTTCTGCTTCTGCTTCTACGAGTACTTCAGGTAGTACACTTGCTCTTCACAGTAGTAGATCAGTTACATTGCCGTGGATCATGGACTCGGGCGCTACACATCACCTATGTGGCGACCAGAGTCTTCTTACAGGATATACTCAGATCCCTCCAGGACGGACAGTAGTGATTGCCAATGGCACTCATTCCCCTATCACGGGTCAGGGGGAGATTAGATTGACATCCTCGATGCAGCTCAAGAATGTTTTACATGCACCGCATTTTTCAATGAATCTGTTGTCGATTAGTCAGATTACGAAGGATCTCCATTGTCGAGCTATTTTTGATTCATCTTCTTTGATTTTTCAGGACATCCGTACGGGCAACGTGATTGGTCATGGCTATGAGCAAGGAGGCCATTATCGTCTGAACCAGACCCCGTTTGCCGGAATCACAGCCTCCTCCGCAGAACAAGTATCTCCTCTCCTGTGGCATCTGCGCTTCGGTCATTTACCGCTTCAGAAGTTGCGTCTTGTCCTACCCTATAGTCTGTCTCACACAACTGTCCAGTGTGAGGCATGTCAGTTGGGAAAACATCACAGGTCGTCTTTTCCCAGTAGTCAAGGTCGGAGTAGTAATTCCAAGTTTGAGTTGTTTCATGTCGACGTCTGGGGTCCGAGTCGTGTTCCCGATCATCAGGGGCACAGGTTTTATATTGTATTTGTCGATGATTTTTCTAGAGCATCTTGGGTATTTCTAATGAAAAATAAGTCTGAAGCTGGAGATATTATTATTCACTTTCTAAATGAGATTCAGAATGTCTTTTCCACAACGGTCAAAATTATGAGAACTGACAATGCCTTAGAGTTGTGCACCAACAATCTAGCCAAATACTACTCCTCAAAAGGGATTGTTCACCAAACATCCTGTGCTCATACGTCTCAACAAAATGGGGTTGCAGAAAGAAAACACTGTCATCTTCTTGACGTTACAAGGTCTCTTCTCATTCAGAGTCATGTCCCGTATACCTACTGGGGAGATGCAGTCCTTACTGCATGTTATCTTATAAATCGTATGCCCTCGTCTGTCTTGAATGAACAGGTTCCTTTCTCAATTATATATCCTGACAAGGAGCTGTTCACTCTTACCCCTCGTGTCTTTGGGTCTGTCGCATTTGTCCATCAGTTGTCACCCGGTTCTGACAAGCTCTCTCCTAGGGCTGTCAAGTGCGTCTTTGTGGGGTACCCCAGAACCCAAAAGGGGTACAAGTGTTTTGACCCTGTGCGTCGGCGGTATATGATCAGTGCGGATGTTACATTCTTTGAATCCATTATGTATTTTTCAGAATCCGGGAACATGCAGCCACCACCATTATCTCCTGATACCGTATTCATGGCACCACCAACATCACAGCCGTCACCACCAACATCACAGCCGTCACCACCATTACCACCACCACCACCGCCGCCGCCGCCACCAATAATTTCCCCGTTACCATTCCATTACACCCGGCGGCCGAATCAAGCTCATGGTCCTGACCAGTCAACTAGCTCGCCTATGGTATGTAATGAAAATATTAATGTTGATGGATCTGACGACATTTCTCAGCAGGATGCATTACAGGAGCATGGTGATACCACAGAGGATCTGGATGTTCCAATCGCTCTACGCAAGCCGAAGAGAAGTTGTGCCAACTATCCAGTATCAGCAGCAGTTTCGTTTGAGAGGCTATCTGGACCATTCAGGACATTTGCATTGGCACTTTCAGCTACAGATATTCCACGGAACCACCATGAGGCTTTGGAGGATTCTCGATGGCGGCTAGCCATGGAGGAAGAGATGGCGGCACTTCAGTCTAGAGGAACATGGAGCTTGGTTACTATACCACCGGATGTCAACCCAGTAAGTTGCAAGTGGGTATTTACAGTGAAACATAATGCAGATGGCTCCATTGACAGGTACAAGGCACGCCTGGTTGCAAGGGGATTCACACAGACATATGGAGTAGATTACCTTGACACGTTCTCCCCGGTGGCTCGTCATTCCACTCTGCGGATCCTCTTATCAGTTGCAGTTACTAGGGACTGGCCTCTCTATCAACTGGATGTGAAGAATGCCTTTCTGTATGGCGACCTGCAGGAGGAAGTCTACATGCAACAGCCACCAGGTTTTGCTGTTGAGGGGGAGTGTTCCAAGGTTTGCAGATTACATAAGGCTATCTATGGCCTTAAGCAGAGCCCCAGAGCATGGTTCCAGAAGCTGTCAGACCTTTTTGAGAAACAAGGATATAAACGCTCCAATGCTGATCATTCCTTGTTTGTACAGAAGACGGCAAGAGGTATTGTTGTAATCATGGTTTATGTTGACGATATCTTGATTACAGGTGATGATGACCAGGGCATTAAGCAGGCAAAGGAAAGGCTGGGGACCGAGTTTGTAACCAAGGACTTGGGAGTCCTTAGATATTTTCTGGGGCTGGAGTTTGCCAGAAATCCGTATGGATTAGTCATGTCACAGAGGAAGTATGTCACAGATCTACTGAGTGAGACAGGTATGCTAGGGTGTCGACCTGCCACAACACCAATGGACCCTAGCATGAAGCTGTATGATGATGACACAGAGGAGGTTGACAGGAGAAGATACAGAGAGCTGGTAGGCAAATTGTTATATGTCACGATCACTAGGCCAGATATATTATTTGCAGTGAGCCGTGTGAGCCAGTTCATGGAGCAACCACGTCAGGTGCATATGGATGCAATACACATGATACTTAGATATCTCAAATCTTCTCCAGGTAAAGGTCTGCTATTCAAGAAAGGAAAGGGGATTTCTGTCTCAGCATGCGCAGATGCAGACTATGCAGGATGTCCTAAGGATAGGAAGTCCACCTCAGGGTATGCTGTTTATGTTGGAGATGCTCTAGTTTCATGGAGGAGCAAGAAGCAAACTGTGGTAGCTAGATCCAGTGCTGAATCCGAATATAGGGCTATGGCCCAGGCTACTACAGAGATGATGTGGGTGAAAGCGGTGCTGACAGATTTATGCTTAGATATACCACTTCCTATGAACTTGGAGTGTGATAATCAGGCTGCTTTGTTCATTGCAAACAATCCTGCATTCCATGAACGGACCAAGCATATTGAGGTGGATTGCCACTTCATACGTGATATGATTCAGAAAGGATTCATTACCACATCCCATGTTACTTCAGAGAACCAGACTGCAGATATATTCACCAAGGCATTGTTACGTGGCCCATTTCAGAAGTGTGCTTCCAAGCTGAGCATGATTGACATCTATGCTCCATCTTGAGGGGGAGTGTTGACGCATATTTAGTTATTGTGTCTCTTCGCTATTTTATTTTCTTGTTATCCTCTTTATGTAATTTACCCATAGGCTACTCTCCTATATAAGAGAGCCTAGGGCTATGGAATAAACAATTCATTCACGTTTCCCAACAACAAAAGCAGATTAGACATGAGAAATGTTAAGTCATCCATGACCCCACCAAGTACATTGGTCAGAACCTTAGAAACCGCAAGGTAGATGGCATTTGATAGAGCAGTGAACTTCCTCCACACACTCAGACATCTCCTTCTTTGGAAGAAGAAGAAAATGGATGGTTGTGTTGATCCTGCCAAAGCCTACATTGTCATCTGTAAAGTCCTCTATAACATCCATCACACCAGACCCCACTACATCCCAGAACTCATAGTAAAAAAAGATCGAGAACCCATCTCGGCTAGGTGCACCGTCAGCATTCAAGCTCCAAGCCATCAACTTGACTTCATCAACCATTACTTATTCTTTGAAGTTATTTGAGAGGTACTCATCACCTCGATCAGATCAAGTCCGTTCCTTCCTTTCTCTCTACCAAATCCATAAATGCTTTAAAATTTTCGAAGGTTTCAAACTTCTGACATAATAGGCAAAAAGGTTGTATTGTGAATGGTCATCAATAAATATCTGATATTTTTTTAACCTACTACGTGTTATGGTACTAAATGGACTGCTTACATCAGGTTGTACAAGATCTAGGATATTTATGTACCTTATGCCTGAAAAAAAGGAGCCCTAGACATTTTACCTCGGATATAATGCTTGCATGTTAGTAAAGTTTGGACTTTAAAAAACCTGAAAGTCCATCTCTTACCAGTTTTTAATAACATCAATAAACACATATCCAAGTCATTGACAACAAACCATAGTTAAATGTATCCATCTCTTACCAGCTTTTAATCACATCAATAAACACATATCCAAGTCATTGACAACAAACCATAGTTAAATGTATCCATGTTCCCCTGATTTTTTGATTTTTAATATTAGATACCGTCATTACATTCATTTAGAATTAGTTTATATGGTCAACAATTAAAAACCTTTTGAATAAATTTACCATCACTTTTTTATGATAAGTGTTTTATAAGAATATCTATATCTAGCACGCTTAGAAATAAATAAGGAGTCCTAATAACGTATGTAACATGGATATGAATAAGGATATGGATATGGATTGAGTTTTTATTATTTCAATGAATACGAATAAGGATACGGATATTGCTTTCAATTTTTTTGAGGATACAGATATAGATATGGTTATATTTTTTATGGATATGAATACGGAGATTCATATTGTTAAACCAAGCATATATTGTATATATGCATACATCAACTTGTGTCTGTACCCCAAATATGTTATAGGATTAGTTGCAATATATTTCATCTAGAGTCATTTTCAAATGGAGTCAAATTCCTAAGTAGTACCTGGGAATTACTTAAATACCCAGGTACTACGTAATGTTTTTTTTTACTTGAAAACTGCAGGGGTGTCGCATGTTCAACATGCGACACCCCTTAAGTTTTTTTTTTACCCAGGAAATGCGTTAGTGTCGCATGTTGGATGTGCGCTATAGCTAACGCATATTCAACATGCGATATCGGCCCTAATTAAGCCCCGCGCCCAGCGGCCTCCTCATTTCCCCCGACCTCCCTTCGTTTCCAGCAACCCACCGCCCCCGACGCCCTCGCCTGCACCCGCGCCCAGCGGCCTCCTCCCCTCTCAACAACACCCTTTTTGGTCACTCCTAGCCCCACGGAACACTCCTTCTCCGTGTTTTCAGTGATTGGCACCGTCGTAGCCGTCCCCGCTTCTCATTAGGGCTAATCACTTGGTAAAATGTTTTCTATAATTTTTTTTGTATCATATGCATGTTATTTTCATTTCTCGAATGTATGACGTTTGCTTATACGTTGTGTCTCGTATTAGGTTAGAATGGAGCAGTTGTTTTGTATGTGTCATTTGAGTAGTACACTCGCGTCCGGATCGTCAACCAACGTGAGGGGGTTTGTGTTGACTCCTAATATGACGTTCGATGAGATGTTGAACTTGGTTTATCGTAAGTTCAACTTGGATATTGACAGTCAAAACATCCGATTACTACATCGCATCCCTCGAGGCCCAGGGGAGGAACCGTCATTTTCATCTATTATCGATGATGATGATGTGCAGGCAGTTGTTGTGTACGCTCGGACCATTGGGAAATCAATGCCTACCGATATTTATGTTGAAGATGTATCTGTGAGCGAAGTCCCAACTGTTATGACTAACAAGGGACCGTCTGGAGTCCCGAGCACACAAGCAGCAGTTGTCCGCAGCACGCCACCAAGAATTTTCCCAACCATGGGACCCTCCTTTGATACGGATGCGCCTGTAACGCAGCCAAGCACGGTTCAGGATTTGGGCTTGAGTGAGCCGTTGCTGCGAGAGGTTAACCGGATGGATCAGGATTTCATCCCTTGGGGGACCGATGATGACCTGGAAGAAGGTAGCGAAGATGTCGAAGATGATCTGATGGACGAGGAGCTCCCAACTGATGAACAAACCGCGCATACTATTACACCCCGTATACCCTTTTTTGGGGTTAGAGGGTCTAATACTCGTTCAACATATGAAGACGACATTCGAAGCAAGTCTAGACTTGATGGTGTTGCTGACGAAATCCGCAAGGGTAGGACGTTCAAATATAGGGAGGATTTGGTTTACGCTGTGAAGAAGTTCCACACTCTATCACATTATGACTTCATTGTCAAGGAATCCACTAGCTTGATATGGTCAGTTTTTTGTTCGCAGAGAGCAAATGGTTGCGTATGGTATTTACGAGGACATTTCAGAAAATTTGATGGACTGTGGGTGATCTCCAAGGTTGTTGGGGCACACACTTGTATAAACCCAACAGTTAATCAGGATCATCCTCAGTTGGACTACAAATTCATGTCCAGATCATTGCTAACTCTTGTTAGGGATGACCCTAATGTTCGTGTATCTAGTTGTAGAGCTCACATCCACGAGATGTACAACTACTGGGTTTCAAGGAAAAGGGCTTGGGATGCTCGAAGGAAGGCCATCGGTATTGTATTTGGTGACTGGAAGAAGTCATACGCTGAAATGCCTTTTCTTTTGCATGCAATGAAGGCTGCTATTCCAGGGACTGAAATTGATATTGACTACAGCGACCATCCCGATCCTCGGAAACCTCTCTGCCGCAGATTTGAACGATGCTTTTGGGCATTTGGTCCTTCAATTGAAGCATTCAAATATTGTCGGCCACTGATTAGTGTTGACGGGACACATTTGTACGGGAAGTACAAACAAAAACTGCTCATTGCTTGCGGGGTTGACGGGGATAAACATATTGTTCCCCTTGCCTTCGGGATCGTCGACGAGGAATCCTTGTCGTCATGGAAGTGGTTTCTTTCGTTGGTTCGTCTAAGGGTAATCGGCATGCGAGCTGGACCAATTTGTATCATCTCCGACAGGCATTCTGGTATAAAAGCCGCTATGAAAGATGCTGATGTGGATTTATTAGAACCCTTTGCATATTGGCGGTTTTGTACGAGGCATGTCGCGAGCAACTTCAATAGCGTATTTAAAAATAGCTCCATGAAAGCTCTGGTGCAAGCCGCAGCATTACAGACGACACCTAGGAAATTCGCGTACTTCATGAGGAAATTACAAGAGTGGAATAACGGAGCAGCTAGGTGGTTTTCAACTCACGATTGTCGTCGTGAGCAATGGACCTTGGCCTATGACGGTGGGTATAGGTTTGGTCAGATGACTACAAATCTGAGCGAAAGCTACAATGCAGTTCTTAAAGATGCCAGTTGCTTGCCAATCTCTGCGTTAATTGAGAAGACCTTTTATAATTGTGTGTCATACTTCATTCAGCATTTTGAAGAAGCAAGCGCAGCCATTGCTGCTGGTCGAAAATTCACGCATTACGCTTCCACAGAGCTGACCTGTTGGACTGCAGCTGCGAATGGGCACACAGTAACTCAGGTACAAGTACAACCAGAAATTTTATTCGAGGTGTCTACCAGGGCTCGACGGACGTCCACTGGTATTCGCGGGCGCAAACAGTACACAGTAAACTTGCAACAAAGGAAATGCACTTGCAACAAGTGGCAAATATATCGTATCCCATGTTCCCACGCCATTGCAGTCATTTCAAAGCGTCGGGCTGATGTAGATTCCTATGTTGGAGAGTGGTACACCTGGGAGAAACAGTTGCAGGTTTACGGAGGACATTTTTTCCCATTGGTGATCGTGATACATGGGCTCCCCTAGAATATCCTGAGTTACGACCGGACCCAAAGCGTAAACGCGGTAAAGGTCGTCCACGTACAACAAGAATACATAACGAAATGGATGTTAGAGATGTGATTCGGCAAAATACTTGTTCCTATTGTGGGATATTGGGTCACACACACCGAGGTTGTCCCAACAAAGCCGCAAGGAATTCTCAAGCATCCACATCAAATGCGCCGACGGCGAGCAGGAATAAGAATAAATGTGGAAATTGTGGTGGCCAAGGTCACAACCGACGTAAATGTCCAAATTCGAGTAAGTTTGCTACCCTCGTATATTAATAAATTTAATTGTGGTAAATACTTGTTGATTTTGTCGGATTTTTTTTTCATATAGTTTTTTTAATTGTATTGTGTAACATTGGAAATTGTATTTTTCAGATGGATCCCGGCCCAGTTGATCCTTCAGTTTTGTACCTTCAGGAGCGACATCGTTCACGTCGAGTTTGGGCTGGCGATGTAAGTAATTATATTATCTTCCATCGTTCAAATTTTTTTCCTAACAATTTTCTTGTAGGAATCTTCGTGGTTACGTTGCCGGCGCCGAGAGACACATGTACGTCGGATCCCTTTGGATGACCGACTACTGCCTTACGTGGTAGAAGCAGGATTTGGATGCATCTCAGAGCTCGAGTTCATTACGCTGGATTGGCATCTGGTGACGGCTTTAGTTAAGCGGTGGAGACCGGAGACGCACACCTTCCACATGCCTAGTGGGGAGATTACTATCACCTTGCAGGATGTGGCATTCATCTTGGGGCTGCGAATTGATGGGCCCGCGGTTACCGAGGAGACAACACCTGGAGCTACATGGGCAGATACATGCGAGGAATTGTTGGGCGTTAGGCCCCTGCCCGCGGACATAGTTGGCAGCAGGGTGTCAGCAAGCTGGCTGTCCACGAATTTTTCAGAGTTGGCTGAGGATGCAGACGAGCTAGTCGTACAGAGACACGCTCGAGCGTACATTTTGCAGTTGCTTGGTGGAGTACTTTTCACGGACAAGTCTGGGTCCTTAGTTTCACTTATAGCTCTACCACATCTACAGGATTTTGAGTTCTCTGGGACATTGAGCTGGGGATAAGCCGTACTTGCTTATCTTTACAGGCACCTGTGTTTGGCAGCGGACATGGCGACCGAGGAGATTGGAGGCTCGGTCATACTACTTCAGCTCTGGGCTTGGGAGCATTTCCCCCACATTGCTCCAGTTGTTAGGGACTGCAGAGAATGGTACGGGCACCCGCTAGGAGTCCGCTGGGCAACGGCGTTTGCCCATCGTAGACAGCCCACACACGTGGTGAGACCGTACAGGGATGCTTTTGACATGCAATCACCCGAGCAGGTAATTTAACATTTACAAATTTGCCCTATATCAACAAAAGAAATTCTAATCGTAATACAATTTTTGCATTCAGGTATTTTGGACTCCCTATACGGATGAGATCCGCGCCCATCTCCCAGCCAACTCTCTTGAAGGCGAACACATTTGGATAGCTGAAGTGCCTTTGATATACTTCCACATTGTGGAGTATTACTACCCAGATCGGTTCAAGAGACAATTTAGGGGTCTTCAGGATATCCCAAGTCATTGCTCCACCTTTCCAGAACTCCACGCTATTGATTTGAGGGGGAAAGTACATGTGGATTGGAGGGCAAAACACAGCCTGCATATTGCCCGCTGGGAGGAGCGGGAAGTTAGAATTATTCGCATCGATCGGTCCAGAGGGGTATTCGCAACGCCCGCATACGAGCAATGGTATCGGACCATTACTCGAAGATTTGTCGGACGTTTGGGTGCAACTCTGGCAAGCAACGTAAGTACTCGAACTATAATTTTTTTGGTAAAATTATTAACAAAAATATTTCAAATTTACATCTACGTCTTCTCCTTGGTTGCAGCTCGCTCTGTGGAGCCGTGTCTACGACATTGGACACGAGGAATGCCGCGAGATTGCGGCACAAGCGAAGGCGGAAATGACGGAGTGGCTGTCATTACAATTTGCAGATGCAGTCACGTTACATGACGAGCGTGCAGATGTGGCTAGGGAGGAGGCAAGGCGAGAAAGGGCAAGAGGACGGGGACGAGGAAGAGGTCGAGGTAGGGCGCGTGAACAAGTCGCGGAACCCATGGACTTTGAAGAAGCCGTTGCGGATGATGATAACATGGCGCAAGGAGACTACTTCACACCTGCCACCGAGCGACCAAGAGAAGACTTACCAACGCCTCAAGCACCGTTGAGGCATGGAGTGGACCCCAGCCAGACACGACCTACTTACTGCACACTAACGCCGCCGTCTATGCCAACATTCGAGGAAGATGCCCCAGGACCCTCTCAAATCAACATGATAGACGAAGCGAACCGTCTATTACCGTTCAATCCTCCAGATTCTACGATTACATACCATCGGAGGAAGAAACGTTGAATTGTAATCAATGTAATTTTTAATATGATGCAAAAAATGTAATGTGTATTCATGAACAAGTCTATTTGGAATGTGTATACATACCATTCGAGGATGACGCATATTGAAATGTCTTCTTTGATGTTTGGAATGTCTACAATGTTTGCAATGTCTGGAATGTTTACAAAAATATGTCTATTTACATTAAAAACATGGGATTGGCATGCCTTTTCAATGGTTTTTAAAAACTTTAAATTCCAAAGCCCACACTTGGACTGCCATTTTCGTCGAAAAATTACTGTACAGATGACGCATTTTGAACATGCGTCATATGTTCAACTTTCAAAGCCCACACCTGCCCCAGCCATTTCGAGGAAATTTCCTGTAAGGGTGACGCATATTGAACATGTGATACCTTTACAGAACATTTCGAGACCTGATGCATGTACAGAACATTTCTAGAGCAATTCCCTGGAGATATGTCGCATGTTGAATATGCGTTAGCTATAGCGCACATCCAACATGCGACACTAACGCAGTTCCTGGGTAAAAAAAAAAACTTAAGGGGTGTCGCATGTTGAACATGCGACACCCCTGCAGTTTTTAAGTAAAAAAAAAACATTACGTAGTACCTGGGTATTTAAGTAATTCCCAGGTACTACTTAGGAATTTGACTCGTCCGAGCAGTCCTGACAAATCTACATATAGATGTTCCTCTTCCTATGTCGCTAAAATGTGATAATCAGGTTGTCTTATTCATTGCTAATAATCCTAAATTCCATGAGAGGACAAAACACATTAAGGTTGATTGACATTATATATGGGACATGATTCAGAAGGGCTTCATTTCTACATCCCATGTCAGCTTAGGAGATCAGACTATAGACATCTTCACCAAAGCCCTACTTAGGGGGTCCTTCCATAAGTGTTCATCCAAGCTGAGCATGGTAGGCATCTATGCTCCATCTTGAGGGGGAGTGTAGAGATATATTTTATGTTTATGTATCTGTTTATCTATTTTTCTTTTTCTCTGTCTACTTGATGTAATTTGCCCATAGGTCTCTCCCTATATAAGAGAGCCTAGGGCTCAAGGAGTAAATATCTTTCTCTATTTTTCCCAACATCCGCTAATAAACTTTCTATTTAGTCCCAAGTGCATATCGAAAAAGATACTTCTTAATCATACTCGTGCTTATATCAAGAATCGATGCGTGACATAGGAGCAACAATCAATCCAAAGTAAGAAAAATGGACGCATAATTAGATTATTATATAATCCCATATATATTTAATGGAAGGTTTTTATTTATTGTGCTTTGCTTTTAGAGGTTATAAAGTAGGAACATTGTTTGGTTGAATGCTTATGTTTTGAATAAAGTACATGTATAATATATTGATATCAAATGTGGTATGTAATAAAGATTAAAAATATTGATCTCATTCAAAACTTATAAACAATAGTTTATATATTATACATTAGATTAGGAACTTCTACTATGTTGTAAGGATGAAAAGTTTCTTCAGTTGAGAAGTTGTGATCCTAAAAAAGTTAAAATATCATAAACTTACTTCAGATGGAAGAGGTGTACGTCTCACCACCACCTCACCGCCTCACTAGCACCCTGAGGCTTACGCCTCACAACTTTTGAGTGAGGATTCAGTCTTGAGGCGGTTTTTGTCAAAAAAAGCCTCGAGGTTTACGCTCCACCGCCTCTAGGCGGGCTTTTTAAAACAATGTGATGGATTTAATCTTAACATATTTGCCTCTATTCTACAAATTTGTCTTCGTGATGACTGGGAAGGTGGAGAAGCAAATGGAAGCAACATGCATAAAACTCATCTACAAAGGATCTAAGGGAAAGGCGAGTCATGCAGAACAAGAAAGATGGGATTTTGGGTATTAATAGGTTGCAAGCTTTCAAAGAGATCATGTTTTTTCAATGTCTCACAGAGCAAGAAAGAGGGGATTTGGGGTATTAATAGGTTGCAAGCTTTCAAAGAGATCATGTTTTTTGAAAGCATTCAAAGAGATCGTGTTGGAAAGGTGGGTTCAAAAGCTGTTGGGAAGAGGGAACTATATGTTTGGGAGGGACCTGGAAGACTACTATGGTATATGCATCTCATTGGTGGAGAGGTCTGCTATAGAGAATGTCCCAAAGCTCGAAGGTTTGATGCATGTATTATTAGCGATGAAACCAAGCCCAAGATCACTCATAAAAGAGGTGCTAGCATAGAGATCTTTTAGGGTTCGTTTGGTTGCAGGGTTGTGCAGGGTTGGGTTGGGTTGGGGTACTATTCACAGGGGTACCCCCTCCTCACAGTTTACTATTCACCCAGCCCAACCCAACCCAACCCTGCCCAACCCTGCAACCCGTTGAACCAGAGATTTCACAAGTTCGCCTCGTTGATCTTGTTGCTGGATAGGTCGGCGATAGTCGAAGAAGTGTCTAATGCATGCAAGTGGGAGGGAGAGGATATCTTCATGGCAAGGGCCTAAAGGATCAAGCATGCGTCAATCCCCGATCTAAGTTCATTTTGGATTTGCCATATGGTTTGGAAGGGAAAGGCACCCATGAAGGTGACAATGCATGCATGTTGGTAAGGCACAAGAGGTTAGTTATCAAGGTGTCAAGAAGCAAATGGGGAATGATGCAAACAAAACCTATCTGGTGGTCATGAGGAGAAAATGTGACCACATGCTCTTTGCATATCCATGTGTTCTGAATGGGTAGAAATAAGGATTGCATGGGGGGATGTGAGTAGATCAGATGCGTCATGAACAAGCTTCGAAGCAAGAGGACAGGTAGGGAAACCACATGTACAGAAGACTCTGGAACCTGAGAGCAAGCTTATCATTGCTTGTTCAGTGAACTCTCTGTGAGGGGAGAGAAATGTGATAGTTTCCAGAGGTGTGAGAACTATGTCACAAATGTAGTGCACAGCAAAAAGGTTGCATGTATTACAGGTATCTTTGTGCTTGTAATGGCATTATAGTATGACATTTCCCCCCAGCTTTTTTATATAATGTGTTGGATGTCTAATATTAACTTATACCTCATCTAGAAACAAAACAATGCCAGATGTTTCTCACAAGGCGATTAATATACACAACTCTTATTTAAAGTTAAAGTCTGACCACTTTCAGTACTGTCACCTCATCATTTTCAAATAGAACGAAGAAAAGTGAAATATACCGAGGAATGAGGAGAACGCAAAATATTGAAGCCTCTGAAGATGGATAGGTATCTCATTAGAAATATCATGATGTATGATGGGGAAAAAGGGCGGCCAGTTTTTGACCTCCAACACAATTCCAGCTGCAAAAGAAGAATAAGCATAACTTAATTCTCAAGAAAACTATATGAGGTGCCAATATGGAATGCTGCATCAAAATAGAGCTACAGATCAAAAAAGTTTCAAAATGACCTCGAGCTGCAGCCTCTTCTTTGCGCCTGACTTCCTGCAAGTATCGATAGAGTCAGCAGTGTTCATTGATACAAAAAGCCAAGAATTAGTCAAAACTATCCAGTTCATGTAACCCAGCAAAATATAAGCTTCCATTATTAGCCATTGTTGTACCCCACTTCAATGGCCGGGTGGTAGTGATGTGTGCCTACCACCCAAAAGACCAGGGTTCAAATACCCCTTGTAGGGGGTTGCGTCAGGTAACCAACGGCCAATGTAAAAAAATAGCCGGATCTTTCAACATGGATTTGAGCAAGAATCCATGTAGCCAACCCTATTTAAAGTGGGAGAAGGCTTTGCCATTTTTTATTTGTAGCCGTTGTCAAAGATAGAAGTTGAACTACAACAATAAAAGCACCTGTGCAGCCATGAGTGAAGGATTTGCGCTTTTTTGCGTGGCAATATTTCCAGCTAAAATTAAAAATATGTGAAGACTTCTAGAATCCAATTCAAAAGTTCTCCCAAAAATTCTAATTCACTGCCCTCTTCTCGGGTCAGCGTTTCTACAAGGAAAACATTCTAATTCACTGTGCGAGATTGGTGGATGAGTGGGTTTAGGGTTATTACCCTTATGGGGCGTCTTCTGTGTTTGTGGTTTGTTGTTTCCTGTTTTACCTGTGTTTACTGCTTTTTTCTTTTAATTTATTGGGGCAAACACCGCTGAGTGTATCCCCCCTTTTGGCTCAAAAAAAAAGTTCTCCCAAAAATTAATTTTGCTATAGAATCAACAAAGAGTGGTCGAACTACAACAGAAGTCAGGTCGAACTACAACATATAAAAGCATGTGGAAGGTCACGAGCAAAGGATTTGTGCATTTTTGCATGTCATTGTTTCTAGCCAAAACTAACAAAAAATAATGACCTAGAATCCATTTCAAATTTTCTATCAAAAGTCATTCTTTGCTGAAGAACCAAGAACGAGTGCCAATTGCAGTTTGCATCACAAGCAGAGCATTCTGAATTCTCAAAGAAATACTAATCCACCCTAATGATACCAATCCGTAAGGCTTGATCCCAGAAAGCATGAAAAGTTAAAATGTCTGGTTGTTATAACACAGAACTCGGAATTCAGCAGTATCCAACTACAGTAGAGAAAGACATACTCCAAGTGTGTTCAAAAAATTACTAGTGGATGACATGAGCAAGAAATGGCCCTTAGCAAATTTAATCATGGGCCAAAATGGTAATAGCAACTAATTAGAGAGAAAAATGAGCAAATAAGAAGCACAGATTGAAATAAAAAATATTGCAAATGAGTGATAAGCACCTGTTCCCTCCTGTTCAGTTCTTCCTCTTTGGCTTGAAGATCCCTCTCCTTCTTTTTAAGGTCCTTAACAAAAAGAAAAATTACAGACACAAACATAATTATTATAGCCAAAGAAATGAGCACCTCACAGGGCTCCACCACATCCCTGAGGGTCCTTCCCAGCAGTGGACAGGTGGCAGGTTGTAGAATATTGATCTGTCTGGGTTTGTAATTTACTTTAAAGAGTATACTATTGATTAGTAGCAGATTGTCTTTAATATTACACTGGACGACTTCTACTGAATAGGAGATAAGTTCACAGAGAAATAGAGTGGAAGAGGAGAGGCATAATGCAAAGGAGAAGATGCCCTAATAAACAAAAAAATCGCAGTATAAGAGGGAAACAGAATATTGATTTGTATTGATTGATATCTTTGTATTTTTAATATGTAGAAAAATCAGACATGGTTCGAAAGTTCATCTTGCTTGTTAAGAATAAGATAATCTAATACCAATCGATATTCTACACATTTAAGTTTTTTAAATTGCATTGAAGAATATTTCAAAAGAGGGGCATTGTAAGGCGTACTACAGAAATGAAGTTTCCTCCATAATTAGATTGACCGCCAGCTTTGTTACGAGCTGTTTGGTCCTGCAACACAAAAGTAGGAAAAAATATGCTTCATCAAAAAATATACAAAAATTGATATCAATCAAAAATACAAAAAAATTGATATCAATGAAACGAAAAAACATGTATTAAGCAGTGATAAATAATATTTCAACAGTCAAACCCATGCACACAACACAGTGACCATAACCCAGTGATGACCACATCCGTCACAGTGAATTCCCATTTTGCGTTGTCTAGCAAGATGGATAATGAAAGCACAACTTGCTCGAGGGTTCAAGGATAAGGGTCACTCCAAATTTCCAAGAGATAATTACTTGATTTACTGACAAAGGTATTGAAACATCTCAAGCATAATCCTATATCTAGAACTCACAAAGTGTGAGGGGATTACAGGAGAGAGGGATTACTATTTCAAAAACCTAGGCTTAAGCATTTTTGGTGGTTGTGAACGGGTCTAATAGGGCCCTAACCCAACAAGTTGGCAGAATCAATTTTCCTCAAAAACGGTTCGGGTCTAGCCAGGAACATTACAAACGATATTAGTGCAAACTCCAACTAATAGTGGAAAGGGCTACCTCAGAGGTGAGTCAGGTGACGCCAACCCTACTACAGAGATAAGAGGAAAGGACTCCAGAGCATATAGTCGTCACTATTATTGGGAATAGCCAATGGATCTCATATTGCAACCAGGACGATGCCAATAAGTGGCGGAGGTTGAAAGCTCAACTACTCACGAAATCTGTTAATCAAAAAGAGTGAGAAGGGGGTTATAAGAAAGAGGATTACTACTTCACAAGTTGAGATTAAGCATTTTGAGTGGTTGTGAATGGGTCAAATTAGGTACGAACCCAACATGTTGTCACGGCCACTAGTTCCGCAAAAACAGCTATAAGCATGGGTATAAATATCACGGCATATCAATGATATATTGCCATATGTGATGTTGACAAGACACTGATTTCAATATCATCCTTGATATCTTTTTCTCGAGCATCAATGAGATATCAACGAGGTATTGCAAATATATCAACCATAGTAACCATCCATTTCACCCAATAAGTAAAGTCCGCGTCTTTTTTATTCGAAATTGGCCCGATACCATTGATAGATTTCTCCATTTCTCCCATTTCACATGAAATTACTATCAAAGAGTGTTTTGTATATTTCTTCTTTCGAGCATGTGTAAGCTCATGTTGTTACATGGAGTATATTTGCATCTTCTTTAAGAGAAGATCTTTGTTCGTTCCCAGGAGCGATGGCACCTATGTGTGTTGTTCGACACAGAAGGAGAGAGTTGAGCATCTATTACTTTGATGCCCTATTGCTCGGGAGGTGTGGGTTGTGACGCTTGATGAAAGAGTTTTGACAATGGACTAGAATGATTTCTAAGAGTCGGTGGACAATCTTGGTCATGGGAGTAGCCCCACCAAAGTTTGGGTGGATGCTATCCTTTGGTCGATGTGGCTTGCTCGGAATGGATATATCTTCTAGGGTGAGCGAATATATATGGAAAATGTAATCTATCATGCTACGCAGTTAAAGACTTATTTACCTTTGTAATTTTTATACGGTGAATATATAGAAATTATGGGGTAGGCATCTTCTCGATGGCTTACCCTCTTTTCCTCAACAAAAAAAAGATCATTTAGATTGATGGTGGGTCTTTCGCACGACTTAAATCCTCTCTTTACTTTGCCAATCACTCATCATCAAATCTCCTAAAAGATATTCTCTCAACACCATTTTTGTTAAATATTGTTGTAAAAGTCGGCCGACTAGTCGAGTCAGGGGTGTAGCCGACTCGACTAGGCCTAGTCGCCCATTAGTCGATCAACCCGACTAATCGGGCCGACTAGTCGGCCGACTACTCAGCCAACTTTTACATAGAGATTTTTTTATTTTTTTAGTTATTTTTTATTTTTAAAAGCAAACTTATTCTAATATGCTTAATGTTATACTTAAAGACAAACTACTTCTTTTATTTCATTATGATAATACAGAAAATGTAAAAATCATTGTAAATATATAAGAATATGTGTATAAAAAATGATCTATATATTTTAAATAATTAAAAAAATCAAAACCGACTAATGGACGACTAAATCCGATTAGTCGTCCGACTGCCGATTGATCCTTAGCCAGTGACCCCGCCGACCGAGTACCGAGTACCGATTTCTGCAACCTTGGTTAAATATATGAAAGAGAGGCATCAAACTATAAAAGATAGGGTGGAAAAGACGTAGGATAACTGTACATTCAGGGTTCAATATATATCCGTATCGACATGGGACCGATATATCAAGCGATATGGTGATATATGCCCTTAAAAAGGTCTTTCCTTATGGTCATCCATATGGGCAATATTTCGACGATATATCACCAAAATTTTCTATCGACATGGTACCGATATAAGGTCCGATAATGATATTTAAACCTTTGTTCACATCTACATCTAGGTCGGAAATACCAATGGCTTAGTAGGGGGTTAATTATGGCTTTGACGATTCCTGGAGGCTTGAAAACTAGCTAATTCAACAGTGTGCGTTCTTTGTCCCCTCATTCTCATCAAACCAATGGTCATATAGCCTACTTCCTTACTTTTCTCAACATTTGATTTTTGAAAACATGACAACTAAAACATTGTTTAAGAATTATCTAGGCAAATAATCATCATTATAAGATCTAAAATAAAACCTTCTATGTCAAAACTCAAATCAATAGGCTAGCATTATCCGCAGTGTGTTAAATTGATATTAGATCGTAGATGTTATGAGTTAAATCTTTGCCATCTTTTAACTTCACAACGATGGTGGTATTCAATTTGAATTTTCTTATGCTTGTTGCATGATATGAGTAATACTCAATGTTTTTAAAAAGCACATCGATGTGTTGAGGCATGTGCCTCGAGGTGATGTCTTGGGAAAATGGCCTCAATGTTATAGCCTCGAAAACACCCAAGTGATACATATCATGGTTGTCAAGGCATGCGCCTAGGCGCCAAGGTTGCAAAAATCGGTAGTCGATATTCGGTCGGCTGTGTCACTGACTAAGGATTAATCGGCAGTCGAGCGACTAATTGGATGTAGTCGGGCTTTAATCGACGTTGAATTTTATGATTATTTTAAATATATAACTCATTTTTATACATATATTTACATAGATTTTGTACATTTTTATACTATCATATAAAATAAAAGAAGTAATTGAATTTAAATAAAACATTAAGCATGTTATAATAAGCCTGCTTATAAAAAGGAAAAAAATAAAAAATATGGTAATCTCCAAGCAAAAATTGGTCGATTATTGTGCCTATTCAGAATTAGTCGATACTCAGTCGGCCATCTCACTGACTAGACTAGTTGGACCTATTAGTCGTGCCAGTCGGGCGACTTTTACAACACTGAGGCGCGCCTAGGCGTCCAGGTGCCCTGGGCCTGGTGCCTTGCCAAACACCGCCTTGTCTGGACAAGAAATGACGCATGCCTTGGGATGCCTTGGCGCCTAGTCATCCCAAGGTGTGCGCCATTTCTTGCCCAGGCAAGGCGGTCTGGCAGTGGCATATAAATTGATAGAAAAATCAATTTCATTATGTATTTCTTAGTGTTACTAAAGCTTGTGGAAAGACATGACCGTTTCAAGCATTGAACGTGCAAGGATACCATTTTTCATGTGTGCAAATAGTGTACTCGTTGATTTGTTATAGCATAGTTAAATGGATAACAAAGGAAGCTACATAGTAGTGTGAATAGAAGATATAACAACTAGCCGTACAGGGATCGATGGATGACAACCTGAGAATCGACTCTGATGCAAAAGGATGGAGACCAAAGATCAAAAAATAGACTGGACACAAATAGATGAAAGAAAAGGAGAACAACTAGGCTCCTTTTTTTAAAAAACAGATGGGTTCTTTTTCAAGGTTAGAAGGTGGTCATGCTCTGCCTTTCGATATAATGTCGAGAAGACGAAATATGTTCTACTCGATCCCCCCATATTCACATAAGATCCATCCAGACGCACAGCTTGCTTGAGGGATGATGCAGAACAATATGATTAAGAAAGAGAATAAAAAAGTTCTATACAATTGCATGTGCAAAAAATGTATATGCTATCACATGAAGGATTTGGAATTAAGATGTTGACACATAGAAAAGAAAGGGTAGAAATTGAAATTTTGGTGGTTTGACCCAGCATCATGATAAAAGTTGTGGTGGCAACTGAACCCTAAACCTATGGAAATTTACATACATATGTATTTATAAATAAAAAATAAAAGAATGCCTAAGCGCGCCTAGGCGCCTTGTAACCTTGCCGCCTTAATAACTATGATGCATATGCCTCGTAGGACCGAGGCATGCCTTTCATATTTTGTTTTTTCCTACTATCTATCCATCTCTTCAATTATGAATCATTGCTCTTCTGTGCGCATGCATTCTTGGTTCCTTGAGCATGTGGCTCACTAAAGCACATTTTTGTAACACTCTATCACCACCTGACTTCACCCGTTCATTTAATCTTTTATAAAGTCAGTTCAATTAATGGTTTATTTTATAGCATTTTTATTCACGATTGTTTTTTATTATTGAATCAGGTCATCCGTTCGGCTCTTGGAGATTTATAACACCCCATTGGGCTCCACACAGAGATCTCCAAAGAGAAATCATTTAAGATGACATCTAGTGGCAGTTGCCCTTGGAGATTTATGGTCAACAAATCTGGAGAGCAAATCTCGAGAACAAGAAAGCTGGTCCATGAAGGGGTTAATCAAGTTGGAGAAAGAAGGTGCATTGACTATTAAGCTAAAATTTCTCTTTCCCAGCCCTTCTACTTCCCAAGTAAAAAAGTGTGTACGTAGAAAAGCAACCCACAAAATACAATTGCTCAATTACACCGTGTCCTCAATCATGTTCCTGAATGGTGAGAATGTTGGGCATGAGAAAGAAACATAGTTGTTGCCAAGCATGCCCAAATCCCGATCCATGTCCTTGTACAGAATCTAAAATATGAATGAAGACATGAGCATGGCACGCAAGGGAGCAGCCTACAAAGGTTATTTCTTCCATTATGGCATAGCCATGATCGTGTCCCTTACTAATACGAATGTACAACATGAAGATGAAGGACAACTACCACCAATAAACTTTGTAGGTTGCACTTCCATCAAAGCCTATTGATTAGGAATATGATCCACCAAGAACCAAAACAAGCCACGTGAAATTACTCCGAAATAAGAGCGAAAAGTAGCGCCAAAACAAGTTCCTAGCTAAAATAGCGAAGGGCCATCTCATGCTCTAAAGACCCTATTAGTTATCTTCCATGACGACCTCATAAACTTACTCATGTATCCTATAGGCAAGGAGACGCTTCCTCCATTAAAAGTGCCCAATTGGCAACATATTGCAAGAGAGAGAAGAGATGTGTAATCCTTCTAAGTCCAAAAGCTCAACCTCCTTACCCAAGAGAATTCTGTGTACTCGAACTTCTCTCCCGTCATAGTACAAAATTCATCACTAAGCTCTCCCCGATAAAACATGGTAAAAGTCTTATATTTCATGATTGTGCTTTTATGGCATTTACATCCTTAGATTTCTTTTCCTTTTAGTGATTTGCAGAAGAGAGGTTTCCCAGGTCCCTCACCTCTTATCACCTTTGACACTTCATATACGCTCCCAAGCAATATAATAGAACACCTTCTTAAAATCATCTTCCTCCTTTTTTGGCATTCCATCGTCTAAGTAGTGTATCCATGAATATCATTCCTGTATAATCTACAGCCTCCTATATTTAAAATATCATCTGCTTCCAGTAGCTTCATTACTGCATTTTATAGATAAGAAAGTTGGGTGCACAACCAGCTTTCATTTTTCTGATGTATTCAATCATCCCCCTCTTGTAAAATCCTCAATTTATATCATGTGTCTGTCACCCTCGATCAGAAGCTTCCATTTGTTGCAAATAGCAAATGGAAGGCAGTTCATTACTTATATAGTCGTAAAAATGACTGCTGAGTATGCAAAGCTTCCACTAAGGATCCGTTCAATTGCAAGGTAGTGTTTGATTGGGATAAGCTTCGTTCAAAAGGTTAGCAAGATGGGTATTCTTTTTAGTAGTAGTACTAGTAAGTGTTTGTATAATTAAAAGGATTGGAGGTTAATGAATATCATGTGATATTGTTTATAGGTATGTTATATTATTAAATTTACGATTAAACTTTTAATGAAAAAAATATGATTAAACTATGTTTTTATATCAACTTTTTTTATTTGATGACGATTAAAAAGAGTATAGTAAAGAAAATGTGGAACCCACACTATTAATTCTAACCAAATAATGTAAGGGTAAAGATGGAAGCATCCCAGATCCAATCCTGGGTTGTATCATGGGTAATCAACCAGTAATCAGATAGGCTCTAATAGTCGGATCAAGGGATGGCATAAACAACGATAAGGTCCAAAAGTTGTGAATGTAGCTGCCGTCATTCCAATCGCCAGGGAGAGCAAAAAGAGGGCTATTCGTTTTCCATTAACCAACTCTTGAATTTGAAGTATACATCCAAAAGGAGATCTTAAAAAACGGATACAGTAAAAACCTAACTCGAACACCAAAATTTTATTCTACAGCGGCCCAGTCCCCTCCTGATCTCGAACGGACACCGAAATGTTGCCCAATCCGAAACAAGCAAATTGCACGTCCAATCAAATCCAACACATAATTAGGAGAAACATAACAAAGAAATAGCGAAAAGGTAAAGATCTGCAGAAGAAAGGGAAGCATACGGCGAAGGGGTTGACATCCTCCTCGGCGAAGGGATTGACGTCGTAACGACCAGCCATGGAGATCTGATCCCGAAAGCTGAAGCCTTTGCGATTGGGATTGAGATCGGGATGAAATGGGAGGGAAAAGATATTAGGGTTTGTATCGGAGGTGAGGAAATGTTCTTTGCTTTGTGGCGGTGCGTCGGGGATAAAAGAAGGTGCGGCTTTGGCTTCGTCGTCTTTCTCTTCTCTTCCGTCCGACTGTTCTTACGCGGCTTCGAGTTCCCCTCCCTTTTTTTTTAAGTTGCGGTAATTTAAGCTCGGTTTCAATGGTACCATAGAAGAGTGAATACAAGGTGTGGAGGACACTACAAGATGGATGGCAAGAAAATATGGTCAATGTAAAAGAGTTTTTTTATCAGTTGTATCCCTGTGAAATATTGTAATATCAATTTTATGTTCATCTCTTTTTGGGAATATCAGATTTGTCTTTGACTTCTTTCACAATAATCACTTGTGCCCTTTTGTTAGTCTAGTTGTCACTTAGTTGAACTAAATCATAATTTAGGAACTATGGTGTAGGTAAGAGGGACATAACAAGAAAAAAACCCTACCTCTTTCTCCACAGTCCCTCCTCCTCGATGGTAACAACAAGCTCGATGAATTGTGTTAAACTCATTGCGCTTCTCCTTGCAAAGAATGGAGGTGAATGGCTTATTGTTAGGGTTGGGCATGGGCCGGGCCGGGCCGGGCCCTGAAGGGCCCAGGCCCAAGCCCATCTTAATAGTTCGGGCCTTGGGCCGGGCCTAGGCCCGCAGTTTTTGTAAATCTTCGGCCCAAGCCCAGGCCCGGCCCAACTTCTTCGGGCCGGGCTTGGGCCGGGCCGGCCCATCAGCACCTACTAGAAATCCTATTGAGATAAGATTTCATAGATTTTGGTTATTCCAAAATATTGCACCAACTATGTCCTGCAATTACTTTGTTTATACCTCGTGGACATGTTACAATTGATGCAAATGTTTGGATATGCTTTTTCCTAAATTTGGAAGAGTAAATGATCAATACCTTGAGTAAATGATCAATACCTTGAGTAAATGTGAAATCTCTAATCTTTGAGTAAATGATGTGATCAGAGTGATGTGTTGATTGAGTATGTTAGTGTTTTCTTCTTGTATATTGTGAACAGACACCACATAAGTTATCTGCCAAACCTCTTTAAGTTTAAAATAGATCAAAGCTCTTGACATGTGTATAAATTGAAAAAATTTAATAGATATTTAATAGAGGAAAGCTAACCTCTTTACTGAGACATCCATGAGCCTCATAGCAACTGCAATTCCAAGGTTTGAAAATAAAACTTCTACACCAACTGCAGCGTGCTCAAGAATTTGAGGTGCGTAGTACAGAACACCATTTATACCAGCAAGCTGCAAAGAATCAACATATATTACTGTCAAAAGAGGTGCTCTGCAATAACCCATGATTTGAATTGTCTTTCTCGCTTTCGTGAAACAGGTGTATCGACATCTTGTTCACTCTGAGCAGTAGGGGGTGAATTTGTGGATTGCTCATGTGGTCGTGCTTCTGACATCTAAATATAATAAATAGACTATTACTTTAAATGATATCTGAAATCAATAACATTCTACTGATTATTTAAATATTTGTTTACTCAATCACATAAATCCATGACATATTTAAATTTAATTCTTCAACAACTATATACCTTGAGTGGTTAGGCTGCAGTAGAGAGGGTGCTGACGTGGGGAGTGGGCTCCTGAAGCCTCCACAACACCGCTAAGGATTGGGATGCCAACACCGCTAAGAATGATCTAATGAGTATAACTGAAAATTCCTTATGTGTTATACTCGTAGTTGTCGTACGATGATCATCACGATGATGCAAATGGATCGGATGCAAAATATGATGCGGCTATAAAATATATATTGCCTATAAAATACAAGCATTGGTCAAATGATGCGACATTTATGCAAACTACTTGCGAATCTGGGGATCATACACTCACAGCCACAGGTGGGGGAACGTGGTTGTTCTGTTGGCGGTGATCACCGGAGCGGCGGAGCCTTGTCACGTTTTAGGTGAAGGCGCTCCAGAATCCGTTTTGCCTCACAGGGTGGAAAGTTGGTCAGATCATAGTAGTGTGGAGCAATGTCGATTAACCTGTCAAGATACAATTCTTTAGCAGTTCGAAGAAGTATATTCCTGCAGCTAGGCAAAAACGTCATGAGAATACATTCATGTTTAACAAATTTGCAGTTCCATCCACATAATCGATACCTTAATAATATACAACTTCCGACCACAAACATTAACCCTAAAAGAAGGATGTACTTACCATTCCCCACGAACATCAGTTACAGTTCTAATGAAATTCCTAGATGTTGTGATCGAGGCAATTAGAAGGATGCAGATGAACAACCTGAAAACCAAAAGAGATTAGTTGGACTAGAGAATCCGTTTTAGCTTTCAGCTTTCAGCTTTCTAATTGTTCTTTTGGGGATCATACACTCACAGCCACAGGTGGGGGAACGTGGTTGTTCTGTTGGCGGTGATCACCGGAGCGGCGGAGCCTTGAGTTGGAGCGGCGGAGCCTTGACTGCTGCACGACCGCGGCGGCGCGGCCTCTGGTAGGGAGAGGGAGGACAGGAGCGGCGCAGGCGCTGGCGAGGGAATGGGACCGGCGCTGGTGAGGGAATGGGCGCTGGCGCGGGAACTGGGAGCGGCGAGGGAATGGGAGCGGTAGGCGGCGACCGCGTGCCGGCAGGAGAGGGAGGAAGGCGCTCGCGATGGGGAGGGGTTAGGGCAAATTCGCAATAGGGCGGAAGGCGCTCGCGATGGGGAAGGGTACGGGACCTCGGGTTCACGGGTAGGGTGTTAGGGCTAAAGGGGCGAGGGTCCTGCTCCTGGGGGTCTTGGTCAGATGTCGGGCCGGGCTACGCGGGCCCAAATCGGGCCGGGCTCGGGCCAACCATCGGGCTAATAAACGGGCCGGGCCTCGGGCCAAGTCGGGTCGGGCCGACACAGGCCCGAGCCCGGCCCAAATTAATTTTGGGCCCGGATTTTAGGCCCAGGCCCGGCCCATTGAACTGTTGGGCTTGGGCCGGGCTGAGTTTTTTGGGCCGGGCTACGGGCTGGGTCGGGCCGGCCCAGCCCAATGCCCATCCCTACTTATTGTGCAGTCGGGTGTTGGAAGTTACTGGAGTTCACGCTCCATGCATGCTTTTTTCTTGTGTAGGGGGTTGTTGGCATCCTGATGTTTCATGCGGTTCTAATTTAGGTGGTTCTTCATTTGCTAATAAGATGGTGGTGATGCTTCTGATGTTGAAGATGGAGGAGCTGTACTGGAAGACCATTTTTGGTCTACGTAATGGATGAAGATTTGATTTGCAAAAGGCATTGCACTTTTAAGTCCCTCCAAATATGTGCATTACATAATAGGGTAGTCTTTCAAGTCGTTCATTGGATGCTCATTGATGAATCTGTGATTCATCGCTCTAAAAGTTGAAAATAGAGCTTTGTTCCCGAGTAACTAGATGCATTTTATCACTTATATTGCATAATTAGCATTCATGCATGTACAAATAATATCTGCATTTTAGAATTCATATTTGCATTAAATAAGGAGCCAAATTCACTTGTAAATATTCACTTGTATATTTGCTAAAATACCATATTTGTATCTATTTTATACTAACTCTAAATCTAATAAAATCTACTCTATAGTGTATATATTACTAATACTAATTAAAGAAAAATATCAAAAAAATACTAACTTGTAAAATTGACCAATAAAACTCGAGTCCAAGTTTGAAACTGTGAACCTTAAAACACGCATATCTCTCTTCATACAGTGTCCGATTTAGGTCTACTCATTTTTAAAATAATATACATTCAAAGACCTTCATAACAAGACCAATTTTATTAAAATCGGAGATCGTATGTGAAACCTGGATTTTGGGTCCCTATTGTATATTGTACATATTGACCTTTTTGCTATTGTATTTTATCCTTTTTATTTTCGTAATTATTAAAAATCCAAAAAAATAGATTAAATTGTAAATATTCTTTTCATATTTTTCTATTTTATTTTGATTTTTCTCAATTTAAAAATAACAAAAAAATTGCAAAATATAAAAATGTGATATTTTATACCTATAAGATCCACCCAAAAATACGCTTTATATAGATGATTTCATTTGATTTTCGGTCCTTCACGAAAGTTGTAGATCTCGTCGAGACGAGCAATTTTTGTGTTGACCACTTTTTTGATTTAACCCTTTGTGTTATTTCTTTTTTATTTTTCTTTATATTTAATTTTTGAATTTTCTGGGAGCGACACGTGACGGCTCCTAGAGCCGCCACATGTCACCCCCATTTTAATTAATTATTTTATTTATTTATTTATTTATTTATTTATTTTCATAATTTTAATTACTTATTTTATTTTTAATTTAATATGTTTTCTTTCCTGCCACGTGGTCGCCCCCACGCGCACGACGTGGCGACCCCATCTTCTTCCCTTCTACATATGTTCTCCCGCAAGACTCGCACCTCCACCCTTCGAGGCAGAGCACCCTCTCTCCACTTCTCCCCCCACCCCCCGCTTCTTCCTCATCTCCAACAGCACGCAACTATCGCACCCCACAACCACCTGTTGCACGGACCCTCTCCCCTTCTCCTGTGTAAGACCCGGACCTCCCCTCTCGCTCTCCCTCTTCCACCCATAGAAGGGACCCCTATCCTCCATTCCAGGATTATCCGCCATTTCTCCAATTGAGAGGGAGAAACCAACAGTCCCCGAGTGTTGTCAGTGACAGCTTCAGCACCTTTCGGTCGAGCAACGATGGTCGTAAAGGCGAGATCCACGAGGACTCCTCCTCGCGTCGTTGTACATCTCTTCAGGTCACAGCCGAGCTTATTCGATTTTTCGCCGAATCAAATTGAGGCAACGATAGGAGTACAGCATAGCTCCTCCAAAATCCGGTGATCCTCACAGGTAAATCTTCTATCCTATCTTCTCATTTTATTTTATCTAACATATTTTTTTCTTGTTATTCATATCACAATCATCACAAATCACCACATTCATCATCCATCACCATCATATCAGTTCCCTAAATCCACATATATTTTTATTCATCCATGATACACACCATCACCACCATCACATAGACAAATACCACCATTTCTACATTTTAATTCCCTGTAAAAACAAAAGATAAAAAATTGAAAAAATAATTAAAAAAACAATACAGGAACAATAACAGTAGTTGTTGCTGTCAGGCCACCGCCACCTCACCGTCCGCATCTCTGCCTCCAGAATCGCCCCTGTCTCTGCACGAGTAATCCAGTCTGGTCGTCATCCACCTCTACGCCCACCTGCAGCTGGCCAGCCCACCTTGCGTTGACCCCGCATGTACATCCCAACTACGCAGTTGTGCGCGGCCCTAAGCAGCGGCCACGTACAGTCTCTGCCAGATACCTCGCCAGCCCATGCCCAACCAGCGACGGTGAAGCCCCCTCGCGATGCCGGTGCGGCCGCGAGCCGCACGCGTGCCCTCCGCCCGCGCGACGGCCGTGCGTTCTCCGACCCCCGCTCGCCACCTCCAGGTGTGGCTGCCAGCCGCACGTCGCCCCATGTCCGACTCACCTCCGCCCCCTGGGTTGCACTTTCGCGGACCTCCTTCGCTCCTAGGCCGTCGCGGCCGGCGACGTCCAAGCGTCGCCACGACGCCCTCGCGTGCACGTCGCTCGCGGTGCTCCGTGAACCGCCGCCCAGCATCGTGCCCCGCCTCCAAGCATCATTGTGTCGCCTCGTCCTACACATGCGATCTCCGTACGCCCACCACCACTCAGCCTCCAAGACGCGCCCCTCCTCGCGCTACCGGCGCCCTCGGCCGCCCGTTGTGCCCTAGCGCATGAGGAGAAAGTGGGTTCCATTTTTGGAACCCACGATTTAAAAGGTTCAATTTATTTTTTTTATTTTTTAATTTCTGAAAATTATTGTGTCTTCTAGGTATTTGTTTTTAAATTACAAAAGTGCCCTTAGGCACGGATTGTTTTGTTAGGTTCTTTTAATTTCTGTATTGTAGAGACATCCCTACATTTACATATCATTTTGGACATTCATTTCGCATCAAAATTTTTTTATAAAAAATAGCATTTTGTTTAGAAATTAATTCTATACATTTTGGCTATTTATTTAGATTTTTGTGAGCATTAAATCATTTACTAGAAATTAGAGTTTGAAATTCAGTGATATTATACCCATTTATGCTCTGAAATTCGCACATACTTATTTATTTCTCCAAAAATTATGTAAAAGTTTCAATCGGTGCCTCTAGTTGTGCTTTAATTACTATCCAAATTTCATTAAAAATAGATGTGTCTTGTGCATTAAAAAAATTGTTTAGTGATTTATGTAATTGATTATTAATTAAATCCACGAATATCATTTTTGTGAAATTTCAAGTATCCTAGATTGCACAATAAAATATCTATTTGAGATAATTTTTCTTCTAGAAAATTTGATTCCGTGGATTTATTAGAAATTAGATATTAAGGTCACTCTATTTTCATTTAAAAATTCATAAAAAAATCATAAACTAACAGAAAATTCCAAAAAAAATAGTTTAGCTTCAATTCATCATATTCCACTTCTAATAATTTTTTCATAATTTTTACATTCTTGAAAAAATTCATAAAAACCCATCAAAGTTTGCATTTTTTATTTTTGCATTTTAACCTCGAAAATTCCAAAAAAACATTTTGAAATCATTGTTGGATTAGGTTTCCAGGAAAATTATAACTTGGCTAATTTGGATTAGTTTCACATTAAAATCAATTTAACTAAGTTACTGATTTTCTTAATAATATAGTTCGTCCGCATTTTTTTGCATTGCCATATTTTTATTGCATAAAAATGGTGCCGTTGTCGGGGATGCAAACGGATTAGGATCATTTTAGAAAATTAGTTTTTGGTTTTCCATTCATTCGGGTAGTCTGACCCCCGAACCCACGTGTAATTATTCCATTTTTTCCAATTATTTCTCTTTTTTTTCTTTCTTTTCTTTCTGTCTCACACTGACATAAAATTCTATCTTTTTTGTGCGAGGGTCCGATGGATTTGGAATGACTTTCTTGAAGTCGACGAATCTCAAAGTGCATTGGAGGCTGATGATTCGTGGATCGAGTCGGTTGTTAAAACGCCAAAGAGATCTTTGAAGAGAGATTTTAACTTGTAATAACTGGATATTTAAAGCGGTTCCCATTCAGGTTCTCACGTGTGTAACCGAAATAAAGAACCCTATGTGTTGCATGGTTGATTGACGTAGAATAGATCCTGCACTCGCGGCTCTTAGAGCTTCCTAAGACTATTTGTGCTCGTACTTTATAGGACCACACATCACATTTAACGAGACGCGCCTTGACCGTAGATCTATTAGTTCAAATTATTTTGTCCATCAATCGCTAATAGAACTGCCTGTCTAGGAACGGTTTCTCGCTTGCATTCCACATAGTGTAAAATTTCAATTCAGTGTTGCATCCCGCATTGTAGAGAGATGGAGGTACTGTAAGTATTTTTTCTCAAGCATTCGTCATCGTTTTCTTGATTGCATCGGCTTTTTCTAACTCTCTCTCTCTCTCGGTTTTTTAACCTAGGATAAAGGAATTGGGACTGGATGGTAGACGTGATTGCTTGTCATTTGAAGAACGTCAAATTCACCTCTTTAATAATCGATAATTGTAGTAGTATAGGAGGCAAATTCGGTTCGTCAAAAACCACAATCTTTGAATGTCGTGGAGTATTTTTACTTGGCAAGTGTACCAAGGTCGATCACAGGGAACGGTGATTTTTAGCTGCGTGGTTTTTGAATCAAATGAAGTAATCAATCAATGCTCGATTAATTTTTGTGTTGATAAAATATACAATGCAAAGATGGAGATGCAAAGAAAATAAACATAGACTATTATGCCCAGGATCTATGAATTATACAATTCAATTCTCAGTGAAATATATCAATTAATTTCTCAAGCAGGTAATCACAGATCGAAAGATATTAGCACTAAGAAAGATCCACGTTATAGGACAATAGATTTATCAATGTATATTCCTGTCAAAAATTCAATGTAAATTGCCTCTTCCAAGTTAATAGTCGATCAACCAATAGAGAGTCAAAAATATTGATCCTGGATTTAACCCCTGTAAAGATTAAATTATAGAGAATAATCAACAATAAACACAAGGGGTTAATCAAATTGAAATCCTCAACCGAACTCCTGCAACAGATTTATCGTTAATTTCTCAAGCACAAGTGTGTCAAATTTAGCCCGCAAAAGTCAATGATGATCCTCAAATAATAGTTGACAATAAACACCTTCAGATCTGATCACAAGTTATGCTACATTGTAGAGCATGGAAATAGCTTCAAAATGACATATTATATGCTAAAAACGGAGTTCGTATGAGAAGATATGCTAAAATGAAATTTCAGGGACTAAAATGTAATTAAAATAAAGCAAAGAGGTCCTTGGAGGGGCTTATCTGTAATTAATAAAAGTTGGAGGGGCTCCTCTGTAATTTACCCCTGGCGAGGGTATGTTTGCAAATTTGTAAAATGTCAGGGGATTTTCTGCAATTTTTCCACTATGCACGTGCTACGCACGTGCTCCAGGAGGCTCGGGCGACGAGGATGCTGGCTCGGGTGACTGACCTTTGGTTCAGGCACCGAACCAAAGGCTCGGTAGTCAAACCAATGGTTCGGAGGCCAAGGCACAGGCTCGGAGCCGAACCTAAGGCTCGGATGGAGTACCTCAGGCTTAGGGCTCTCGAGCCTAGGTGGCGGTGGCTCAGAGATGAGGCTCGGGGGCGAGGCTTCTCCTCGGCCGACACACGGCTTAAGGGGTGGTGCGGGGAGGCTGCAAGCGGAGCGACGCCTCCGCGAGGAGGCGGAGGCAGTGGCGTCGAGCGGGCGGTGGGCTGCTCCTCGACCGACACACGACCGAGGAGCAGAGGAGCTGGAGAGGAGCGTGGCCCTTGCCGGGGCGGAGGACGGCGAAGTCGATGGCGAGGGCGGCGTTGGCTGTTGGGCGAGCGGGGAAAGGCGCGAGGCGGAGGGCGCGAACTGGGGCGGAGGCGCGGAGGTGGTGGGGAGCGTCGTGGTCCTACAAATGGTTAAGATCGAAGGATGGAGCTTTGAGATATGCGGTGAATCACAGAGGTCGAGCCGGAGTCGGAGGTGCGGTCAAAAGGGGAATCGAGTTCGCCTGGGAGGTTGAGATCCTCAACAAGGGATCTGTTATCTCGCCTCGATTCGAGCTGGCGAAGGGCTCGAAGAAGCTTGCAACTTCCTTGAGGTTGCAGCAAAGGGAGGAGGAGATCCACCCTTGGATCGCGCCTGAGGACGGAGGAGCCGCTGTCACCGGCTCTATAGGGGAAAATGGCGGATGGTTGTGAAGAGTGCAAGGGGAGTTGCTTTATAGGAGGGGGAGGAGGGACGTTACGCGTTCTTGGCGGGCCGAGGCCGGCGGTTATGGAAGGGGAAGGGAGGTAACGGGGGGGCGATTGGGGAAGAAACGGCTGGAGAAGATGACCAGGGTCACATGCCTAGCACGTGACCTGGGTGCGGCTGGGGAGAGAGGGAACAGTGGGGTGCCACGTGGCACGCCCTGGAGCTGCCACGTGGCACCAAAAAATTTTAGATTTTGGAGAGGGAAAAAGAGATAGAAGAAGACCTCGGATCGAAAAATTCCCTTCACAAAAGTTGTTCGTCTCGACGAGATATACAACTTTCATGAAGGATCCATGAGCAAAAGAGGTCATCTGTGAGAAGTGGTATTTTTTTGTGGTTCTCCATGTGTAGAAAACCGAATTTTTGGGGTTTTGTAATTTTTTTGGTGTTTTAGAGAGGATAAAAATTATTAAAAAAATACGATAAAATACAAGGAAAATATTTACACAATAATCTAATTTTTTTGGATTTTTAATAAATAAGAAAATAGGAGAATAAAATAAAAGTAAGAAACGCACAACTTTTGTACAGACTTACAACGGACACTTGGACTCGGTCAGTTTCTTTGATTTCAGTTTTAATCTGGATTTGGATTTTTGCATCGCTTAATAAAACTTTCATCAAAGAACACAAATGAAGAAGAAATAAAATTAAAAGGGTTAATTATGCACATAAAATCTCAAGTCAAAAAAAGCAAAAAGTTAAAATGCGCAAAAGAGGCCCAAAACCCAACTTTCACAAATGAGCTCCGAATTTTACGAAATTGATCTTGTTCTGAAGGTATTTGAAAATGGAGTACTTTAAAAGTGAGTAGACCAAAATCGGACACTGTATGTGGGAGATATGCTCATTTTAGTCTGTCATATGTGAAGTTAGACTTTGGGATTATTTGACAATTATTGGGGTTAGTAATTTTTTTGTATTTTTTATTTAATAAGGTTAGTAATATCTACACAATGGAGGTAATTTGGGGTCAATCGGAGTTAGGATGAATTAATTAAAAATAGGAGAAGTTAGCGGCTTTTTGAGCTACTTTACACTTGGGATTTTAAATGCAATTATGCATGCAGATATTATTTACACATGTATGAATGCTAATAATGCTCTATTAATGATTAATTACAAGTGAATGACGGGGAATAGAGCCTAAATGACCAATTTTAGCATGATGAATAATGACCAATTTTAGCATGATGAATACGAGATTCATCATACCCCTATACTTAGACCATGCTCGTCCCCGAGCATGAATGAATGACTTAGTTGAATACATCCCTGACTGTGCATGTGAATTTTCAAGGCTCAATTCATAGAGGACCCTTAATTTGAGTGATCCTAAAATCCTGGGCTCAACCAGGTTTTAATCAAAAGGAATCCAACTTCTCTAATTTTCAGACTCTCTGCTTTTACATATAATATAAGGATATGAGTTTTAGTGTACTGCATTCATGAGAGTCAAGTCGAGATATCACCTAAAGTTCCAATCCCAGAGACTCTCCTCTAGACCTAATCCTCAACACTAGGGAATAAGTTTATTCCTTCTTCAGTCAACCGTCTCATTAGTTTGTTAGACTTGAAAGTGTAGATGGACGGCCATATGATGGAGGGCATAGGATTGTGTCTAATTTCTCTCCCTCACATTGGAACAAGGTGCCTCTCGAGTGCCTTATTACTCAACACAAGTATATTTTTATTTTGTTGATCAATGTGTCCGTCAAGAGAATTTGGAGTCGTCTGCACTTGTTTTTCTGGGAGTACACCGAGGTGTGTCTCTTTTGAGTATCTAAGATACCTTCGACACCCAGACTTGTATCGCTTACGATGCAGAGCCCTTTTATGGTGTCAGCCCGACTCCTTGGTCCTAATTAGCGCTTGGTCCAAGTGGACACTTTGAAAATATTTGGGAGCGCTCGCCATTGGTGGAAGCTCATTTGTAATTTGACTTTGGATTATAGAGCTTTTCTTTGACATTTCGTTTTCTTTTCTTTTGTTGGCTATCTCCACTGCTTTTACCAAAAGTTGGCGTACACTGATCAACAATTTTTCATCAAGTTTCATCACACCCAGGCACTTAGGTCATTTATCAAAGAGATAGCATATGAATCTTGTTCACATACTGGCTAGGGTTTTGCTGACACTCAGGTTTTCTGCAGCCTTCATTAACTTTATCCCATCCTCGAATATCATCAGATCGGGTCTAAACTCAAATCTCTGGTCCTAGTTCCTCAAGTGATATCTCAACTCATCTCTTCAATCATGCAGTTGTGGGAGTGATTGTGTTGATCATATTCTTTTTGAAGGTAGAGATGAAGAGTGCAATATAGCGCTCAAATCTTTCAAACTAGGGAAGTGTGGATTATTAAGTTCAAAACTCTAATGACTAAGGCAGGCTAAATCAGAATCTCAAGATCTCAGAAATCAAGTGTCCTCAAAAATCCTCAAGCCTTGAGTGATGGTGAATGTGACAGGAATATATCAACCAAGGAATGCATGAAATGCTTGATGAAATGCAAGACCATGAGTGATGATTTTCTTTTTCTTTTTCTTTTTTTTAATGCAAAAGTTTTTTTAAAAAAACAGGTAATATACACACTACTAGTACCCATCCCCGATGTTAGATAAAAATGATTAAAGTACGAGCTATGGATAAAGTAGATAAAATATATACAAACACCCCCCTATACTTAGCATGTGCTATGTCCCCATGGCACAAAGTGAAATGTTGACATATCTCGTACGAAGTATAGATGGGCCAAAAACAAAAGAATAGAAGTGATGTATAAACAATGGTAGCGGTCCCCCTATACTTAGGCTCAGGTCAGCCTAAGTATAATCGGATAAATACAGATGGGGAACCGAGTAGATTTGCGGATGTACAAGATCAAGGAGGTTTGCGACGGACCTTCTTGCGGGAGTATGGAGGGATATAGTATGGGGATGTGTAGTGTGATGAAGAGGGGGCCGATGAAGAAGACCAGCCATCGTCGGAGTCGTCCTCAGGAGAATAGTAGTCGTCTGCAGAGGATCTCCAACTTTTGTCGATCAGAGGTAAGTGTCCTTGGATCAGAGCTGTACCTATTGCACTTATCTGATGAACCACATCAGGACCGGACGAGGACTCTTCAGAAATCACCTGATGTCTAAGGTCAAAGGTGACTTTCTTTGTCAGTTTGTTTCCTTGGGAAGTATTGGGAGGAAGTTGGACAGTCTTCATCTCCCTGTCTTGAGTAACTGACGAACCACAAAGTCGGCCCTTTAAAAGAGTGTTTTTAGCACTTGATAATGTCGTACCAGTCAGGACGAGATGGGCTCATCAAAAGACCATCTCATTGATATTTCAATAAGAATAAGATGGTCGTAATTTTATTTTACTTGGCAAGATACCAAGGTCGAACTCAGGGACACGAGCCTCTCTCGTATTATTCAGACTTTAATCTATCTAATTAAGTGTTGAGTTAAAGACATATAGGTCAAAGCATGCAAGGAGACATAACAATGCATTAAAACAAAGTAAACATGCATTTTTTTATTTTATTTTTTTATCATGCAGATAAATGCAAATGCAAAGCAAATAATATGCCCAAAATGATAATTACTTGAGCCATTAAAAATGCGAGTCAAACAGAGTCAAATAATGAAGTACTCTTCATTTATATAGCGATTAGGCAAGAGAAACATAGAAATCTAGACACTTAGTTAATCAAATAGTGCATTACATATCATAGTGTCAAAACTAAAATCTAAACATGCCATAAGAAAGATGACGAGAAGAGCTTCAAAATGAAACTGAAATCACCTGAAACGGAGTTACGGAGCTCAAGATATGCAATAATGAAGACAAGGGCATAAACGCAAGAAAACATAAAAAGATAACTACAAACAGGTCCCTGGAGGAACTAAAATGTAAATATGAAAAGTACGAGGCTTTCCCTGTAAAATAGCCACGCGCATAGGGGCATTTTTGCAATTTTGGAAACCTGCAAGGGTTTCATTGCAAAATACCCAAGTGCACGTGGACTGCACGTGCTATCAGGACCTATTTGTAAATTGAAGAACTTGGCAGGGCTTCTGCGTAATTTACCCAGATGGCACGTGCTATGCACGCGCCATCCAGGCTCGGACGAAGGCTCGGACTCGGCTGAGGCTCGGTGTGCTTCGGCTAGGCTCGGAGGTTGGCTTGGGCTCGATGCAGGCTCGGGCGAGGTTCGGAGCATCCGAACCTCCTGGTCTGGTGCTAAGGCTCGGAGACTGCCACGTGGCCGAATGAAGGCCATTGGATCGTGAGGATCCAATGGCTACTGGAGCGTGAGCGTGGCTGATCATACACCGTCGGATCTTCGAAGATTCAACGACATCTGGAAGGAGCGCTGATTGACGACGTGAACCCTCCTGCGCCGTTGGATGTGCTCCTGAGGGGAGCATCCAACGGTGACTGCTCCTCCATCTTCCTCTGCAGCTGGCGGCGGTTTCTGTCCTCCAGCGATGGAACTCCTCCTCCGCCGCTCATTCTCGGTTGCTGTGGACCTCCCCGAAGCTTCTTGGTAGTGTGTCGAGGTCACTTGGAGCTCGGGGAGGGCATCAGGCCTATTGGATCAGCCCATCGAAGCTTGGTCGTCGAAGGCAAAGGGGATGAAGTTAGCTCCGGCGGGTCTTCCGACCATTGAGATCTCGAAGACCTGCATCGTTAGTGCAATAGCCGAAGCAAAGCATATGTGTGCGTGAGTGGGACGGGGTTCCGTGCGAGCGGAGAGAGCGAGGAACCGGAGCTCCATCTCCGACGATCGGAGAGAAGGTGGGTCGGAGGTGGTCAGAGGCGAAGAAGAAGGGATAGGTTGGTCGGAGGACATCGCATGAAAGGGGGAAGCGTGGCAGAGCTGGGAGGAAGATCTATAGAGGTCGAGGATGTTTGTAGAGACCTGGAAAATTACGCAAAATAAGAAGAAAAATCAGAGAAGATCGGAGAGCTTACCTGGCAAGAGATGGAGGTAGTAGCCTGGGCTCGAGGTCATCTGAGGACCTCGGGGTCTTCGCACGTGCTGGACGGCCTTGCCAGCGAGCTCGGGCGGGGCTTTAAGCCTCCGCAGCACCACCGTGATAGGCGGTGGGTCTCACCGGGGGCATGGTCGTCTTCGCTCTATCCACGCTCCTCCCCCTGTCACAGGGAGGAGGCGGAGGGCTGGGCCATGCTCCGCGTAAAGATAGACAAGGGCGATCGGAGGGGGAGGCGGCGTTTTTAAAGGAGGTGATGGTGGAACTTGTGATGTGAGGTCGTGGGTTTCGAGGGAAGTGTGGAGCGACTGGAGGGGAGTCAAGGGTAGTGGAGATACCGGCGAAGACGAGGGGTGTCAGGTGATGGTAGTGGGGTGGTTGGCGAGGAGAAAGGTGGTCGGAGGAGGTGGAGATAATGGGAAGGGCGAGGATGGTGCGTGAGGTGGAGATCGTGGGGAGAGAGGGGTGACAGAGGTAGACGATGAGCTAATGACCGTTGGATCTGGAGATCCAACGGCGGCGAGTGAGGCATGAAGGGACGGTGTAGATTTAATCCGAGGCGAAGTGATCAAAGGCCGATGAATGCGCCACGTGTCATAATGAGATCAAGGCGCGGGTGAACGGTCGTGATGAGAAGGAGGCTCTGATCGAAAGGTCGAGGACGCATCGGGAATGTGAGGTGGGGATTGCAACTCCAAACGCCGATCTAATGGTAGAGACCCTGACACGTGGCGCATAGAGGAAAGGGCGGCGACGGGCGGCTGTGATGCAAGGCAGGGAAGATCAGACGGTTGAGGAAAAGAGCGGGCGTGGAGATGTTCTGGCCGTTGGATTCGAGAAGGAATCCAACGGCTGGAGTTGGGGACGGATAAGACAAAGGAGAGCGAGCCACGTGGCTCACCCAGAACGGGCCACGTGGCCCAATCAGATTATTCCGAGCTTCCAGTTGACTTTTGAAGGGACACATGGCCGAATTTGAGAAAACTCAAAACATGAAAGTTGTAGATATCGATGAGATCTACAAGTTTCATGTTGATCAAACTAAAGATGAGGTCAATTGAAGTCACCAAATATTTTTAAGGGTATTTTTAAGGCTAAAAATACCACGGATTTTAGTTTTGCCATTTTTTTGTGGTTTTTAATTTATTAAGGACTCTGATAATTACAGGACATTATCTGGATTTTATTGACACAAAACTAAGCAAGGGGGTTAATAATGGACAATTAAGATGATGAAATTGGGTTTCAACACCCCCCTATACTTAAACTATGCTCGTCCTCAAGCATCAAAGAGAATGAATAAGCTGGATTAACCCCCTTGTGCATGTGAGTACATGATCTGATCCGGTCAAGTCTACTCAACTTTTAGAGGTCCAAAATCCTAGAGTTCAACCCAGCCTTAACCAAGAGGCACCCAATTCCTCTAATTTCCCAGACTCTCTCTGATGTACCTATAATCTAAAGGATATAAAATTTAGTGTTGACTGCGATTCTGAGAGTAGAGTCAAATCGTCACCCAAAGTCTTGGTCCAAGAAAATCTCCTAAGGACCCAATCCTCAACACTAGGGAATAAATCAAATCTTGCATCAATTCCACCGTCTCTTTAGTTGTCAGACTTAGAAAATGTAGATGGCAGGCCAGTAATGGAGGGTATGGGATTGTGTTATTTCTTCTCTCACTCTCACTGGAACAAGGATTCTCTCTAGTGCCTTTTACGCAACACATTTTTTGGTGTTGATCAGTGCGTCCGTCAAGAGAAGTTGGAGCCGTCTGCACTTGTTTTCCTGGGAGTACACCGGAAAATATTTTCCAAAACTTGTGCCTTTTTTGAGTACCTATCGTACCTTCAACACCCAGACTTGTAGCATTTACGATGCAGAGCCCTTTTTTGGTGCAAGCCCGATCCTGGTCCTAATAGCGATGGTCCAAGTGGACACTTAGAAAAGTTTGGGAGCGCTCGATGGTGGAAGCTCTTTGATATGTAACTTTGTGGAATGAGAGCTTTTCTTTGAAATTTCATTGACTTGTATAATTTGTGGCTAGCTCCACTGCTTTTACCAAATGTTGGCGCACACTGATCAACATTTTCCATTTATTCACACCCTGGCACTTAGGTCAATATCAAGAGATTAGTATAAGAATCAAGTTCTCATACTGGCTAATATTTGCTGACACTCAGGTTTCATGAAGCCTCCAAAGATTTTATCCCATCCTCGAGCATCATTAGATCAAATCCAAACTCGACTTCCTCATCCCAATTCCTCAAGTGAAAAATCAACTCATCTCATCAAAACCGCAGTCGTGCATGTGATGTGCTGATCATATTCTTTTTGTCTGAGACTAAGCATGGAATATAGCATGCAAATCTAGAAATCTAGGGGAATGTAGATGATTAAGTCTATGACCCTGATGACTAAGGCTGGTTAACCTAAAATCTCAAAGACCTCATAAAACTAAGTCTCCTTGATCATTTCAGATCCTGGGTGGAAGTGTAAGTGTAGAGGATTAATCCAACTCCTTCATTCGAAAACAAAACTTTTTTTTGGACTTCAAAAGATATTAGGACTGCCTAAACTTAGTTGAACGTCTGCATTCAGCCAGTATGGATGTAAGTAAAGGCCGAAGCCCGTTGCTTGAGGATGGGGCCTTACGCGATGTCCTCTAAACCATCCAATCTGCTAAGGGCAAACCCTCACTGAATGCGGCTTACTTAATTGGGCTTAGTAGTCACTAACGGCTCCTAAAGGATTTTTTGGGTTTTTCTCATTTTTATGGATTTTAATTTAAAAGTTAAAACACAGGTTAGACTCAACTTTCCTTGAAAAGAGATAGAAAATTTTCAAAACCATGTCACACAAAAAAGTTTTCAAAACATTTTCAAAAGATTTTTTTCAAAACAAGGAAAAATCATTTTTGAAAATATGTTCATCAAAATAGCGTAACATAGTATAGAAAAGTCGTGAAAAACATTTGAGTCCTCTTAGTCCAAAGAATTTTGCTTTAGCCAAAAAGTTTTAAATTTTTCAAATTTTTCAGATTATAACTAAAGTAAGTATATGGTATATACGGTATACCCCCTATACTTAAACTTTGCTATGTCCTCATAGCACTAGATGTTACAAGTACATAGGTCCATTTAAATATATAGGAATATACGGGAGCTAAGAGGTGCTCCCCCTATACTTAAGTTAGAAATAACCTAAGTATAAAGGCAAGGAACGGAGAGTAGAGAAAATCACGGGGACTCGGGTCCCCCCTATACTTAGGCTGAGATTAGCCTAAGTATAAAGATGGAATTTGATATTAGGAGGGACCCAAGGTGAACGAAAAAGATGGATGGATTTACAAGTGAGTGGATGAATCTTCGGAGATGGATGGAGTGACTAAGGTTTTGGGGAGTGTAACGAAGCAAACATGGCTCAATCAAGCAAGCAAGACCCTCAATTTCACCAACTCACCCATGAAACCAGCCGAGGTTGGTTTATTATCTTGTCGGTTTTATTGGTGATAAAACATTTGATATTTACGCGGAGAAAAATGTTAAGTAAAAATCAATGCATAAACGAGGGTGTTGCTCTCCCAAAATCACAGTTTTACTCCATTTTAGGTTGACTTGCAACTAACAGTCCCAGTTATTATTTAATATTGTCACTGAATTAAGGTTAGCACAAAATCAAGCAATCATCGTCTACCGTTCATTCCCATTTTCCATTAATCTTAGGTGATCAAGCTAGGAAAAAGAAACCGAGAAAAAGCCGCATATTCGATAAAAACCACGATCTAGGCTAAGTAAGAAATCATGCAGTGACTTGGCGATAAATCCGTGAAAAACTTGGGCCGTTTTGAAAACCAAAATCAATATATATGCAAGTCGATAAAAGCCGCACCTATTATGCTTCTATTAGCGAGGAGAAAATATCTTTTAAATTGGCTAAGTGAAGCGAAACTACGTGCGTCTTGAATTAAGGTGTGTCCTACCTACGAGCAAGCACATAAAAATGTGAATTTGAAACTAAGCTCGAAGAGCCGCGTGCCTGGTCCTAGGTCGACACTCAAGTGGGGACGATCCCCACACAAACACGATCGTTCGATTACACTCGCTGGTCTTCGCTCGATGACCGCTGTAAAAGACGAATTATTACAAGTTTATGTATGGAAATAAAAATACAAGTCACATTTTTTTCTTTCTTCTCGACGTACTCCAAGCGTGCTTCTGCGGCTCCTCGCAGCGGGTAGCTGATGAATCCACGATTCATCATCTAAATATCTTGATCTTAGCAAAATCCACGAGTAAATTCCCTAATAAATATCCATAAAATCAATAAATTAACAAAATAACTCTTGTAAATAAAACACACTAATTATTGTATATAAGATTGTACAAAATAAATTAACTCTAAAAAGCCGCAAAAATAAAGGAGTTTTATACTTATAAATAGCCCAAAACTTCATGGATTTTTAATAATTTCATTTCAACTCCTTTTTGCCTAATTCTTTCTCTAACTTGTTTATAAAAATGTATATAAAAATACAAAAATACAAAACAAATTTTACCTCAAATAAATGCTCCTAGATCCCAAAGAGAAAAAGCCGTAAAGTCCAACTTCCAAGCTAAATTCCCGCTCCGTATGAACTCCAAATTCACCAAACTCACTTTTAAAGTTCAAGTTAGGAAATTATCTATCCAACGGAAGTGGTTTCATTAAAATCGGAGCTCATTTGCAAAAGTTGGGTTTTTTGGCCGACATCGCAGCCGCAACCGCGCGCTGCTCAAGCTCATCGCACGCCGGCGATTTGAACGAAGACCGTGCTCACGAGAGCACTCCATAGGCGCCCGCGTTCATCATATGTAATTTTTCTCTATTCAATTTACCATCGTTGTTGTTTTTGCACTTTTTTTATCACATCAAATTCACCACATTTTTCTTATCTTTTACATGTCATCACCATCATATCATCCATTCCATCACCACCGTCATAACACCATCATTTTCCCCCCATTCGTTTAGTTCATCATCACCACCAACCCATCTTATTATCTTTCATCATATTTCTTGTTTAAACAAAATTTCAAAAAAAATAAAACAAAAAAATCATCATCTTCCACCTTTGCATACATATCTATTTCCTGTTTTAAAAAAGAAAATTTAAAAAAAAGATAAAAAAATTTAAAACAAAAAAAAGTTCCTTTTAATTACAACAGTTTTTTTTATCAAAATAGTAAAAAAAATAAAAAAAATAAAAAAAAACACGGAAGGAGGCAGCAGGCACAGCCCGCCGCCCCCTCCCACTCCAACCGGCCAACGCGCCCCCTCGTCGCCACCGGCACCGCGCGGCCCCGCCACGACCGCCCAGCGGCCCGCCGTGCCTCCCCACCGCCGCCGCGGCTGCGCCCAGCGCAGCAGCCCTCCACGCGGCCCCTCTCTTCACGCCCGACCGCGGCCCCTCCTCCGCTGCTCGCCTCCATCCCCGCCACCAGCCGCAGCGGCCATCTCCGCCACCCGCGGCTGCGCGCGGGCCGCCGCCGCCGACCCGCTCCTTTGGGTTCCACCATCGTCACCTGCAGAACGAAGAAGAAGAAGGTGATTCCCCTCCCCCTTTTTATTGTAAAATTATGTAAATATTTTGTATAGTTTCCGTAATTACAAAATAGTCCCTGTGCATAAGTTTGAAGTTTTCTTTTTAATTTCTGTATTGCACAAAGACCCCTATGTTTGTGTGTTGATTTGGACTTTATTTTGGCATCTTTTTATTTAAAGAAAAATAGCATTGTGTGGAGCAACTTATTCTCTGTCATCTAAGCATTTATTTATATTTTTTTGGTCCATGGGTAATTAACTAAAATTGTTCAACTGAAATTTTACATATTTTACTAAATCAATGATCTGAAAATTATATCTCACACACAATTGCTCTAAAAATTCCAAAACAATTATATATGATGCCTTGATATGTGATGAACTTACTGTCCAAATTTCATCAAAAATGGATATGTCTTGTGCCCAAAATAAATTGTAGAGTGTTTCTAGTATTTGATTTTTAATTAAATCCACGAACATTCTTTTTGCGAAATTTAAAGTCTCATATATGACACATCTAAATATCTTTCTGAGATAAATCACACTCTGATTAATTTGATAACGTGGATTTATTAGGAATTATTTACTCACTGTCACTCTGTTTCCACTTAAAAATACATAAAAAAATTCATAACTTGTCAAAAATTCTAAAAAAATTACTGTAGTCTCCTTGCATCATGTTTTAGTTTCAGTAATTTTTTCATAATTTTTGCTTTCTGTTTGTGTGATAAATTGCGAAAAAACTCATAAAAGTGTGCATTTTTAATTATTGCATTTTAACCCCTAAAATTCTAAAAAAATGTGTTTTGTGTTCATCTTTGGATTAGGACTCTAAGAAAAATATAATTTGGCTAAATTGGACTAATTTGACATTAAAATTAATTTGGCCTTGTTGTGTGTTTTCTTAGTGTTGTAATTCACTTGCATTTGCATTCTTTTTGCATAAAAAAATCTAAAAAAATACCGTTTGGATATCTAGATCTTAAATTTGCAAATTAAACCCAAGTTGTTCCTTTGCCTCCCTGAGTTCGACCCCAGACTTGCCCGGGATATAAATTAAAGCCGAGACACTCTTCACGGAGATCTTCTCTCGGTTCTGACCGAATCGCTAAGTACACGTATTACAACGGACACGAATTAAATATCGTATTTTGCGGATCATCAGATGGCGCCGTTGTCGGGGAGACAGAGGCGTTGGTGATGGCCGGTTGGAGTGGGAGGGGGCGGCAGTCTGTGCCTGCTGCCTCCTTCCGTGTTTTTTTTTTTATTTTTTTTGATTTTTTTACTATTTTGATAAAAAACTGTTGTAATTAAAAGGAACTTTTTTTGTTTTAATTTTTTTTATCTTTTTTTAAATTTTCTTTTTTAAAACAGGAAATAGATATGTATGCAAAGGTGGAAGATGATGATTTTTTTTGTTTTATTTTTTTTGAAATTTTGTTTAAACAAGAAATATGATGAAAGATAATAAGATGGGTTGGTGGTGATGATGAACTAAACGAATGGGGGGAAAATGATGGTGTTATGACGGTGGTGATGGAATGGATGATATGATGGTGATGACATGTAAAAGATAAGAAAAATGTGGTGAATTTGATGTGATAAAAAAATGTTTAAAAAAAATGCATGTTTACTTTATTGTTATTGCATTGTTGTGTATCAGCATGCTTTGACCTATATTGGCTTTTAACTCAACACTTAGTTAAATAAATAGAAGTCCATCTTTATGTAAAGAGAGGCTCGTGTCCCTGAGTTCGATCTTGGTTTCTTGCCAAGTAAAAATAAAAATTACGACCATCGCATTCTTATTTGACATATATCAATGAGGTGGTCTCTTTGATGACCAAAATCGGCCCGACTGCATCGACATGTTGAAGTGCTAATTCCACACTCTTAAAGGGCCGATTTTACGGTGACAGCGAGGGGGCGGCTAGGAGCGCGAAGACGAAGGTACGCCCCGGTGACGACCCCTGGCCATGGTAGGCCAGGCCTGCGGAGCCCCGTCTCCGCCAAGCTGCTCCCCGTAGCCGGGGGAGTTCAGCGATGACCCCGAGGTCCTCCGATGACCTCGAGCACAGGCCCCGCTCCGCCCAATCGCCGGTAAGTCCCCTCTTTCTCTCTCTGTATTTTTCTTCTTATTTCTTGAATTTTCTAGGTCGGTCTAACCAATCTCGCCCTCCATTTTTCATTCCAAAAGCTCCATAAAACTTCCCCCGTTCACGCGCTTCCTTTAGATCATCTTCCTCATCCTTCAAATCCCTAGACCACTCCGACCCATCTCCTCCGCCACCCACGGCGGAGGAACTCCGAGCTCTCCACCTTCTCCATGGCGGAGGAACTACGAGCTCTCACTTCACCTCCACTACGCACACACCACAATTAGCGTGCTTCGGCTATTGACTAACAATGCAGGTCTTCTTGAGTGTCAATGGTCGGAGCCCAGTCGGAGCAGACTTCATCGACTTTGCAGCTCCCATCCGAGCTCCGACGAGCGACACCAGGTGCTTCTGGACCTTCCCTGAGCTCCGGGCTTCCTCGACGATCACTTAGGGAGCTTTGGGAAGGTCCACCGTGGCCGAGAGTGGTAGGCGGAGGAGGAGCTCCTTCGCCGGAGCTCTGAACCCGCCGCCCGCCTTCGGCCAAAGAAGGAGGAGCAGTGACCGTCGGATGTCCCTTTCCAGGGGATCATCCAACGGTCTGAGTACGTCCACGTCGCCGATCAGAGCTCGTTTTAGATAGCGTTGGATCCTCAAGATCCAACAGTTCCCGTGCTTCCATGACATCACTCCAGGAGCCCTTTGATCCTTGCGATCAAAGGGCTCATATTCAACCACGTGGCGATGCCAGAGCCTTCACCGAGCCTCAGCATCCGTGCCTCCAGGCTCGGTTGCTCCTGGCCTCCTCCAAGCCTTCGCCGAACCATCAGCAGCTTCGACCCTGTCCGAGCCTCAGCCGAAGCTAGATCGAACCTCTACCGAACCCGATCCTTCGTCCAGACCTGGGGATTCACGTGCCTGGCACGTGAATCCTTGGGTTATTTGCATATACGCCCCGCCATCTTCTCCATTTTGCATCTAGGTCCTGACGCACGTGCTGACCATGCGCGCAAAGGAAAATTTACACTAAAGCCCTTGCAGTTTTTAATATTTGCAGAAAGGCCCCTATGCGTATGGGCAAATTACAGGGAAGGTCCCGCTCTTCTGGTTATTTACATTTCAGTCCCTCCCAGGGACCTGTGTGCAATTTTATTTCATGTTTTATTTCAGTTATGCCCTTAGCTTATTTGTTGCATATCTTAAGCTACGAATGCCCAATCGAGTTGATTTCAGTTTCATTTTGAAGCTCTTCTCATCCTCTTTATTATGGCATGCTTCAATTTTAGATTTGACACTATGGTCCGTAATGTATTATTTTATTCTCTAAGTGTCCAGATATCTGTGTTTGTCATGCCTACTTGCTTTATAATTATAGAGTGCTTATTTATTTCAACTCGGTTTGACTCGAAATTTTCTTATGGCTCAAGTGACTATTATTTTGGGCATATCATTCGTTTTGCATGTTCATCTATTTGCATGATAAAAAAAATGTTTAAAAAAATGCATGTTTACTTTATTGTTATTGCATTGTTGTGTATCTGCATGCTTTGACCTATATTGGCTTTTAATTCAACACTTAGTTAAATAAATAGAAGTCCATCTTTATGTAAAGAGAGGCTCGTGTCCCTGAGTTCGACCTTGGTTTCTTGCCAAGTAAAAATAAAAATTACGACCATCGCATTCTTATTTGACATATATCAATGAGGTGGTCTCTTTGATGACCAAAATCGGCCCGACTGCATCGATATGTTGAAGTGCTAATTCCGCACTCTTAAAGGGCCGATTTTGCGGTCCGTCAGTAGCATCCTGCTCCTCGCCTCCTTGAACACCAAGGGCCCTGCCACAGAATCAATGGTTAGAGATCACCGAAAAGAAAATTTTATAATGCACAATAGATGAGCAATTTGACCTATAAAAATAAACACTTAATTAAATAAACAAAAATCCAAAAAATACAAAAAATGAGCCGTGTCCCCGGCAACGGCGCCATTTGATGAACCGCAAAATCGGCCCTTTAAAAGAGTGTTTTTAGCACTTGATAATGTCGTAGCAGTCGGGCCAAGATGGGCTCATCAAAAGACCATCTCATTGATATTTCAATAAGAATAAGATGGTCGTAATTTTATTTTACTTGGCAAGATACCAAGGTCGAACTCAGGGACACGAGCCTCTCTCGTATTATTCAGACTTTAATCTATCTAATTAAGTGTTGAGTTAAAGACATATAGGTCAAAGCATGCAAGGAGACATAACAATGCATTAAAACAAAGTAAACATGCATTATTTTATTTTATTTTTTTATCATGCAGATAAATGCAAATGCAAAGCAAATAATATGCCTGAAATGATAATTACTTGAGCCATTAAAAGTGCAAGTCAAACAGAGTCAAATAATGAAGCACTCTTCATTTATATAGCAATTAGGCAAGAGAAACATAGAAATCTGGACACTTAGTTAATCAAATAGTGCATTACAGATCATAGTGTCAAAACTAAAATCTAAGCATGCCATAAGAAAGATGACGAGAAGAGCTTCAAAATGAAACTGAAATCACCTGAAACAGAGTTACGAGAGCTCAATATATGCAACAATGAATACAAGGGTATAAACGCAAGAAAACATAAAAAGATAACTACAAACAGATCCCTGGGAGGGACTAAAATGTAAATATGAAAAGTGCGAGGCCTTCCCTGTAACATACCCACACGCATAGGGGCATTTTTGCAATTTTGGAAACCTGCAAGGGTTTCATTGCAAAATACCCAAGTGTACATGGACTGCACGTGCTATCAGGACCTATTTGCAAATTGAAGAACTTGGCGGGGCTTCTGTGCAATTTACCCAGATGGCACGTGCTATGCACGCGCCATCCAGGCTCGGACGAAGGCTCGGACTCGACAGAGGCTCGGTGTACTTCGGCTAGGCTCGGAGGTTGGCTTTGGCACGATGCAGGCTCAGGCGAGGTTCGGAGCATCCGAACCTCCTGCTCTGGTGCTAAGGCTCGGAGACTTCCACGTGGCCGAATGAAGGCCATTGGATCGTGAGGATCCAATGGCTACTGGAGCATGAGCGTGGTTGATCATACACCGTCGGATCTTCGAAGATCCAATGGCATCTGGAAGGAGCTCTGATTGACGACGTGGACCCTCCTGCGCCGTTGGATGTGCTCCTGAGGGGAGCATCCAACGGTGACTGCTCCTCCATCTTCCTCTGCAGCTGGCGGCGGTTTGTGTCCTCCGGCGATGGGACTCCTCCTCCGCCGCTCATTCTCGGCTGCTGTGGACCTCCCCCGAAACTTCTTGGTAGTGTGTCGAGGTCGCTTGGAGCTCGGGGAGGGCATCAGGCCTATTGGATCAGCCCATCGAAGCTTGGTCGTCGAAGGCGAAGGGGATGAAGTTAGCTCCGGTGGGTCTTCCGACCATTGAGATCTCGAAGACCTGCATCATTAGTGCAATAGCCGAAGCAAAGCATATGTGTGCGTGAGTGGGACGGGGTTCCGTGCGATCGGAGAGAGCGAGGAACCGGAGCTCCATCTCCGGCGATCGGAGAGGAGGTGGGTCGGAGGTGGTCAGAGGCGAAGAAGAAGGGATAGGTTGGTCGGAGGACATCGCGTGAAAGGGGGAAGCATGGCGGAGCTAGGAGGAAGATCTATGGAGGTCGAGGATGTTTGTAGAGACCTGAAAAAATACGCAAAATAAGAAGAAAAATCAGAGAAGATCGGAGAGCTTACCTGGTCGGAGATGGAGGTAGTGTTCTGGGCTCGATGTCATCTGAGGACCTCAGGGTCTTCGCACGTGCTGGACAACCTTGCCAGCGAGCTCGGGCGGGGCTTTAGGCCTCCGCAGCATCGCCGTGATAGGCGGTGGGTCTCACCGGGGGCATAGTCATCTTCGCTCTATCCACGCTTCTCCCCGTCACAGGGAGGAGGCGGAGGGCTGGGCCATGCCCCGTGTAAAGATGGACAAGGGCGATCGGAGGGGGAGGCGGTGTTTTTAAAGGAGGTGATGGTGGAACTGGTGATGTGAGGTCGTGGGTTTCGAGGGAAGTGTGGAGCAACTGGAGGGGAGTCAAGGGTAGTGAAGATACCAGCGAAGACGAGGGGTGTCAGGTGATGGTAGTGGGGTGGTTGGCGAGGAGAAAGGTGGTCGGAGGAGGTGGAGATAATGGGAAGGGCGAGGATGGTGCGCGAGGTGGAGATCGTGGGGAGAGAGGGGTGACAGAGGTAGACGATGAACTAATGGCCGTTGGATCTGGAGATCCAACGGCGGCGAGTGAGGCGCGAAGGGACGATGTAGATTTAATCCGAGGCGAAGTGATCAAAGGCCGATGAATGCACCACGTGTCATAATGAGATCAAGGCACGGGTAAACGGTCGTGATGAGAAGGAGCCTTTGATTGAAAGGTCGAGGACGCAATGGGAATGTGAGGTGGGGATTGCAACTCCAAACGCTGATCTAATGGTAGAGACCCTGACACGTGGCGCATAGAGGAAAGGGCGGCGACGGTCGGCTGTGATGCAAGGCGGGGAAGATCAGATGGTTGAGGAAAAGAGCGGGCGTGGAGATGTTCTGGCCGTTGGATTCAAGAAGGAATCCAACGGCTGGAGATGGGGGCGGATAAGACAAAGGAAAGCAGGCCACGTGGCTCACCCAGAACGGGCCACGTGGCCCAATAAGATTATTTCGAGCTTCCAGTTGACTTTTGAAGGGACACATGGTCGAATTTGAGAAAACTCAAAACATGAAAGTTGTAGATCTCGATGAGATCTATAAGTTTCATGTAGACCAAAACTGGAGATGAGGTCAACGGAAGTCACCAATTTTTTAAGGGTATTTTTAAGGCTAAAAATACCACGGATTTTAGTTTTACCATTTTTTGTGGTTTTTAATTTATTAAGGACTCTGATAATCAAGGTTCAGAAAGTCGGTATGCGGTATTCGTGCGGTCAGGCGGTCTGAAGCAAGTAAGCGGATATGCGGGAGTATATGCGGAAGTATATGCGGATTATGCGGTTTGCATTATTTTAATTTAAAATAATTAAAATAACAAATTAATTTCAAATATTGGAGATTTATGTTTTAAAAAAATAATAAATGAAATATATGCATAAACTTTTTAGTACGACATGATTTTGAAGGTGAAATTAGTTGGCATACTTACTGTTGAAATATAAAAATATAAGACAAAAAATTATATAATAATGAATCAATTCCCTTTAACAATATTTTTTATGGTTATATAGCTTTTAACTAAATAAAATTAGATTATGAATCAATATAATTCAATAATTGAATAATCGAACTCCCTTTTATCAAGCGTTAGTGGGATGACATCTAACTAAGGGATTTAACACAATTTTCTAGTGCAAAATATCTGAACAATTGAGATAAATATTAAATGAAGAAAGTAAACTACTCATAGATATATTTTTCACAAAAGAATATGTATCGGATTCTATAACTAAATTATATTGAATTCAAATTAAATAAATGTAGAGACATACAACAACATTGGAAGAAAATAAATTAAAATATTTTATGTCAACAGACAGATGGTTGGCAGATGGTTGTAATTAAATAAAAAAATTTACAGCAGCTACATAAAAGCATTCTGTTAATAATTTAATTATATTATAGGAAAATTTTAATTTGTCCTGCAGCCTAACAACAACAACTATAGATGAGCCTGAGGTCTATCCAAAAGGCGGCCGAGTATGCGGCCGCATATGCGGTTTACTCGGCCGCATACTCGCCAAAACCGCATATACACCGAATATTGTATATGCGGTTCGGTCCAGTCACCGAATACGCATATGCGGCCGCATATGCGGCCGCCTGGACCGCCTTTCTGAATACTGCTGATAATTATAGGACATTATCTGGATTTTATTTACACAAAACTAAGCAAGGGGGTTAATAATGGACAATTAAGATGATGAAATTGGGTTTCATCAGCAACCAATGTGGCATTTGTGAGTTCCTCATCAGATGAATCCCTGTAAAAGTCGACCAATTCTTGAAGGGTCATGCCCTGCTTCGGTCGAGGGAGATTATTCCTGGTGATTTTTTGGTTTATGGCTGGGGTTTTTGATGTCATTTCCGGATGGTCGTGAATTTTGATGGCATCGGATGTTTCCGAAGCCGGTTCCTTAAATGGTTCAAATATCTCATGAATTACTGCCGAATCAAAGATTGGACCACTCAAATAATCGTGGTGATCTTCAATAATATGGGTCCGATTCTTCATAAGCTCCAAAATCTTGAATTTTCCTAGGAGCAGTGGTGGGGTGGTGAGAATCCGAAGTTTGTCCAACAGTCAGTCCCTTAGGTGACTCTCCTAGGGTTTGTATCAGTGTGTCATGTGGAGATGTCTGATAATGTGAAATTTTTATCTCCTGATCATAACTGTAGGTTTCAAGTTGGTTTTCCTCAGAGCAGGACGTGTCTTGGGGTTTCTTCATTGTGGTCCGAGTTCGGGAACTTGATTTCCTGAGTCTCGCAATCGATGATCGCCTTAGCAGAGGCTAAGAACGGCTTTCCTAAAATGATAGGAGACTCAGACATCCTTCTGGGGTGCTCAATGTCAAGGACAATAAAGTCCACTTTATGTGCTTTACCTCGGAAATTTACGACGACAGAAACGATCCCCCGCGGTCTTTTGGTGGATCGATCGAGTAATTGAACGATCACCCTAGTCTTCTTGAGTTGTCCGAATTTAAGTTGGTCAAAGATGGACTTGGGGAGGATGTTTAATGTTGAGTCATCGTCTAACCGAACATGAGTAAATGTAGAATCCTCAATTTCACATGTGATCCGAGTCAAACGCTTGACTTTGCGGCTTTTGATTTTATGATTCATCACCAAAGAACTAGCCATATTTATGACATGATATTCAGTCCTGGATCGTTTCTTGCCCGTCTTTTTGGGGTTCAGTCGACTCTTCACAAATCTCTTAAGATCGGGCATATATTCTATGGCTTTGATCAATGGAAGCTCTAAGATCAGACTCTTGCAAAATGCTTCCATTTCAGAATTGTCCAATTTTTTGAATTTTCAAAATTTTCAATTTTTTGGTATTTTCTGTAATATGGTCAGCTCGGGGGGTCAGAGGTCAGCGGTCGTGTCTGATTGTGAGTCACATGATAATCTAGTGGTTCGCATGGTGGTGGCCTCACTAATCCTGAATTCTGCATAGACTGGATGAGATCGTATATTCTCTCCAGTTAATGTATCTGCTTTATAATTAATCCGAGCAATCTCATCCTCAAACATCTCATGACTAGTGATTGAATAATCATTCTCCATGTGTCGTGATTCTGGCATGTAACCTCGAATAGAGTATTGATTGTTCTTAAACATTATGGTCTGGTCATGAGTTATATTTCCTTGACTTTGGTTTTCTCGTGGATTGTTGAAGGAAAATTGATGGTCATCATGAATAGGGAATGGTTCAAGAGGCTATGAGATCATAGTAACCGGAATCATGTTCTACTGTCAATATCGGTTACTCTATTGTTTATCCTCAATTCTGGTCTCTCTCTCATGTCCATAAGATTGTCAGAATGTGAGAGAGGACTATTCCAAGAAGAAGTGTGGTCATAGGGTGGGATGTATGGGAGGGAAGAGAATGATGGCTGAAGAGAATTTAATTTGAAGCTCAGGTTCTCTTGAGGAGTGTGAGAAGAAGTATATCGGGATAAGGTCGTGGAGATCGGAAAAGAAGACCACTGTGCCGACATCTTCTCAGGAGGGATGGAACGATTAGCGAACACGATTTGCTTGCAATTGCAAGGTCTTTGACGCACACAAATCAAACACAAAACAAACGCGTAGATTCACCCACTCAACACTGGTGAAGGCACGTTAAGGTTCGACCACTTATCTTTTCAGTTTTAATTTAGTGACAAAACAATCTTGAAAATTAAGCGGAGCTGTTAGGTGCCGAAATATTTCACAAAGACTGTCCCGAGTTCATACAACTAGTTGCACCTACTTTCATCCAGTATAGGTGTAAGTACGGACCGTTTAAACGGCTACCCGTATTACTTGAGGACGGAGCCTTCCGCAGTGTCCTCTAAACCACCTACTCTGCTAAGGGAAGTCGGACCGTAAATGGCTACCTGAGACCCTCACTGAAAAGTAGCTAATTGTTTTTAAAATCTGTAGTCTGAATGAAGTATTCGGTTTTTGGCTCTGTCCTAAGGTGTGCGATCTTGTCCTTACAAACAATGAGTGGGTTTCTCTCCACCAAACACAAGTTAATTTTAGGTCAGTTTATTTACAGTCGCCTTGATTAGCAGTCCCAGTTTTAAGTTAAGGTTATCACTGTAGTTTATGTGAGCACAAAAATTTACGCCTACGAGCAGTCCCAATTCCTTTAAATCCTAAGTTGTAAAACTTGAGAGAGGAGAATCAGAAAAGCCAATGCAAACGTAAATCAATGATGCATGCTTAAGAGAAAGACTTAAAGTGAATCCTCACCTTCTTCATGCAGGATGCAATACAAGGAATTAAAATTTACACTAAATGATATGCACAGATGAAAAACACCCTTAAACAGATAGTTCTATTAGCAGGAAGAATTGATTTTAAGTTTTTGGCTAATGTGAAACGATCTACAATGCATTTAATTAGTGAAAGTGTGTCCTAAGAATTACGAGCACAATCAATGATAGAGAAATAATCGTATATGTGCCTAAGTCCTACGCCACTCAAGTCGGATCCCAACCACACAGAAGGGGTTGAAACAGACCCGACACACCACAGAGATATTCAGTCTGAATTATTACAAGGGTCAAAGAGAGGGACCCTAAGAATAATGTGGAAAATTAAATCTATGCTAACTCTCCCTCACAAAATTAAAAAAAATAAAATAAAATAAAAATCAGTCTTCTTCGCAGGTCCTTGATTTATATCCAAAATTATCTCCGAGTAATATGCGAAGAAAGAGAGTGTGGTTAGTATCAGAAGAAGAAAAAATGCAAAAGGAAAAAAATACAAAAGAAAAAAATGACACAAAAATTAATTTCACAAAAAATAATTACAAAAAATGATTTAAAACCCTAAAAATTCGCCATTCCCCGGCAACGACATCATTTGAAGAACGTTAAATTCACCTCTTTAGTAATCGATAATTGTAGTAGTATAGGAGGCAAATTCGGGTTGTCAAAAACCACAATCTTTGAATGTTGTGGAGTATTTTTACTTGGCATGTGTACCAAGGTCGATCACAGGGAACGGTGATTTTTAGCTGCGTGATTTTTGAATCAAATGAAGTAATCAATCAATGCTCGATTAATTTTTGTGTTGATAAAATATACAATGCAAAGATGGAGATGCAAAGAAACTAAACAGAGACTATTATGCCCAGGATCTATGAATTATACAATTCAATCCTCAATGAAATTTATCAATTAATTTATCAAGCATGTAATCACAGATCGAAAGATATTTGCACCAAGAAAGATCCACGTTATAGGACAATAGATTTATCAATGTTTATTCCTGTCAAAAATTCAATGTAAATTGCCTCCTCCAAGTTAATAGTCGATCAACCAATAGAGAGTCAAAAATATTGATCCTCGATTTAACCACTGTAAAGATTAAATTATTGAGATTAATCAACAATAAACACAAGGGGTTAATCAAATTGAAATCCTCAACCGAACTCATGCAACAGATTTATCGTTAATTTCTCAAGCACAAGTGTGACAAATTTAGCCTGCAAAAGTCAGTGATGATCCTCAAATAATAGTTGACAATAAACACCTTCAGATCTGATCACAAGCTAAGCTAAATTGTAGAGCATGGAAATAGCTTCAAAATGACATATTATATGCTAAAAACGTAGGTCGTATGACAAAGATGTGCTAAAATGAAATTTCAGAGACTAAAATGTAATTAAAATAAAGTTTTTCTTACAAAGAGGCCCCTGGAGGGGCTTATCTGTAATTAATAAAAGTTGGAGGGGCTCCTCTGTAATTTACCCCTGGCGAGGGTATACTTGCAATTTGTAAAATGCCAGGGGCTTTTATGCAATTTTTCCACTACGCACGTGCGTAGAAGGCTCGGGCGGCGAGGTTGCTGGCTCGGGTGGCTGATCTTTGATTCGGGCACCGAACCAAAGGCTCGGTAGACAAACCAATGGTTCGGAGGCCAAGACACAGGCTCGGAGCCGAACCTAAGGCTCGGATGGAGTACCTCAGGCTCGGGGCTCTCGAGCCTAGGTGGCGGTGGCTCGGGGACGAGGCTTGGGGGCAAGGCCGCTCCTCGACCGACACACGGCTCGAGGGGCGGCGCGGGGAGGCTGCAAGTAGAGCGGCGCCTCCGCGAGGAGGCAGAGGCGGTGGCGTCGAGCGGGCGGTGGGCTTCTCCTCGGCCGACACACGTCCGAGGAGCAGAGGAGCTAGAGAGGAGCGTGGCCCTTGCCGGGGCGGAGGGCGGCGAAGTCGATGGCGAGGGCGGCGTTGGCTGCTGGGCGAGTGGGGAAAGGTGTGAGGCGGAGGGCGCGAACTGGGGCGGAGGCGCGGAGGTAATGGGGAGCGTTGTGGTCCTGCAAATGGTTAAGATCGATGGGTGGAGCTTTGAGATATGCGGTGAATCGCAGAGGTCGAGCCGGAGTCGGAGGTGCTGTCAAAAGGGGAATCGAGTTCGCCTGGGAGGTTGAGATCCTCAACGAGGACCTGTTGTCTCGCCTTGATTCGAGCCGGCGAAGGGCTTGAAGAAGCTTGCAACTTCCTTGAGGTTGCAGCAAAGGGAGGAGGAGATCCACCCTTAGATCGCGCCTGAGGATGGAGGAGCCGCTCTCACCAGCTCTACAAGGGAAAATGGCGGATGGTTGTGAAGAGTGCAAGGGGAGTTGCTTTATAGGAGGGGGAGGAGGGACGTTACGCGTGCTTGGCGGGCGGAGGCCGGCGGTTATGGAAGGGGAAGGGAGGTAACGGCGGGGGGGGGGGGGTGTGATTGGGGAAGAAACAACTAGAGAAGATGACCAGGGTCACGTGCCTAGCACCTGACCCGGGTGCGGCTGGGGAGAGAGGGAACAACGGGGTGCCACATGACACGCCCTGGAGCTGCCACGTGGTACCAAAAAAATTCAGATTTTGGAGAGGGAAAAAGAGATAGAAGAAGACATCGGATCAAAAAATTCCCTTCATAAAAGTTGTTCGTCTCGACGAGATCTATAACTTTCATGAAGGATCCATGAGCAAAAGAGGTCGAGGTCATCTGTGAGAAGTGGTATTTTTGTGGTTCTCCATGTGTATAGAAAACCGAATTTTTGGGGTTTTGTAATTTTTTTGGTGGTTTTAGAGAGGATAAAAATTATAGAAAAAATATGATAAAATACAAGAAAATTATTTACACACTAATCTATTTTTTTGGATTTTTAATAAATAAGAAATCAGGAGAATAAAATAAAAGTAAGAAACGCACAACTTTTGTACAGACTTACAAAGGACACTTCGACTCGGTCAGTTTCTTTGATTTCAGTTTTAATCTGGAATTGAATTTTTGCATCGTTTAATAAAACTTTCATCAAAGAACACAAATGAAGAAGAAATAAAATTAAAAGGTTTAATTATGCACATAAAAACTCAAGTCAAAAAAAGCAAAAAGTTAAATGCTTAAAAGAGGCCCAAAACCCAACTTTCACAAATGAGCTCCGAATTTTACAAAATTGGTCTTGTTTTGATGGTATTTGAAAATGGAGTACCTTAAAAGTGAGTAGACCAAAATCGGACACTGTATGTAGGAGATATGCTCATTTTAGTCTGTCATATGTGAAATTAGACTTTAGGATTATTTAACACTTATTGGGGTTAGTAATTTTTTTGTATTTTTTGTTTAATAAGGTTAGTAATATCTACACAATGGAGGTGATTTGGGGTCAATCGGAGTTAGGATGAATTAATTAAAAATAGGAGAAGTTAGCGGCTTTTTGAGCTACTTTACACTTGGGATTTTAAATGCAATTATGCATGCAGATATTATTTACACATGTATGAATGCTAATAATACTCTATTAATGATTAATTACAAGTGAATGACGGGGAATAGAGCCTAAATGACCTATTTTAGCATGATGAATATGAGATTCATCAGTGGATTAATTACAGTGATAGCTAATCTCTAAAATCGGAGCTGCTAATTGAATTGGACCCAAACAATTGACTAAAATTAACCCTTGTTTGCGGGAGAGTAACCCCGACCTTGATTTCAGACTGAGTGAGGGTACAGAGAGTGTGTGAAACACCCTAAGATAGAGCCAAAATCACTATCTTCCATATCACGTACCCCGATTCTAGCAAATATCACAGGCTAAACTATTTGAGGTTCGACTGACCAGCACCAAGTAGCCCCCGCCTGCTTCGGTAGGTAGATAGGGGCGAAATAGCGGTGCTCCACGACAAGTTGCTAGTAACCCTTCGAGGTGAAGTTATAAGACTTGTCAGCCTCCACCTACTTTGGTAGGTAGATAGGGGCAGGTCCTTGAACTTCTCAGCTGGTGATAGAAGCGAAAAGAGGAAGGACGTTAATATCTTAGGCGACAGGATAAACATGAGAGACGCATCCGACTTTGAGTTAACTTCCCTTTAGGCCACGTAATCCTTGCTATTTGCTTGAAAATCACACTTAAAATCAATCAGATTAATCGGGCCCAGCTTTGGGTCCTTCACCGTGTTGAATGTAAACTCAGGGTTTGTGATTCAATTGCTTGCTTTACGTAGGAGTCAAATCCTATCTTTACACACTTGTGCTCCCAATTCTTTTTGCCATCAAAGATGACTGACTGGGGGGATATTTATTCCAACTTTGCAAATCTCTCATTGAACCCCTCACGAAGTGCGTCTTCATCGGCTCAAGCGCAACTTGGGCCAACACGATGTCATGACCCTCTTGAGTTTGGGATCTCTCACTCTCGGGATGGTCACCCTCAAACCATCCCTTTTCTCTCCTCTCATCTCACCGAGGAAGACCTTCGCCTTGGTGAGAATGTCTTCATTACTACGTCGTCTAACCTAGACCACATTATTTACCCAGGTGAAGAGGACGAACCCGAAACCAAGATGCCTAAGAAAAATCCAGATGAAGAGGAACACAAAGATGATCTTATGCATCAAGTATTTTCTCGTTTAGCTAGAGCTGAGCAGTTGAATGCAGATCTTATGGCTAGGATGGGACATGTGATTGAGGCAGGTGGAATAGATAGACCGATGATAGATGCCTACAACCCAGCTGAGAATGAGATGCATAGTTACCTCATACCTGAGGTACTCCCAGAGGCATTTGAGCTACCAAAGTTTAATGGAAATACAATAGAATAACCACATGCTTTCTTGAGAGACTTCGAGTTGGTGTGTAACAACCTTAGTCATCCTAGGGTTGACCAAGATTACATCAGGCTGAAGGCTACCCCGTTTGCCTTAGGAGATAACGCTGCCTATTGGCTGAAGAATCTCGGGGTTAGATGTACAGCCTGGAGGCAATTCAAAGATTTATTTTTGAAAAAGTTCTACCTACTCAGTAGGACTAACTAGATGAGGATGAAGATCGCTAGCTTTTACCAGGATCCACACGAACCATTCCATGAAGCCTGGGATAGATTCAATGACTTAACACAAAAATGCCCTTGCCATGGCAATACCAAAGCGATCTTAGTCCAGACCTTGTTCTGTGGTATGACCCCGGAAATGCAGGGGTTAGTGAGTGCAGCCTGTGGATGTAGCTATCTCAATAAGAACGAAGATGTCGTATGGAAGATCCTAAAGCAGATGGCAGAAACAGGCAGATCTCAGGCCACCAGGGCCTATCGGGTGTCTTCCTCAAGCCAATCTAATGAGACACCTAGGAGGACTGTAGTGGATCTGACATATGACGTAATCCCTGGTATAGGGACAATAGCTGATAAGCTCACCATGGTAGAACAGATCCACAAGAGGGTCACTGACCTTGAGGCGCTTTCACGATTGCCGAAACAAGTGGAGGAATTAACTGAGAAGGTAGCCAAGATACGACTACATGCCCCTTCTGCACCACATGTACCTGTACATCGAGTTCATCTAGTACAGGAGCATGTACAGGGGCCTCAAAGCAGCTGGGTTGAGGAGCAGCAGTACACTTAGCAGGAGCAGCACACACCCCCACAGGTGGAGTCAGTCTTCGAGGAGCCTCCGTAGGTGTTTGAGATCAACGGGCTGTGGTACAGCCATGACCCCGTCGGCATACAGTCAAGGATAGGGAATGGTCAGCAACACCGACCTTCCCTAGCATACCAAGAAACCAGCTCCGTCCCCACATCGCGAGTTGTACAGTCCCGATCAGGACAAGGATACCGGCCTTAGTAGCACCAGCAACAACGCACATTCCACTCTGGCCAGCAGGGCCCTCCACCACCTTACACCTCACCGTCCCACCCGTAGCAGTACCAACAAGGCCAGCAGGGCCAATATAAACATCAGAATCACTCATCCTCTAGTCAACAGCAGCAGGCCCCGCCCGCTAGTGAGTTGGAGTCCCTCACCTTGGCCATCCAAACTTTGACTGATAGGGTTCAACAGATACAAAACGATTACCTTGACACAAAAATAGATCTGAACCGTGTCTCATGTCACCAGGATCAGCAGATGGCACCAAAGACCCCAATTCCCGCCCAGATTCAGGCCAACCCCAATAGCCTGAATCAGGGTCAGCATCAACCACGAGATCAAGTATATTATTCAGATTATTCTCTATCTGAACACGAGATCCTTTCGTACGATAATGTTAATCATATGTCCCTCAGGAGTGGAAGAGCCGTAACCATACCTGATCAGGTGCGGGTACATAAGGATGATGCCACCAAGTCTCTACCCGAGGAGAACTTGGAGGCAGAGGAGCAGCATCCCCACCACCATCACCAACATCATCAGAATAAGAGGATTTCAAAGTCCTCCAAACACCAAGGCAGGAAGAAGGCGAGGAGCACCGACAATAAATCAAGAGATCCAGATGAAGAGCCCGCACCTCCATCTGAGGAGGATCAACCAGGAGTAGCAGTAGATGCACTGCCTGTTTCGTTTCATGAATTTCTTTCCAGTCGAGTCAGTGTCAGAGTCAGAGTCCCAGTCCTGTATAGAACTTAGTATCCCGTTTAAAAGAGAACATTTCAGTTTCAGAATCTGAGCTGTCATCAATAATCCCTTTCCTCCGTGTCCTTAAGGGTGGAAAGAAGAAATCCAAAAAATCCAAAAAGATGACCCTGAGATGGCTGAGTTTTTGCAATAAATATATCAAGGTCTCAATCCCCTTTGATAAGTATGTGGACATGACACCTGCATTTCAGAAATTCCTTAAGGTGAGATGCACACCTACTAGGGTCAACAGGAAAACCAGAAGCCGTGTTGAAAAGCACGTTTTGTCAGTAGCCACTACTTGCGCCATCAAGAATGCATTTCCAAGGAAGTGAAGAGACATGGGTGCCCATTATGTAGTGAGTCATGTCGATGACACTACGTTTGTGTGCACTCTCTTAGATAATGGATCTTCAATCAATCTGATGCCAACAACCCTCTATGAGTGGCTAAATCTAGGACCCCTTAGGAAATCCAGAGCTCTGCTCCAGTTTGCAGACAAATCCATTAAGAGGTCCAAGGGAGAATTGAGGAACATTATCATCAATGTTGAGGGTCAGGATTTCATGGTGGACTTTACAGTCCTTGATATGGAGACCCCTCGAAATTGGAGAGATTCCCAGATCATTCTTGGAAGGCCCTTCCTTAGAACATCAAGGATCTCATTTGATTATAAGATCAAGAAAATTCAGTTTCAAACTCCAGGTGGAGATGAGGAACTTGATATGAAGCAGACAAGGTGGAAGAGGCCATATTCCGAATCTATCACCGAGTATACTTCGTCAGAGGTAGATTGTGTTCATGTAGACACAGTTGGGCCATGGAGACAGAACCCAGCGAGCACCGATGAGTCCATCTCTGCTAGAGAGAATCTTGTACATGAGACAGTTTGTGTGATCCCTAGGAACGAACATAGCGTAGATATACAGAAAATGCATCCCCGTACATCTTCGGTGACATAGAGGCCTAGCTGGGCCTATCAGTCCTTCCCTCTTTAGGACAATCAGAAGATGAGGATGATGAGTCAGACATGGATTTCACCGATTGATTGGATACTTTTGACAATCATACTCCAGAGCTGAATCAGTTGGTGGCAGTTACTTCAGAGAAAGATCCAGCCACTACCAACACAGAGCCAGAATTGATTGAGCCAGATTTTCTCGGTGACCACACTTTACTTGATCTCAAACCCTTACCCACAACCTTGAAATATGCCTTCCTTGCGGGAAAATATAGGAAGTTTCCGATCATAATCAGTTCGTGATTGACTGAGGAGTAGGAATCTCATTTGCTAGAGATCCTGGAGAAAAACTGCAAGGCAATAGGCTGGAGCATCTTCGATCTCCACGGGATAAATACTAATCTCTGCTCGCACCATATCTATCTTGAGAATGAAGCTAAACCCTCTCAAGAATTCCAACACATGTTGAATCCTAATTTATGAGAGGTAGTGAAGAAAGAAATTAAGAAATGGTGCGACACGGATTTTATTTATCCCATCTTCAATTCTAAGTGGGTGTCACCTATCCATGTTGTCCCGAAAAAGTAGGGAATTCAGACGACTACCAATGAGGACGGAGAGGAGATCGTGACACGAGTACCCACGTCGTGGTGTGTCTGTGTGGATTATAAATGCTTGAATGCCGCGACGAAGATGGATCATTTTCCCTTACCATTTATCGATTAGATCTTAGAAAGATTAGGGGGAAAAGAATTCTTCTGCTTCTTAGATGGGTTCTCGGGCTACAATCAAGTAGCTATCGCTCCGGAGGACCAGGAGAAGACCACATTCACATGCCCCATTAATACCTCTGCTTTAAGGCGCATTCCCTTTGGGCTATGCAATGCTCCCGATACGTTTCAAAGGTGCATGATTGCAGTATTCGCCGAGATGGACGGTGAATTCCTAGAAGTCTTCATGGATGACTTCTCGGTCTGCGGTGATTCCTTCGATTCCTATCTTAGAAATCTAGATCGAGTCCTCAAAAGATATTGTGAGGTTAATCTGGTGTTCTCCTGGGAAAAAAGTCACTTCATGGTGACGGAGGGTATTGTGCTGGGCATGTCATCTCCAAGCGAGGAATGGAGGATGACCCTGCCAAGGTGGATGTGATCAGATGACTCCAACCACCAACCAACGTAAAATAGTTGCGGTCATTCCTCGGGCATGTTGGATTTTGTAGGAGATTTATCAAAGATTTTTTGAAGATCGCCCGGCCGCTAACTAAGCTTCTAGGCAAAGACGTGGAGTTTATTGTAGATCACAAATGTCTTGATGCCTTTAAGCGACTTCAAGGGATGATCATGGACGCCCCGATCCTACAAGCCCCAGATTGGTCTCTTCCTTTTAAGATCACAACGAACGCCTCATATTTTGTTGTTGGGGCTGTGTTAGGACAGAGGCGGGACGGTGTCCCGTTTGCTATACACTACACAAGCAAAGTGCTTGATCTCGCTCAACGTAACTATATAGTTACCGAAAAAGAGATGCTTGCGGTAGTGTTCACCTTGGATAAGTTTAGATCTCATCTCATCAGATCTAAGGTGATTGTGTTCACAGATCATACAACACTACGGTGCCTAATGGAAAAGACGGACGTGAAGGCGCGTCTTCTCAGGTGGATTTTACTTATCTAGGAGTTTGACTTGGACACTAGATATAAACCTGTAAAGAAGAATGTAGTGGCGTATCACCTCTCCCATCTCGAATTCTTGATACTTCTGATGATACACCCATTTGAGACTCCTTTCCAGACGAGCCGGTTTTTGTTATCGACTCACTCCCACGGTATGCCAATATAATGAACTATCTTGTCTCCAAGAAAGTTCTCGAAGATTGGCCCAAGAGCAACATAGACCGACTCAAGTCAGATGCAAGACATTACCATTGGGAGGATCCAATCCTTTTCTTTGAAGGACCAGATTGTGTCTGTAGGAGGTGTATTCCTCGGGAAGAATATCATAGTGTCCTTACTTTATGCCATAGTCTGGAGGCAGGAGGACACCACTCCGGGAAGAGGACCGCATGGAAGGTATTACAGTGTGGCTTATACTGGCCGACTCTGTTTCACGATGCTCTCACCTTTACGAAGATGTGCCCAGTATGCCAACGAATGGGAGGAACTGTTGGTTCCAATGATGAGATGCCAATGCAGCCTGTCATCATTTGTGATGTCTTTGACGTCTGGGGCATCAACTTCATGGGCCCATTCTCGGTTAGCCATGGTTTCGAGTACATCCTTCTTACGGTAGACTATCTATTAAGGTGGGTGGAGTCTATCCCGACCCGAGCCGCATACAACAAGAATGTCTGTAAATTTATCAGAGATCACATCATTTATAGGTTCAGGATCCCCAAAGTGTTGATATCTGATGGGGGTAGTCATTTTGTGAACAGAGACATGACATAACTCGTAAAGGATTACGACATCAAACACCGTGTCGCTAGTCCTTACCACCCACAGACCAATGGCATGGTAGAGGTGTCGAATATGGAGGTTAAGACCATATTGCAGAAGCTTGTCCTCCCAGACAGGAAGGACTGGTCTCAGATCTTGGACCAAGTCCTTTGAGCTTACAGGACAGCTTACAAGACACCATTAGGAACCTCCCCATTCAGAACGGTATTTGAGAAGCTGTGCCACTTGCCCGCAGAGTTAGAGCACAAATCAGAATGGACAATCAAGAAGGTCGATTAGAACACACACCTTGGGTGGAAACAGAGAGAGATGGATCTGAATGAACCTGTGGAGATCAGAAACCGAGCATACGACAACAGTTTGGTGTACAAGGATAAGGTAAAGCGTTGGCATGATAGATTTATCAGACGAAAGACCTTTGTTCCTGGACAGAAGGTATGGTTGTTCAATGCGAGGATGAATGCTTTCCAACGGAAGCTTAAATCCAAGTGGATGGGTCGGTTCATAGTTCCTGCAGTGCATGAGAGTGGATGTGTAGAGATCTCAGATCTTACAGATAGTGCACATGCATCCCTAGTTAATGGACAACTGCTGAAACATTGTGTCGAACTTAAGGAACAATTAGTCCGTGTTGAGGAGATTGTTTCAATGCTTTAGGCAGACTCAGAAGACACACATATAACCGCGCATGAAGCCTTGCAACATTAATCTCTCGCCATCATCAGCATCAAAAAGATTCAGATATTGATCCTTGTCTATACTCACTTCTTCTTGTATATACTTTCTCTCCCTCCCTCTCAGTGATTCGAATAACTCGCCTCAGCTCCATATCGTTTCATTTTATGGCTATACTTAGGATGCCCATATCCTAAGTATAGGGGAGAGAGTGAGCCGAGTCTATTCACCATTCGTTGTACATTCTCCATATATCATTGGTTCTCACACTCACTTCTGTCCTACACTTAGGCTGGCCAGAGCCTAAGTATAGGGGGGACCGATGCCCACCATGTATATATACTCATCCATTTCCCCTCTTTAACTCGCCTGCTCCATTTTTGATCCTCTTCTACACTTAGGCTGCAAGAGCCTAAGTATAGGGGGGCAGAACGACTTCTATACTTTTTGTTATTTTAGCTCTCCTACACTTAGCCTGAGCTATGTCTTTTTTTTCTTGCTTTTCGTGCTCTGAGGACATAGCACACGCTAAGTATAGGGGGACGTGTATATATTACATATATACTTTACCCATAGCTCATACTTTCGTGTATTTTCATGTATTTTTGTATATATTATGCAATAATTACGGGTGAGTAAAAAATTAAAAAAATGTATACTTGTATAATTTGTAATACTTATAAAACTCTTGTAAAATTGTTGTAAAATAGGAGGTATACCAATTTTTTTGAAAAAAAAAAGGCTTCTTATTTACTCTTTCATATCATCCTTGCATTAAATAAAGTGTCTTGCATTTCATTCATCTCTATAGCATGTCATATGCATCTCATCTGCATATCTAGAATATGCAAAGTGAAAAGTTAGTGGGTTCTGAACCAAGTTATGAATAGATGTCGAGGATGGATTTGATTTGACCTTAATCTACCTAATTTAAAAGGAACCTCATAGGAACTAGAGTTAAGATTTTTCAGGTCAAGTGACTTAATTCTTTGAGTTTGCAAGTCTATGTTCACATGTCATCTTGATTAGTCTAAGTAGAATATTTTGTACACACGCACAATTCTTTTAGACAGTAACCTAACTTGGACAAGCATCATGTACGTAGTTCTTCATTGATGAGGTGGTGAGGAGGTAGAATCCTTTGGCTTGGAGTAGCACACGGGTGGGAACATCCACCCTCCTCTAGGGAGGGTAGTGTTGGACATGCGAGCCCATGACGAGCCATTATGCAATAAATGTTATTGAAAATATCATTCCCTAATCTGAAATAAAGAATAACTAATTTGCATAATAGGTCCATTAGTACAATTAGGGTTATGTACCATGGCCATCTTGATAATCATACAATTGTTTATTCAATTATTGAATCATAAAGGTTGGTACTTGGATGAATATCTAAAGAGTTAGATTAAGGACTCATCAAGCACCGTCAAATGATTGTTAAGAGATGATCTCCAGTCAGAGTAGGAGATGTCAATCCTTTCTCATTTGGCTGATATCTGATTGACCTCTTGATGCAGGTCCTCTGCATGGGAATAGAGATTCGGAGGTGTCAGATTAGTTAGGTCAAAGAGTTGACTTAACGAGATCGAGATAACCAAATACCTATGTCATATGCTGTCACGATATATGCACGCATCCTCTGACTGGAGGCAGATGTGTTACTATATGTTTGAGTATGTACATTTGGCAGACCGATAGGTTGATGACCTAACTAAGGTCTACACACCGACGCGCTGGTGTACATGTAAGGGCATATGAGTAATACGATCTCTCAAAGGGATCATACAGGTTCATTGCTGAACCAGAAGACATGAGCTCACTCATGAGATATTGGGAAGAATCAAATTCCACGCGTGGTCGTCTCGCTTTAGAAGCTTGACTGAGTTTGTAAGGTTTGATATATGCTTTTGGAAAGTATATGATCAACACCTAGGTATGCTATATGTTTTTGGAAAGTATATGATCGATACAGACTCCTAATGATCAAATGAGAACCTTAATGATAAAATCCTGAAGGAGACGATCTAAAAGAGATCTGAAACTTCAGATTTTTTCTAGGACTTCCAGTATGCAGAATGTATAGGTATTAGGAATACTTGAGGGTGATGTGATCATAAACGATTGTATAACCATGACGCTTCCATTCCGAGGGAGTGACGAAATATGTCTGGATTTTAGTGACTCCTCTCATATAGAAGTAATCTGATCTTAGTCCAAATGTTGGACATTGATCTGAATGTGATTCAGATGTAATGAGGAGATTAGATTTGCGGTCTTGATTTAATCAAGCATCTATGGGAGGTCCGCAAGATCTGGATTAGAGATGTGATCTCAATATCCAAGTCACTATACATGGAACAATACGATTTCCCTGTCCTTATCTCCAAGTATTTGCGGAGAAAGCGCATTATCCTTGAAAGAGTTCACGGATAATTTCATTGTTGATATATGTATCTAAGCATTGAGAAAATAGATAATTAAATGTGATTTACTTATCATGAATAATATGAATTTGATTCATATTATTAGGAGAATTATCTGAGATAATTAGATGTGATTTAATTATCAAAAATGTGAATAATCTGAATGTGATTCATATTATTTGGGCACATGAGAATAGAGATCCAAGATGATTAAATGTGATTTAATTACCATGGATATGAATAATGTGGATATCACTATCCATATTATTCAGGTATATTATAAATGTGATTTATAATATATTAAAGAGAGAATATTGTGATTTATATTTGTTAATTACTTGTTGATGTGAATTGGATTCACATTGGATGATTAATTGAAAATATAATTTACATTTTGTTTTGGGATGTGAATGTGATTCACAATTTTCCAATGGCATGATTGCAAGGTTCACAAGATAATTATGAATTATTTTTGTGAAATAACTTACAACAATTGTTGTTGTAAATCTTGGACATATCATGAGACTATGAGATCTCATGAGATAATGAAATCTCATGAGATAGTGAGATCACATGAGAATAGTGGCCGTCTCCCCCTTTTTAAGGGGAGGAGGTTTATCTGCACATTACCTCCAAGGATAATTAATTGATTTAATTTGAATTTAAATATATTGATTTATCGATACATATTAATTTAAATTAAATTCATTATTGATGTGTTTTCCCAACAAGATCATGGCCATTGAAAGAAACACAAATCAATCTCATCCATTGATTTTGTGTTGTCCGTGGATTGAGATCTATGGATCCCAAAACCTTATATAAGAAGAGGCACCCCTTGCTCTTCGAGGAACACGTTTACGACAACGACATATGCTCTCTCCCTCTCTCTCTACACGCCAAGAGTTCTCTCCCTCTCTCTCATTGTGGCCGTCCACCATAAAGCACTTGAGAGAATCGCCATCGCCGCAACATCATCGTTATGATGCTGGAGTATTTGCTCGTGGATCTCCGTCTCCTTCGGTGCACCTCGCTCATGAAGAAGACGTTGGATCTCGTGTGACAAGATCGGGAGATTCATCTCTTAGATCATCAACATGGATTGTTAGAAGGACGCGTCTCATCAACACGCTCACAAGTATCTCCTTCATCGAATCGGACTTGAGACATGAGGTCTCTTCGTTTAGAGACTCGATCACAACCACACTTCAAGAGGTAAACCTTATACCTAGTTGTGGTCTAGATGAAACAATCTGAGAAAGGTTCTTGGATCATGTGGTTTCATCACATTAAAATTTTTAAATTCCGCTACATCGAGCAACTAATGCAAATAAAAAGTGGACATGCCTGATTGAAAATAAAATGTCTGTCGGAGTTCGTATATTTGCAAGGCATATGCTTAAAAGCCTCATACCATAGAAGCCTGCAGATGGATGACTTGGCTACACTGGTCAAGCATCCTAGGATAGGTAGCTACACTGGCTACCGTCCATTCTTCTCTCCACCCCTTCTTCTTGAGCTGGTCGCTCTTGAACTTAGAAGGGAATACCCCGCTCCTCGAGGAAAGAGTTATTGGACTGGGGAATTAGAGTTACCTTGTTAGAGGAGACTGGTTCTTTGCCATTTCTGCTATATCTCACTTACACAGTATAAGTAAGAATCATAGTCGTAAGAAATTTGTGTATGAGGATTTGTTCTGACCAGACTATTGAGGCATCTTGAATAGAAGACTTGTGGAACTTAAAGTCTGTTAGGTCTTAAACTCAGATCCTAATAAAGTTCCGCCACATTATCAATCCAAAGGTCGAGTCAAGCTCCATTTTCACCTTTGGTTAACCTTGGTATGGAACCCAAAATCATTTCACTCTTGCATTTCATTTTAGTTGCTCGGGGACGAGCAAGTTTTAAGTATAGGTGGTTGATGAATCTGTGATTCATCACTCTAAAAGTTGAAAACAGAGATTTGTTACCAAGTAATTAGATGCATTTCATCACTTATATTGCACAATTAGCATTCATGCATGTATAAATAATATATGTATTGTAGCATTCATATTTGCATTAAATAAGGAGCTAAATTCACTTGTAAATATTCACCTGTATATTACCTAAAATACCATATTTGTATCTATTTTATACTAACTCTAAATCCAATAAAATCAACTATATAGTGTATATATTACTAATACTTCAAAAAAATACTAACTTGTAAAATTGACCAATAAAATCCGAGTCCAAGTTTGAAACTATGAGCATTAAAATACACATATCTCTCTCATACAGTATCTGATTTAGGTCTACTCACTTTTAAAGTAATATACATTCAAAGACCTTTAAAACAAGACCAATTTTATTAAAATTGGAGATCATATGTGAAATTTGGGTTTTGGGCCCGTATTGTATATTGTACAAATTGACCTTTTTTCCCTTGTATTTTATACTTTTATTTTCCTGATTATTAAAAATCCAAAAAATTAGATTAAATTGTAAATATTCTTTTCGTATTTTCTCTATTTTTATTTTTATTTTTCTTGATTTAAAAATAAAAAATTACAAAAGACAAAAATGTGGTATTTTATACCTATAAAGTGCCACCCAAAAATACACTTTGTACAGATGATTTCATTTGATTTTTTGCCCTTCACGAAAGTTGTAGATCTTGTTGAGACGGGCAACTTTTGTGTTGATAGTTTTTGATTTAACCCATTTATTATTTCTTTTTTATTTTTCTTTGCATTTAATTTTTGAATTTTCTAGGAGCGACATGTGGCAGCTCCTGGAGCCGCCATGTATCACCCACATTTTAATTATTTTATTTTATTTATTTATTTAATTATTTTCATAATTTTTATCAATTATTTTATTTTTAATTTAATATATTTTCTTCCCTGCCACGTGGTCGCCCCACGCGCGCCACGTGGCGACCCTATCTTCTTCCCTTCTGCGCATGTTCTCCCGCAAGACTCGCACCTCCGCCCTTCGAGGTGGAGCACCCTCTCCACCACTTCTCCCCCCATCCCCCGCTTCTTCCTCATCTCCAACAACATGCAACTATCGCATCCCACAACCACCTGCTGCACACACCCTCTCCCCTTCTCCTGCGTAAGACCCGTACCTCCCCTCTCGCTCTCCCTCTTCCACCCATAAAAGGGTCCCCTGCCCTCCACTCCAGGAGCTTCTGCCATTTCTTCAATTGAGAGGGAGAGACCAGCAACCCCCGAGTGTTGTTGGTGACAGCTTCAGCACCTTTCGGTCGAGCAACGACGATCGTAAAGGCGGAACCTACGAGGACTCCTCCTCATGTCGTTGTGCATCTCTTCAGGTCACAACCGAGCTTCTTCGATTTTTCGCCGAATCGAATCGAGGTGATGATAGGAGTGCAGCATATCTCTTCCAAAATCCAACGATCCTCACAGGTAAATCTTTTATCCTATCTTCTCATTTTATTTTATCTAACATATTTTGTTCTTGTTATTCATGTCACAATCATCACAATCACCACATTCATCATCCATCACCATCATACCAATTCCCTAAATCCACATATATTTTTATTCATCCATGATACACACCATCACCACCATCACATAGACAATACCACCATTTCTACATTTTAATTCCCTGTAAAAACAAAACACAAAAAAATTAAAAAAATAAAAACAACAACACAAGAGCAACAACAGCAGCCGCTGCCGCCAGGCCACCGCCGCCTCACCGTCCGCATCTCCACCTCTAGAACTGCCCCTGCCTCTGCGCGAGTAAGCCAACCGCAGTCGCCAGCCACCTCTGCGCCAGCCTGCGGCTGGTCGGATCGCCTCGCGTCGACCCCCCGTGCGCATCCCAGCCACGCAACCGTGCACGGCCCTGAGCAGCGGCCATGCATAGTATCCGCTAGATACCTCATCGGCCCACGCCTGACCATCGACGACGAAGCCCCCTCGCGCCGCCAGTGCGGCTGCCAACCGCACGCATGCCCTCCATCCGCGTGATGGTGGCGCGTTCTTCGACCCCCGCTCGCCACCTCCAGGTGTGGCCGCCAGCCGCACGTTGCCCCACTTCCGACTCTCCTCCGCACCCTGGGTTGCACTTCCGCAGACCTCCTTCACTCATGGGCCTCCATGATCGCCGACATTTAAGTGCTGCCATGATGCCCTCGCATGCATGCCGCCCATGATGCTCCATGCACCGCCGCCCAGCACCGCGCCCCACCTCCAAGCACCGCTGCGTCGCCTCGTTCTGCGTGCGTGATCTCTGCACTCCCATCGCCACTCTGTCGCCAGGCCACGCGCCTCCTCGTGCCGCCGACGCCCTCGACCACCCGCTGTGCCCTAGCGCGTGAGGAGAAAGTAGGTTCCATTTTTGGAACCCATGATTTGAAAGGTCTAATTTATTTTTTTTTTAATTTTTTTATTTTGTGAAAATTGCTTTTTCTTCTAGTTTTTTTAAATTACAAAAGTACCCTTAGACACAGATTGTTTTGTTAAGTTCTTTTAATTTATGTATTGTAAAGACACCCCTGCATTTACACATCATTTTGGACATTAATTTTGCGTAATTTTTTTAAATATCATTTTAGAAATTAATTATGTACATTTTGTCTATTTATTTAGATTTTTATGAGCATTAGATAATTTATTAAAAATCAGAGTTTGGAATTCAGTGATATTTTACCCATATATGCTCTGAAATTCGTACATACTTATTTATTACTCTAAAAATTGTGTAAAAATTTTAGTTGATGCCTCTAGTTGTTCTTTAATTACTTTCCAAATTTCATTAAAAATGGATGTGTCTTGTGCATTAAATAAATTATTTAGTGATCTTGTAATTGATTTTTAGTTAAATATACGAATATTATTTTTGTAAAATTTCAAGTCTCCTAGATCGCATAATAAAATATCTATTTGAGATAATTTTTCTTTTGGAAAATTTTCATTTTATGGATTTATTAGGAATTAAATACTAAGGTCACTCTGTTTTCATTTACAAATTCATAAAAAATCATAAATTCTCAGAAAATTCTAAAAAAATTAATGTAGCTTTATTTCATCATATCCGACTTCTTGTAAATTTTATATAATTCTTGCATTCTTTTTCCATGAAAAATTACGTAAAAACCCATAAAAAGTTTGCATTTTTCATTGTTGCCTTTTAACCCTAAAAATTCCAAAAAAATACATTTTACATTCATCGTTGGATTAGGTTTCCAGGAAAATTATAACTCGGCTAATTTTGATTAACTTCACATTAAAATCAATTTAGCTAAGTTACTGATTTTCTTAATAATCTAGTTCATACGCATTTTTTGCATTGGCATTTTTTATTGCATAAAAATACAAAAAAATCTACTTGGAAAACCATGAGCTAATTCCTCTAACTTGATCCAAAGTTGTTCCTTTGCCTCCTTGAGTCAACCGTGGAGCTTGCTCAGCTTAAAAAACATCAAACTGCACATTAATTAATTTTATTCATCGATTCGTACGATTAATTTTTGATTGATCCTGATTGCCCGACTACAACAATCGACACACATTTAAATCAAAAAGGGCGGCCTCGGCGGATCCATCACTCACGCACATGGGAAAATGGTGCTACAACATATGGGTTGAACATACCAGACAATATGACTTTCTCCTAAAATGGGGTAAATCTCAATTCGATTCTAAGAATAGATATGGAAAGTTATGATTTGATAAGTCAAACGGAAATGAACAAATTGATTTCAGAATAAATGTTGATGGGGATGAGTAGGAAAAGAATTAAAATCGTTAATGATGGAGGAAGAGGAGAGGGGCTGGAGGGAATGAAAAGGCGATGAGAGGAGAGGAGGAGGGTAGGGCAAAGGGGGGTGAGGAGGGGATGGAAGGGGAGGATGGTCAGAGGAGGGGATGGAGCAGAGAAGGAGGAGGGGTTGGAGGCGGAGGGATGGAGGGGGTGGGGGAGTATGGGATGGAGGGGAAGGGGGAGGGACTGGAATGGGAGGGGTGGTCGGAGGAGGAGAAATGGCAGAGGAAGAGGTCGAGGGGCTGGAAGGGGAGGGTAATAAATGTGCAATAAGCTATCTTAATTGTATATCAGTGTAATACGACCAATTACGTATTCGTCAGAATAGAGCAAGAACCTGTGCAAGGAGTGGCTTGGCTAAAATCTAATAAATAAGTCCAGGGTCGAACATAGAGACGCTACTGATTAAGCTATCTAGCTAGAGATCTAAGTATGTAATTTAGCTACTCTAAGATGCTACCTAGGTTAAGGGTGCAAAACAATACAAAATGCAAGCATGGTTTTTATGGGATTTTTCATGTAAATATGAGATATGCTACAGAATGAGACTTAATGCAAAACAATGTACGAGTACACAAAGACACACAAACTCACAAAAATAATGCTCTTGACTAACGATTCACAAATGAATTTTTTCAAGCATACAATGATCCAAATATGTCATCAAATTTCAACCACAAAGTGGTATGTGACATCAAGACATCATTCAACCCATATCATGTATATCATAATCACTCAACATAATTGAGCACCCTAAGGCATCTCTAAATCGTGAATTAAGGTATGGGAAAATAATCAAGCAAGGTTCCTGATTAGGAACAATAAATCAAGGCAAATCAGAGGCTCAAAGATACATTTAAATCAATTAATATGTCAGTTAACTCAATTAGTTGAGATTGGTGCCAAGATACTTCTCTGAATTTTAGTTCATTTTCAACAAGGCAAATCAGAGAGAATAATATGAAAGAGCATAAAAATATTTAATTCAAGACTAATTTCATAAAATTTAGATTTAATATGCTCGAGATAATAAATGATCAAGTCAGGGCATGTACAAAGCAAACATAATATTTACATAAAAGAGGTCCAAATTAGGCCTGAATTGTAAATACAAAAATTGCTAGGGTAAAAAATGTAAATTCACCCCTACAGGGATAAAATAGGAATTAAAAGAAGCCATGGGGGATAATCTTATTATTTTCCCCAGCGACATGCTCTAGGCACGCATTGGACCTATATGTAAATAGGCAAAAGTGCTGGTTGGATGTTGTAATTTACCCATTCACGTGCTTCGGCTCACGTGAGACGTCAGGCTCAGGTAGCGGGGCTGCTTCAGGCGATATGATGGGCGCTGGAGCTCTAGTGTAGACTCAGGTGGCCTGAGGTTGTGGTCTGAATCATTGCTTCAAATGGAGGCGCAGTAATGGATTACAACCATTAGATTAGATCAAGGGGATCTGATCCAACGTACCTGTAGGTTCTAGAAGAACCCTCTCCTCTACGAGAGGTGGTGCCTGGCGGAGCTTCGGTGATGAAGCTCTTGATCCTCCTCATTCTGATGTTCAGCTTGAAGGTTTAGGAGGGTTGTTGGTACGTTAGCGAAGGTGATAGCAGCTAGTAGGTGACCTGCAGGTGGCATGAAGGAGCTGGCAAAGTAAGGTTTCGTAGAAGAAAACCTCGATCGGAGGTCCTAGGAAGTTCTGATCACTCAAAGGTCCTGCATAGTTAGTACGAATACCTAGCAACAAGAGAGTCCATTGGGATGAAAAGGAAGTGAAATGGGTCTTCGTCGAGTGGAGAGGAAGTGAGCCCTAATGGGTTCACTACCCTTTGTGAGGGTTGTGAAAGACTGAGGTGGAGGAGATGATGGAGAAGTGTGTAGAAGAAGAAGACGATGAATGCACGTGAATCGTTGAAGTGAGGCGAATCTATGAGCGAGATAGGGAGTGACAAGGTGGGTGACTTTGCCATAGAAAATTCGAGATGTAAAGAGAAAATGATTTAGAATATTACTTGGAGAGGAGGAGAATGAACAAGCGAGAACCAAGGAGGGCGGAGACATGCATGGAGGTTGAGGAAATACTTCCTCGATAGTCTCTTGATGGTTCTTAGGCTAAAGGACTGAAACTTGAGCAACAGTGTATCTACCACGCGTTTGAGAAGACGTGGATAACACCATTAAAGAATTCTCTATTGTAGCTCTCTCTCTCTCTCCCCCATTATTTCTGTCACAAAGAGAAGGATTAGTCTTGGAGCTCTCGTATGTAAGGGCAGATGCGGGCGAATTCGATGGGAGGAGGGATATTTGAAGGAAGAGGAAGAGTGGTTCCTGGAGGTGGTAGTCAAACTATAACTGCTCCTCGACGATCGATGGTTGGAAGAACATGGAGGACGTATAGTTGGCGTGGAAGGAGGTAATTATGGGTGTGACCAGGAGTTGGAAGGAAGTAGAGAGGTTGCTCGGAGCAATTGGGGAAAAGGGGAGAAGAATAGGTGGTCACAAGGTATGGGTGTGTAAAGAGGGTAATTGGAGAGAAAGACGATGGACCACAACCACTGGATCGTGTGATCCAACAGCTGAGGGAAGGGTACGGAGGAGTGGATGTGATAGAATCTGGTCAGATTGATCAGACATATGAGAGAGAAACATGGGTAAGTGGCTCAGATCAGATCCATCTAGATGGATCTGACTGCGGAGAACAAGTGCGGGTGTGAGAGAAGGGCATGACCACATGGCTAGATGTAGTGGTGTCACGTGGCCCAATTGAAAACTTGAATTTTGTGAGGGTCTAATGTAGTCTACACAAGGTGAGAACTACATTATCGTTGAAGCGACTGCTCATGAAACCCGAATAATTCAAAAATTAATCCACAATAGATATAACAATGAAAAGAAAAAAAATATGGAGTTAAAATTTATTATAACTCTACAAGTGTTGTGTGTAGGTGCAAGTATGTGTAGAGTGTCAAACACAGGGAGCAAATTGTAGATTGAGCAATTGAATCCAAAATTTGTCCTCTTCTTGACTTCTTATTTTATTTATATGTGTATTTTACTTTTATAATTTTTATGAATTTTAACTTTTATGCATTTTAATTGTTTTTTATTTTTTATTTTATATTTCCTTTTTTTACATTTTATAATTTTAATTTTCTTTTTCTTTTAATATATAATATAGGCTTATATATAAAACTATATATACAATACAAGGTAATATAATTATAAATACTAATAAAAATAAAAAAATACAGAATATAATGTTTTTGTGTTTTATATATTTTTCTACTATTTTGAGATTTTTTATATATTTTTGCTATTTTTTAGGCATTTTAAAAGTAAAAAATATCCCGAAATAGGGATTAAATAAATAGACTAAACTGATTTGAACATAAAAAATAACAAAAAGAGTCAGAAATTCTTCAAATCAATTTTATGTACAATACATATAATATACAGAAAATTCAAAGCCAAAAATAAATATTTTTGGATTTTTTGATGATTTTTTATATTTTTATAAAGCATTTTGGAGTTTTTTTGTCTTTTTCTATTTTAGGGATTTTTAATCTGGAGGTATAAAATACTAAAATAAATAAAATATATTTTTTTGGGATTTTTTCAAAATGGTTTTATATTTTTTTTGGAATTTTTAATTCAAACAAGGGGAAAATGTGTTCTTTTTTACTTTTAATAAATAGGTAAAATGCCTAATATACAAAAATAAAAATATAATGTGAATGTTTATGCTAGCAGGCACTTAACCCTATTTTTTTCGTAACTTTTGGAGCATGGATGATATTTTTAATAAATGAAATACAAGAACAAAAAGAATTGATCTAGAAAGGGTATGTTTGTAATTAAAAATAAAGGCAGGGGTTACAATGCAAAATACCTAAAATATTACAATTAATATTTAAAGTTCAAGTACTAAACAGAAATTACAAAATCCACCAGAGATTATAAGCAAAATCGCCACCTCATGCGGGACGACACGTGAGGTGACGTGGCACGGACACAAAGCAATATGAAATAAGCTCGAGGTGTTCCTTGCAATTTTCACACAAAATTATAAACTAATTAAAATTTTACAGAACTAAAATAAAAATACACAAAAATCAAGGTATGAGGTATAAATTACCCCATAAGCGCCGGATCAAGCAACCCTGGATGGTTGACTTTGACACGTAGTGCCACGAGGTGTGCTGATGACACTTTGGCATCACCGATGGAGATTAGATCCTTGACGAGGATCCGACAGTTGACGCGTGACTGATCTGACAACGCTCAATGAATCCTCCCCAAATCGAAGGGCCACTGCTCATTACGAAGAACATGGAAGAACAAGTCTTCCCTGAACTTCGATCTTCGAATCCTAACACCCCGAGCTCCTTCTTCGACGTTGAAACGCTTCACAATCTCATGGAGGTTGTCAGCAATCGATGGTACCTTCAAAATGGACCAGATCTCGATGGTGGCTGATCTGGAGCTCAAGGAAACACCAGGGTGTCTGGGGGTTGTTCTTCGCTTCAGATGGCCCTCAGATGGGCCCTTCCAGACTTGCTACTTGCATGATGAAAATGGGGAGCACAGGGGAGACGTCTGGGCTTTTATTGGTGGAAGTGGAAGGTGGAATGGAGGGGATGGGTAGAGGTACGATGAAGGCGCTGGTTTTGGATCTCGAAGACCAGATCGAGGGTTGACCTTGGTGGAATCTGTGGTGCGCAAGATGGAGAAATGGGAAGGCGAGGTGATGAGGCGTTTGGGGATATCGAAACCAGTGGGGATACGGTGAGGGAAGTGGCCGGAGCCCTAGAGCTCTAGCGAAGCTTAATCTTAAACCCTGAGTTGAGCAAGCTACTAAAACACTAAATAAAATCATAAAACAAAATCCTATGACTAACGCTACATAAAAAGCTAAAGAAACTGACCTCACTCGACTGGAGCCAAGGAGATGGTACCTCGATAGCGGGGTTCGTCGGAGATGTTCGGAACTGCCTTCAGATCTGCTTCCTTACGTTGCGAAGTAGAGGGAGCTCCTCCTGTCAAAAAGATATCAACGTCGAGGATGCTCCGATGGGTAAAAGGGGGTAGAAAGGGGACCCAATCAAAAAATGGAAGAGGGGGTGGTTATACACAAGCGAGGATGTGGATAAGTTTGATTAGAGTTTTTGCGCAGACCAAGAATGGTACGAGGAAGAGGAGGGGTCCGCGTGATGGGTTGATGTCTCGACAAGATATGTCATGAAGGAGTCGATGATCATCGGGGCTCGTATCAAGCGAGGAAAAATTGAGAAGGAAGGGTGGTTAGCTACTATGATGCGCCTACGACTGGGGTCTGCAAAAAGACAAACAAATTTTGAAATCAAAAAATTATTAAAAATAAATTAGTAAATGAATTATTTAATTTTTAATCCGATTTTTATTTATTTTTAGGGATTAATTTATTACAAGTTTCTTTTTATAAGTGTATTTATAGGTATAATTACCTACGTATTAGGTCTTTTATTTATAATTTGTATTTTATATTTTATTATATATACATAGTTTATGTATTTATAAATTATTTAAACATACATAAATATATTTTTATATTATTTTTCGGGTATAATATGTACACTTAAATAAAAAAGGATATTAATTATGTAGGTATAAGTATAGTATATTCATCTATGTATTTTTGCGTCTATTTTATTTTATTATATTTTTTATGGTGTTATTTTATTTTTTATATTTTTAATATAATATAAATAATATTTACATGGGTATAAAAATATAAAAGAAATAAAAGAATATAAGAATAATCTTCTCTTTTATTTATATACATGTATATTGTATAATAGAGGTCCAAAACCTAACTTTTGCATCTTAACTCCGAATTAAATGAAACACCATTTACTAAACAGCTAATAAAAAGTTATATATAATTAAAGATGATTTGGTGCATTTTGAGTTCAAATAGAGAAGATATGGGTCTATGAAGTTTGAGTTTTGGAATTTTATTTCAAGTATAATTACACTATGCATTATTTTTTATGTAAAATCAATTTTATATTTTTCTATATATTTTTATCTACAACTTTCATGTACAAAGTTTCTTTATTTGATGTATAAATAATAAGTAATAAAATAAGTCCCAAAAGTGGATTATTAGAGAAATAAAATTAGGGTTTTTGTTGTGTTTTTGACTCTTATCTTACCCTACTTTATTTCTTATCGACCCAATCATCATGATGCCTAGATCTCGGGGTTTGGGGTTATTAAATACCTTTGGTATTTTATTTCTTTTTCTTCACTTTTCTTTATTTGGCTTTAAATAATCTATTTTATACAATATTGATACAATAAATAATAAATGTTAGTTTATGCAAAATAATTGTATTTACATGCATATAGCTAGGGGTTAAAGATCAAAATGAAAGAATAGAAGTGATGAAATGGAGGTCCATCACCCCCCATACTTGCATTTGCTAGTCCCTAGCAAACACTTATGCAATAAGTGAAGAAAAATAAAAATAAAGAAAAGAAAAAGAAAGAACTTGGATTGATTTTAACTTTCAAACTTATCTTCCCAAAATCAATGTTTGGAGTTTAAGTTGGGCCATTGGATTTTAGGTGCGGTCGGAACTTTATTAGGAATCGGATTTGAAACACAATAGCCTTTGAGAGTCACGAAACTCTACTCAAGTCTCCTCAATAGCCAGGTCAGAACAAATAAACTCATACGCAAAACCTTATGACTATGAATCTATCTTGGACAATGTGTGTGATATGTAGCTCTCTCGGCTGAAGCAGTAAAAGTCAGTCTTCTACAACATGGTGACCCTAATTCCCCAATCCGACAACTCTTTCCTCGAGAAGCAGGGTATTCCCTTCTAAGTTCAAGTACAACCAGCTCAAGAAGAGGAGGTGGAGAGAAGAATGGATGGTAACCAATGTAGCTACCTATCCTAGGATGCTTGACCAGTGTATCCAAGTCATCAGCTGCAGGCTCACATACATATGACTTTGAAGCTCAAGCTTGCTTGTTGATTATTCAAATATATACATACTCTGGCAGACATTTTATTTTCAATCAAGCCTGCCCACTTTTTTGGGGTTTTTGATTTTGCATTTTTTGAATATTGTATACAATATCATTTATTTATGATTTTTCCCTCTTGAGTTGGTAGACTATCTCTCTTTTGAATCTTTATTGCAACCCAAAACTTCTTTCTTTAGACCTCATGGCTACTGGATCGGGTTGGGGTACAATGGCCACAAATGTGTGACTTCTGATGTTTCTATTGGCTAGTGTCTCATGCCAGCAAATCCAGCCCTCTACCACTTTAACTGAAGTGAACAAAGTGTAAGGTGTAGGTTTGCAATCTAGGTCATTATCAACAAGAGTTGTGTGTGCTCCAAAATATTCTACTTAGGTAGTAAGGTGACACTGAACCTAGTCTCCTGATCTCAAAGAATTAAGTCTATCAGACATGAAATATCTCAATTTCAGTTCCTATAAGGTTCCTGTGATTAAGTAGATTTAAGGTCCAACCAAGCTCCAATCTTTAGATTTTAATTAAACTTGTTCAATTATCAATACCAACCCTAAAAATACAAATTCCATGCACAAATGCAAGAAACAAATTTTTATGATTCATTTTTATTGTTGAACTTTTTATGGGTTTTTGAAAAAGAATTTGCATATTTTTATGCAATTTTTGAAAAGATTTTACAAATGTTTTGGGGATTTCTAATTTTGCAAAATTTTAGGGATTTTTCTAAAATAAAAAGGTTTTAAAATAAAGGGATATATGCAAATATTTACACGGAGTGTTTTTTTATTTACAAGAGTCAGGATTTTAGGAATTTACAGGATTGTATATGCAAGGTTTGTAAAGGTTTATTTGATTGAGTTATATACATAGTTATCAAAATAATTTGAAAAGATTTTGCAAACATTTTGAAAACTTTATTTTTGAAAAGTAATTTGAAAATAATTTTTACAAACATTTTACGAAATTTGAAAATCATTTTGTAAAGACTTTTTAATAGTATGTATAGATTTTTCAAACTATTTTTGCAACCAATTTTCAAATCGTTTGCTAATAGATTTTCAAAATATTATATTTCACACAAAGAAAAGAAATTTTTGCAAACAAAATATTTTTACAAAGGTTTAAAATATTTAATAAATTTTTTCAAATAGTTTTTAAAAAAATTTTAAAAAGATTTTCAAACTATTTTCAAAACATTTAGCAAAAAACATTTTTAACCTAATTAATTAAGCAATATACACAAAGAATTTTAACAAATTTTATACAAGTATGTTCTTTACAGTTAATTAATAGCATTTTAACCATACTTATTGAAAATACAAAAGTATGAGTTATGGTTAAAGTATATACAAAGTATATATAACTCCCTATACTCAGCTTGAGCTATGTCCTCATAGATGAGAGAGAAAAAGAGAATACATAACTCGTACTAAGTATAGAAAAACCTATACTACAATGACAGAATAAAGAATCAATAATGAGAAGTCGGTTGTTCCCCTATACTTAGGATGAAATAATCCTATGTATAACAGGTTGTATCTACATGTAGGGATCGATGGTTGAGGGTGGGAATAAACAAATCACAACTCGATCTATTTCCCCCTATACTTAGGGTAAGATATCCCTAAGTATAGATAGAAAATCAACTAGAGAGGAGATAGTGGAGGGGATCAATAAAAAGAAACCGATAAAAAGAAAAAATACATTGGGTGAATGTACGCATCACTCCCCCTACATCCTCGGTGGTATCAAAGCGAAAAGGCACGAACTGGTCAGTGGAAGTAGTTGGTCAGGTTCGGCTTGGGAAGTCTCCGCTAGGTCAACATCGAAACACCCGAATTCCTTTATGACAGAAGTAAGGTCAAATTCGACCTCTTACAAGAGGTGTAATAATGAGAAGGGTATTATATTGATCGAAGCACCGCTGTCAAGGAGAATGTGATCACATGAATAGTCAGAAATTATGCAACTTACAAGAGGTGTAACAATATTACCTTTCCTAATGTGTGGATGGTGAGTGATGGCATGGGCAGTGGCCATGGTCAGAATGTATCACTCAGATATGCGTCGTTGCTTTCTTTTTTTGGGTGAGGGCGCAGATAATCGGGTCATGGCCTAACAAAGTGGGGACTCAATAATCTCATGAATAGTTGCCACCATTTCTGATTCAATCAATATTTTTTTAAGATTTTAGATCTCCTCTATACAAGGGAGGAGATCAGAATCATCATCTACACAAGGATGACTGAGAGCAGTCTGTATAGTATGATCCTTGGGGTCAAAGGTGGGAATTGAGGTGTATGAGTGTGGGGACATAAGATGTGGTATGGGCGCTCTCTCCTCATTATCCGACTCGGCTATGTGTATCCATACTCTTTTTGTGTTTTTAGGTTTTTCTCATTTTTTTGTATTTTGGGCAATTGCAAGCTCTCATGGATGTCCTTAAATGAATACATATCATCAGATGGTGAAGCATCATTGTGTCTCTTATTTATACTAGAGGTCATCTATCCTCTTCCTCATTTGCTCCATCATCTGGATCAAGTGCTCAAGAGTGGTCTTCATGAGAGGTGACTCCCACAATCCAATATCGGGTGAGGGAGATGGTGGGAAATGTGAGGGTGGTGGTGGTGGGTAAAACTTAAAATTTGATGCCTGAAACAACATGTTAGGCGAATATGTACAAAAAGAAGAATCAAGAGTAAAGTCCTCCTAGTGAAATCGAGGTGGACCGACTGGAGGATGCGAGGGATCCGCGAAGTTCGGATAAAAATAACTCCAGTTGGCCATCTCCGAAGAACACAAACAACTATACACAAAATAAAACCCCTCAATTCACCTACTCAACACGATGATGGCCGTGAAAGTTTCGTCTTTTTATCTTGTCAAAATTTAGAGTTAGGTGAATTTCACAAAGTCGTATAATCATGTAGGAAGGCTTGGGATTGGGGCATTACTCCTTAATGTGTATGTATCAAGAATAAAATGCAAAGATAGTGACGGAGTTACCCTCTCCAAGATAAAGATTTTTCTTGTTGATTTAGGGTCGAGTAATGTTAGCAGCTCCAATTTTATTGGTTATCATTTTTTTTCGATTTTTGATGAAAAGTGCATGAACCTAACGAGGGATCAATTCCTTTAGAATCCTAAGTGACAAAATCATAGGGAGAGAGTCGAAAAAGCAATGAGAGGTGAAAAAAATGATGAATGCTAAGTAGAAATGTCCACCTTGCCTACAGCTCTCTTCATGCAAGGATGATAAAAAGAATTGAAACCTATCTATATGAAATTCGAAGCCAATGAAATTGCCCTACAACAATAACTGCTATTAGAGTGAAGAACAAGTGCTAAACATCTAGAAAGGAACCAAAGTGGTCCGGTCTTGGAGGCTCCTCGGTGCTCACCACAGTGGGTTCTGCAAGCACTGTATGGAGTCCTCTCGCTACACACGATTCCAAGTCTAAGTAAAGAGCAATTAATTTTGACTAGACCAAAGGCAAACTATAGGTACATGCAAATTAATTAGGGCTTTGGACCTATTCTATCATCGAGTAATATTATTCTAAGGCTCACACAAAATAAATAAATATAAAAATAAAAAACAAGTAAAAATAAAAGCGATGAAAATACGACAAAACCAGCGAGGTCCCCAAGTGAACAATCAGTCGGGCAATGGACCTCGTGAAGTAGCAGTGTCCAGAGAGTCTACTTATTACAACAAAATGTGTGTGTCTCTCTCTCACTTGAATTATACAATTAAATAAAACGAAATAAAATACAAAATACATTGTCTTCAAAATACCTCCAAGTCTTCCTTTGTCACTCTCTCTTGTCGGCTACGTCAGAAAAGCCAGCTCTGCTTCACGTGGGGGCGTAGATGCTCCTAGGAGTACCTCCCTCGGTCCACAGTCCCTCACAACAAATTCAAATAAGGAAGAGAATTAGACAACTCAGAAATAATATCAAATAAAAATGGCAAATAAGTAAAGAGGTAAATAGACAAAAGAGACAAGAAGGAACAAACAAAGATACACAATTTATACGACGTTGCTCCCCAGCAATGGCACCATTTGAAAACTCGAATTTTGCGAGGGTCTAATGTAGTCTACATAAGGCGAGAACTACACTATCGCTGAAGTGTCTGCTCACGAACCCTGAGTAATTCAACAATTAACCCACAATAGATATAATAATGAAAAGCAAAATAAACATGGAGTTAAAATTTATTATAAATCTACAAGTGATGTGTTTAGGTGCAAGTATGTGTAGAGTGTCGAACACATGGAGCAATCGGTAGATTGTGCGATTGAATTCAAAATTTTTCATCTTATTGTCTTTTTATTTTCTTTTAGTGTGGATTTTAATTTTATAATTTTAATGAATTTTAACTTTTATACATTTTTAATTGTTTTTAATTATATTTTTTAATTTTCTTTTTGTATATTTTCTGATTTTTAATTTTACTTTTATTTTTAATATATAATATATGCTTATATATAAAACTATATATAAAATACAAGGTAATATAATTATAAACACTACTAAAAATAAAAAATACTGAATAAAATGTTTTTGTGTTTTATATATTTTTCTACTATTTTTTTTATGATTTTTTAGATATTTTTGCTAATTTTTAGCATTTTTAAAGACAAAAATATCCCAAAATAGGGATCAACTAAATAGCCTCAACTGATTTGAAGATTAAAAATAGCAAAAGAGTCAGAAATTCTTCAAATCAATTTTTATATTTTATAAAAGGATTTTGGAGATTTTTAGTCATTTTTTCTATTTTTATAGATTTTTGGACTGGAGACACGGAATACTAAAGTAAATAATTTTTTTCGAAAATTTTCAAAAACATGAGTAAAATGTGCTCTTTTTTATTTTTAATAAATTTGTAAAATAACTAAAATGGAGAAATAAAAATATAGCGTGAATGTCTATGCTAACAGACACTTAACCCTATTTTTGCATAATTTTTGGAGCATGGGTGATATTTTTAATAAATAAAATATAAGCACAAAAATAATTGTACAGAAAGGGTATTTTTGCAATTGAAAATAAAGGCAAGGGTTACCATGCAAAATACCCAAAATATAAAGTTCAAGTAATAAACTAAAATTACAAAACCCACAATGGGTTATATGCAAAATCGACACCTTAAGTGGGACGGCACGTGAGGTGATGTGACACTGACATAGAAGCAATATGAAATAAGCTTGGGGTGTTCCTCGCAATTTTCACATAAAATTATAAACTAATTAAACATTTTACATGACTAAAATAAAAAGACACAAAAATTGATGGTATGAGGTGTAAATTACCCCTTTAAAGAGCTGGATCGAGCGCCCCTAGATGGTTGACTTGGACACATGGCCGCACGAGGTGCGTTGATGACGCTTCGACTTTAGCGGTGGAGATTAGATCCTCGACAAGGATTCGATGGTCGACGCATGACAAATCTGACGATGCTTAATGAATCTGGGGCTCCTCGCCAAATCAAATGAATACTGCTCGTTATGAAGACATGGATGATCTAGTCTTCCCTGAACTTCGATCTTCCAATCCTAACACCCCTAAGCTCCTTCTTTGATGCTGGAATGCTTCACAAGTTCGGGGAGGTTGTCAGTAGTGATGGCACCTTCAAAATGGCCCAGATTCTGGTGGTGGTGGATCTGAAGCTCGAGGAAACACCAAGGTACGCCTGGTGGATGTTATTCGCTTTAGATCGTCCTCAGATTGGCCCTTCCAGACTTGCTATCTGTATGATGAAAATGGGGAGCATGGGGGAGACATCTGGGCTTTTATTGGTGGAAGTGGAAGGTGGAATGGAGGGGATGGGTCGAGGTCCAGCGAAGGTAGTGGTTTTGGATCTCAAAGACCAGATCGAGGGTCGATTTTGGTGGAATCTGTGGCATGTAAGATGGAGAAGCGGGAAAGTGAGGAGATGAGGTGTTTGGGCATGTCAGAACAAGTAGGGATATGGTAAGGACAGTGGCCAGAGGCCTAGAGATCCAACGAAGCTTAATCTTAAACCCTAAGCTGAGCAAGCTACTAAAAAACTAAATAAAATCATAAAACAAAATCCTAAGACTAAAGCTACATAAAAAGCTAAAGAAACTGACCTCATTCGGCCGGAGCCAAGGAGATGGTACCTCGATAGCGGTGTTCCCCGGAGATGGTGGGAGCCGCCTTCAGATCCGCTTCCTTACGCTGCGAAGCAGAGGGAGCTCCACCTATTACGAAGATCTCAACCTCGAGGATGCTCTAAGGGTAAAAGTGGGTAGAAAGAGGAACAAAATAAAAATTGGAAGAGTTGGGTAGTTATATACAAGAGAGAATGGGTATGTGTTTGGCTAGGGTTTTCACGTGGAGCAAGAATGGTACGAGGAAGAGGATGGGTCCGCGTGATGGGTGGATGTATCGATAAGATATGTCATGAAGGAGTCGATGATCATCTGGGCTCATATCAAGTTGGGACAAATCGAGAAGGAAGTGGGGTCAGCTACTCTGACGCGCCTATGACTGGGATCAGAGAGGTGACCCCAATCTAACGGATGACGGGCCCTGATTGGGCCATGACACCCGTAAAAAGACAAATGGATTTTGAAATTCAAAAATAATTAAAAATAAATTAGTAAATTAAATATTTAATTAAAACATAAAAATAATTATTAATTTATGTAGTATTTTAATCCAATTTTTATTTATTTTAAATATTAATTTATTACATGTTACTTTTTACAAGTGTATTTATATGTATATTTACCTATGTATTAGGTCTTTTATTTTTAATTTTTATTTTATATTTTATTATTTTATATACATAGTTTATATATTTATAGTTTATTTAAACATACATAAATATATTTTTATTTTATTTTTATAATATAATATCTATAATTAAATAAATAAAGGTGTTAATTATATAGGTATAAGTATAGTATATTCATCTATGTGTTTTTGTATCTATTTTATTTTATTGTATTTTTTATGATTTTATTTTATTTTTGGGATTTATACCCACCAGACCCTATAAATGTTTTAAAATGCCTCTACGACCTTTTGCACAACGTAATCACCCCATCGACCCTGTAAATTACCCCAAGAACCCCACGGGCTTAAAACATATTACCCGGAGGGTTCATAGGGTAAGAGTTGGCAAGTTTACGGGGTCGAGGGAGGAATTAGGTTGTTAAAGGTCGTGGAGGTGATTTGCAAAGTTTATAGGGTCTGTCAGGTAAAAATCCTTTTATTTTTACACTTTTAATATAATTTAAATAGTATTTACGAGGGTATAAAAATATAAAATAAATAAAAGAATAATTTTCCTTTTATTTATATACATGTATATTGTACAATAGGGGTCCAAAACTTAACTTTTACATTCTAAGTCTAAATTAAATGAAACCACCTTCATTAAATAGCTAATAAAAAGTTATATACAATTAAAGGTGCTTTTCGTGCATTTTTAGTTCAATAGAGATGATACATGTCTGAGAAGTTTGAATTTTGGAATTTTATTCTGGGTATAAATTGTACACTATGTATTATTTTTGTGTGAAATCAATTTTGTATTTTTTCTATATATTTTTACTACAACTTTCAAGTACAAAGTTTCTTAATTTGAAGTATAAATAATAAAGAATAAAATAGGTCCCAAAAGTGGACTATTGGAGAAATAAAATTAGAGTTTTTATTGTGTTTTGACCCTTATCTCCCCTACTTTATTCCTTGTCGACTCGGTCATCATGATGCCTAGGTCTCAGGGTTTAGGGTCATAAAATACCTTTGGTATTTTATTTCCTTTTCTTTTCTTTAGTTTTTATCTTGGCTTTAAACAATATATTTCATACAATAGTTATACAATAAACAATAAATATTAATTTTTGCAAAATAATGGTATTTACATGCATTTAGCTTGGGTTTAGAGGCTAAAATGAATGAATAAATGTGATGAAATGGAGTTTCATCACCAATAGGGAAATAGAAACTGAATAAAATAAAGAAAAATCAGAAAGAAATATATAAACTTCAAATGAAAAAGTGTTGAACATAAAAGTTGTAGATCTTTTCAAGAAATACAAGTTTTACGTAGAACCAAAAGTCAAAACATTCATATGTATAAGATAATATTTTTGCAGATATTTTTAAGTGATTAAAAATGCTTATTTTCAATTTCTTTTATGATTTGTATTTTTTATTTATAAATAATATAAAAATGAATATGTACAATATTAAACTAATTTTTATGGGATTTTTAATAATAAGAAACATATAAAATAAAGGTACAATAATATATTTATTTATGTACAATAATTAGGGTTAATTATACAAGGTGCTATATGTTAATGTTAGTCAATTAAGGTTGAATCTTATTGAATAATTTAATTGAGATGGATAATAAAAAGATAATAATATGATAAATCATGGATTTATTAGAGGAGTGATCGAGAAAGGAGGAGAGACTGAAAGGGGAGAGGTGATCGGAGGAGGGACTGATATTCCCAAAAAGGGAGGGTATTACTGATATTGTAATATCTCAGAGGGCACAACTGATAAAAACCCATGTAAAAAATAAGAAGACAAAAGAACATTTTTGTCTCAAAAACAAAAGAATAGACTAGTCAAAGGGAGAATACTCATGTAGGAAAAGCCTACCACGAAGAAGACAAATAAAAAATATCAAATTCCATCCATTAATCCTTCTTCTCTTATCGTGTGTGCACAACTTGAATACTTGATGATAGATGTTCTCATGCACAAGTCATAATCACACATTGGGTAAGGGGGCCCATTGATAGAAAAGGCATGATAATCGAAGTTAATCCCAACAATGTGCTTCATGATGAAAGACAAGATGTATCATCAAGAAACTCCATTAGGAAAATCGGATTGTCAGCGGTGAAAGTGAAGCATGATTTCACTAATGCCTTCAAAGAGAAGGACATCTAGAGCTAAGGTTACAAAGTCATCTAATCTCCCTTCTTGATTGGTTGTTGGATAGGTAGTGGTTTTGTTGGTTATGGGGTCGTATTATCGTCAATTGATTGATGTGTAAGGGGAACTTTGTACTAATGCTTTAGTATCTTAAGTGAAATGTTCAGGTCAGCTAGTGGACACATTATTGAGGAAACTTTCGTCGGCTAGATCAGACGGTTAGGGATGAAAGCGACACATGATTTTACTAATGTCTACAAGTGATAAAATGGCTAATCTTCCTTCTTAGTCGGTTGTAGGGTAGGTAAAGATTAATTGGTTGTTGGATAGTATTATTGTTAATCGATTGGTGGCGCAAAAGGGCTCAACCAATCATGGGGAGGTAAATGAAAGATAACGATTTCCTTCAAATTCTCTATTTGCATGTCTTTTTTTCTTTTTCTTGTATTACTTCCTTCAGATAATGTATAGTATAATATAAGAACTACATTGAAATATAATGAACTAGAGAACGAAGTAAAGTAAAATGTACACGTGAATCAATACATTTATAACTTTGTAAGAATAATATCATATAATATATTTACCATTCTTTTCATATTTTTTAACATGACTATAAGTGATGTGATTGTCATTGGATATTTATATAGTTTGGACCCTAATACAAAGACATATCAAAATATATTGCACCATAGTTATACATTAATTCTTGTTATACCAAAGATGCACATTTCAACTCTTACTAATAGCAAATGGAAAGAAAATTTCATGATGATTATATGTTTTATGGAATTGGCATGAGCACAAAGTCGACAAGTAGATATAAAATGGCATTGATTGCATGTTCAAAGATAGGCTCTTGAGTCAATGCGTGGAACACGAGGTCGGATACACACACACTCACTCAATAAAGTCATTTCTAGATCTAGTCAATTGGATACAGGGTTGTCCACCGAGCATATCTAGCCCGCATTGTGACGACCCCGATTCTAGATCATGAGATGATCTGGTTACCTACTAATAACTTACTTCACTAAAAGTAGTTAATATTTAGAAACAGAATAGAATATGCCAACATTTTTTCATTCATAAAATAGAGTTCCTATAACCAATCATTCCAATATATTTATGGGATAATTACACCCATAACCCTGAGTAATTTCGCAATAATATTCATAACCCTGCATAATCACAAATTACACACAGGACCCTGAATAAATGTTCCGTTCTACACTCATAACCTTCTGTTAGTTTTGTTTATTAACTCAACCATATGTTGAGTTAATCTAACCAATCTGCAATCCACCGGTTTGGATTAATCAAAAGAAAAAAGAAAAGAAAATCCAACACCTTTGAGGTGTGGCTCTCCGATTTTTTTGGGATGGGAGGGTTTTGCTTGGAGGACGACATGGACAGAGACGGGACCTTGCAGGAGGCTGGTCGACGCGCGCGTGGGGCTGGGGCACGGGTGTGTGTGTATGTGGCTGTTGCAGGCGAACGCATGGAGGTGGAGGGGGTTGCAGGTGGCGGGGTCGATGTGCAGGGTGAAGATTGGTTGCAGACGACGGGGGACGACGTGTGCAGGGTGGGGTTTGGAGCTTGAAGGGGGCTGCAGGCGGCAAGGTCGATGTGCGGGGAGGGGGGCGGTTGAAGGTGGGCCTCATGCATACACGGGGGAGGGGGGGGGGATGCAGGCGGTGGGGTCGAATGCGCGAGGGGTGGGGTGGCAGAGCTTGAAGAGGAGAGGGGAGAGGGGGAGCTTGAGGGTTGGACTTGCAGGCGTACACGGGGGAGGGGCGGGGAAGGGGGCCTGCAGGCAGGCGGAGAGCGCGCAGGCGGTGGGGTCAACATGCACGGGGTGGGGTGGGGGGTTAGGGGCTGCAGGCGGGGAGCGTGCGTGCGGTGGGGTCAACACGCGCGGGGTGGGGTGGGGGGATCTTGAAGGGGACTGTGGGCAAGTCGATGTACGAGGAGGGGCGAGGGGAAGCTTGAAGGCGGATGGGTCGACGCGTGCAGGTGGTCGAGATCATCCCCGCGATGCCGGTAGCACAGCTGGAACAATGCCGCGGGGGGGCACCGGATGGACGCGGCGGCGGTTACAGCGGAGGCGGCGACAGGGAGGGCTTTCGGGTGAGAGGGGAAGGGGGGCATCATTTTATAAATATAATGTGCTTTGAAGGGTAAAGTTGTCCGCATTTAACTTTTTCCGTCTGAGTTAACGGAGATTCGAAATGGAATTTGACATAGGGTTATGTCATGTAAAGGTTAAGCATTACTCGGGGTTTCTCGTGTAATTCACGATTATGCAGGGTTATGAATGTTATTGCAAAATTACTCAGAGTTATGGATGTAAGTATCCCTATATTTATTTACATATACATCAGCTGAAAAAAGATTACAAAAGAACAATTAACTACATATGGCTAAAAGAAACTACTGGTGACTTGCTAGCTGGCAATTATCCTTGCGATTGCTCATTCATTCTTATTGTGTTTTTAGAAACTCTTTGCTCTCTTTTAAGATTTTTATTGCTTTTGTATGAGTCTAGCTTTTTAGTGTTTTTTTATCGCTATCTTCGAAGTCTCGAGGCCAAAAAATTAAGACTTTTACGAGGCAAAAACACATACTTTTATCCTTCAAAAAGTATTTAAAATCTGACTTATTAAAAAACTTAGAATAGGTTATCTTATCGATACCTTTCCAATAGGTCTAAGAACATCAAAATCAAAACTTTCTAACTCAAACACGATAAACTTAAAATTGAAACTTCCTAACTCAATAAAGTCAATTTAGTGTTGATGAACCAAAGTCCCATTTAAAGATTTGGACCATATTCAAATATGCGAATAAATTATAAATAGAGTTGTGTTGATTATCCGAGACCCTAAATCTTTACAACCATAACTTCTCCCTTGCTAGAGCCATTGTCGGAGCATTATCTCGTCAGAGTTTCTTGAACATCGTTTGTTTAAGCATAAGGATTTGCAACATGTTTTCTTATTGCAACCAAGCATTTTGTTGATGCTAAAATTTTGCTGGAACTTGATCTTTGGCTGTTAGAGCGCTTCACAATAAGCCCCTTGAGATGAACATGTGTGTTTAGATGCATTCCGAAAGACTTGTCGGGCCAAATTAAGTAAAGATGGTCTCCTCTTAACATCACCGCACACTTTCTATAGACTTATATATAGAGGCTCCATGAGAGCATGTTGAGGGGAAGATGAAAGATATGCTTCGATGAGTGAGTGTAGCTAATCATAATAGTTCGAAAAAGGGGAATATAACTAATAAAGAACGTCAAAAAATGCTAACAATTCTAATCAAGCTTTTAAAAATCGAACCGGACGTTGAATCGAAAAGTCTTTCATTTGGTCTGACCGTCGGTTAAAATCATTCGAACCAACGATGATGTTAGCATGACATCATCATTCCTATCAACCCGAAAAAAATCGGACCGAGCTAAATTTACTAGTTGTACTGGCAATTATGTCAGCGTGACATCATCATTCTCACCAACTCGAAAAATCCGACCTTGCTAATTTTACTTGTCGTGTTGAGTCGATTTTTTGAACTGAGAAAAGCAGATATAATATACATATACATATACATATACATATACATATACATATACATATACATACATATATATATATATGTATACATATGTACGCGCTGATAAAATAATAAGTTAAAATTTGGTAAAGTGGAATGTTGATTAGATAAACATGAAAATGAAATATTAATTTAATATAATGTTAACAATATTCATAATGAAAGTTATAAAATTAAACCATTATATGGCACACGTCTACGATTTGTTAAATTGATGGACAAACCGCTAAGTAGATCAAACCATATCGAACTATATGGTATATTATTTGTTCAAAGTCCAACTATGCGTATGTTTGATGGATTGGGTAAAGTATATTGTATATATCAAGGTGATATTAAAAGTTCTGTATTTTTTATCTATTTTTGAACGAAGATCGGAACTAATAATTTCACTATCTTATAGGTTATAATCAAAATCTTGTATAATCTCATAATCCCAAAATATTATTGATTATTATTTTTGTTATACTTAGTTACCAAGAGTCCATAATAAATAGCTAATCCAAGCCATCAAAACCATTCATTTTGGGTCAATTCGGCCCGATCCAATCGGTTCAACCACCTATTTAACTTAGTTCATTATTATTATTTCAAAAATACTTACATAAAATCGATTGAACTGACAGGGTCGGGGCCGATTTTTGGTCCAACTGATCTGATCGGTCGGTCTGATTTTTAAACCATGGTTCTATTAGTATAATAAACACTCATGCTGGCTTTAGTTGACTATCCACACTATGCCCAATAGGTCTATGATTATCGTAGTGGGGAAACCATTTCATTGTGGGTTTATTGTTTATTTGTTTGATGTATATTTGTGTATTGTTGTTGGGAAGGTCCGTGATGATGTGATTTTATTGGAAATTTCTAATTAGTGAATGGAGGATGTTATATATAATATTTTCTTTTGTTTGGTGAGAAGAGAGAGAGAGAGAGAGAGAGAGGGAATAATTGGATTTTATAGTCTGATATGCTTTTGAACATGAATCCCTTACTATATATTAAATAGAGGGATCCATCGACATGCATTAATTGACCCCCTCCTTATTAATGTATGCTATATGTTAATGTAGATACATATATACTAGTCAAATTAAATAAATATTATAGAGGACCTTGGAATCTCAGATGACCCGACATTAAATTAAATTCATGCGTAAAATTCTAATTTTATCCTTCCTTAATCTGCTACAAGTTACTGTTCACTTGCATCGATGTAAATACTTGAAAGTTGAATTCAAATAGTTTATTGACATTTAGATTTAAATTCAAGTTCAAAAAAATTGAAATTTACAATGTCTCTGATTCTTCTTTCGACATATTTTGAAATATATGGGTCATATGTATATTATTGTATGGCATGCTATATATACAAAATATATATAGATTAATTATAACCTCTTGGATTGATCAGATATGTAATACAACTTTATTTTGTTGTAACAGTTTCCATACTCAAGATTGAATTTAAAAAAAACTGTCTAAAAAAATATATTATGTACGTAAGTGTACGCTTACTCTAGACTCGAAGCAATATTCGAACTCGAGTCGAGAATGGGAAAGTCTTGACATTCCTGAGGGCTTGGTGTGTGCAAGGACACCCAACCAATCTCCTTCACATATTCAACAATGGAACAAAGACTCCCTTAGGTAAGAATTTATCCGACCGAGATAGAACAAGAGTGGTGTTCATTGTCTCGGTTTCGAGAATTACAAGAAAGAAATGATGTCAATCTCGCATATCTTGGGAGTAGAGTTAGCTTTCTTTCTGATAAAGCTTGGTTAGATGTTCCTCCAAGATGGATGAAAGGTGCGGGGAGAACCCCTTCTCATGACTTCGGCTTGCACGAATTGCATAGTGAACCATTTGCTTAGAGATAAAATCATACTCTAAACATCTTATTAAGCAAATAAGAAAAGTTTTTAAGAAAATCAATCAGATGGCACTCAATTTCACTAATCCCATCTCCTTTGACAAGGTGAATGCATAGGTTGTATATGGATTCTATTCAGGATGATATAGGAATGTCTGATTAACATATAAAATTTAAAAAAGAGAATGGATGTTTGAATGAGAATCGAAATTGACAAAAAAATTAAGAAATCAGAACACAATAAAATAAATAATATTTCTTGTGCAGGAGAGAGACACAAGTTTTTTTCCTTTAATTCACAATGATGGCATGTAGTTTCTAAAATTCACACAAAGAATAATGAATCAATATTTGCTCTACTATTCTATTTAACAGAAAATTTGTGCATATGATCAATAAATTTGCTTATTTTTCTTTCAATCTTGTTTCAATAAATTTTAAATCAAATGAGAGCTTTTTTATAAATCATCCATTTACTCTTTAGCAAGCTCTTAATGCCTCTACAGAAGAGGTCAATAATTAAGAAAAATGAAAGGCCATAATAAAAACGAAAAAAGTTCTCTTTGACACAACAACAATAAACCCTTCACTCAAATTAAGTAGGGTGGCTACATGGATTTTTTGCTTCTATTTAGATTTATTTTGGGTCATTTTTATATTTAAATCCAAATAATTAAGATCAGTTCGGATAGTTTCCTCCAACACTTCATAGGTCTACCTTGCCCTCTCTTAGCTGACTCAACATCCCAAATCAAAAAACAATAGTAACAATTGTAGGATAAATTTTGACTGTTACAAGTTTCAAATCTGTGTATGTGAAACTAAATAATTTGCATTGATACAGGTTTCGAACCCATGTCCCTCATACATTATATCAGGGCAATGTTGATTACCAATGAATCTAAAGTTCTTTTTGATACGACACTAAAAAGGTTATAGATCTCTTTGAAGAAAATAATGATAAACCAACGAAGATTAACACTCAACTTTTCATTTCAAAAATAGAGTTCTCACTAAGAGAGATATTACTAAAGCGTCATAGAACAAGTTATTAACGTAATTCTCTCGGTGAAGCGATATACATGACACAATCGTTATTCATTAAATCATGTATACATCTTAAATCATGTATATGTTTTAAAATAAGCAGCTGTCTCCACCATTATTATGTTCATCATCTCTTTTTTAAATTTTTTCATATATTAGAAACAATATGATATTGAGTATTGTGTGATGAGTAGATGTTGATTCCTATCGATATTATGAAATTTATATTGGGATTTATTCTATAATATATTATATAACGTTAAGTTTTCTTAAATTTTATAATTATTTTTTATATTTCTACTTACTTCAAAAATAAAATATATAACAATTACTAACCTACAATGAAAATAATTATCTCTTGATCAGACCTTGAAGAACTACAAGACGATGAAGTTTTTCTTAAACCTTGTATATATATATATATATATGTTAATTGGTATTTCACCAAGCGAATACCAGAATTACCCGTGCAAGTCATGAGCTCCTACTAGTTAGTATGATGCGAAATGCTTCATATTAATTGAACTATACTATGGAAAATCTTTGAATATCCAAAATTAAACTATAATTAGGAACAACTCAAACCATCATATTCTTACGAGGATCGGTGATCGATTGATGGAGCTTCGAGATGCCTTATTTTCTCGATGTGGTTTGTGCTATAACTTTATTTTAATGGATTTTTAAACCATGAACCCTGAAAACTTTACTAATTATATGTTAACCACTTGAGCTCTCTTGGGATCCATTTGATCATCAGTAAATCAACTATCCACAATCAAATCCATGTTTGATAATATGGTTCAGTTGGGTTGGAATAAAGCACTTTGGGCATGTTTGGTAACTGAATTTGATTGGATTGGGGTATCCTCTTGTGAATAATAGCGGTTTGGATTGTTGGGAGGGTTGGAGAGGGTTGGAGTGATAAATCTGATGTGACATTAATTATGTGTTATATTAATCTTTTAATGATTATAACACGTTTTTTATGTTAACTTTTTTATTTAAATACAATTAGAAACTTATTTCAGTAAAGAAATGTGAGATCCATACAAGTAATCCCAACCCAAGAATGTAGGGATGGAGCTGAGGGTATGCCAGGATACATGGTGTACCCTAACAACCAAACATGCCCAAAAAGTTCGTAAGATGGCCAATCTTTTTGTTGATTGTGCGTGTTTGGATGGTTAGGAGGGTTGAAATGATAACTTTGATGCTTGTTTGGATATATTATATTATGATTAAGTGTAACGGAACGGGTCGGCTGACTGGCGGAAGCATACAACATTAGGTTGCTCGACCGAACCGTTACCGGAAACTTGCATGGTAATCAATGAGTATAGAGATATAATATTTAACTAAAGTCCAATCAACATGAAAGTTCTCTTATTACAAGTCCATCATGGGTAACGTTGCAAAAGGACCAATAATAAAAGCTAGCAATTCGAAGTTCCAGTGGACATAACGACATCCCTTCAATCAATGCATCAATGATCCGTACCGGATCAACTTCACCTGACAATAGTTCTCCTTGAACTGGAAATTAAATCACAGCTCGTGCTCTCCTGAAAAAAACAACAACACATGTTATGAGCTAACGCTCAGTATGTGTCGAGTTGGGGTCAAACCGGCTAGCGTAGCAAACAAGTCTCCCTATGCTATCTTTAAACCGTTAAAACATATTCTCTTTTATACAATCCATTATCAACACGACTATACAATTTGCATAATTATCTTATTGCATATGATACTAACTTGTTCTCATATACTATCATCATGAGACTCATAATTTCACATAAACATGCATACGGAAGGTGCTCCTTCCGAAACCGTTCGTTGAAGCCATAATTTCATATATACCCTTAAAATTTGTCATATTTCCATATACGCCTTAACATTTTCATAATTTTCACTTATACCCTCAAAATTTTTCATAATTGCATATATGCCCCATTACGATCATAACACTTGCATATTGCCATTACTTTGCCATAGCGGCACACATATGTGTTAGCAATTTCAGAAACTGTACACAAACTCTTGATGTATTTAGTGGTTAAAGTTGTCTTGATTGTTAAATCCTTAAACGGCTTTAATGGCTTTGCTGGCTTTGGTGGCTTTTCCGCTGGCACAAGCTGTCCACGACATAAATGACAGTGTAGCTACAACTGTAGAGGACTTATCTTTCACCTCAATCGGTTCCTTGAACCATACGCCCCATGCGGCGTTGCCCCTTGGGCATACGATAATTGGACTCTAGAGGTGGCTCCCACCATTAGGTGCAGCACTTAGCTCTGCCTATCGTTATCATGCCATTATTCATATTACAAAAAGATTCCAATCTTTTTAATGTCTTTTCCATAATGTTGAGAATAACTCTTCCTAATTTAAGTCGGTGTTAATATTTTATTTTTTTATCTTTAATGACTTAATACCTTCAATGGCTCTTATTAAACAACACTTAAACCATTGAACAGTACTAAACATTTTATCAGAAAATAGAGAATTAAATTCTAAGACATGAAATGGTGTATAACATTGTCTGAACAAAAGATAATGCAATGCATTTATGAGGTTACATGGTTATCATTAGAATCATCAATAATATGCGAATATAGAAAAAATCTAATAAATAATAAGTGTACTAAAGTTATCGTGGCAGAGATTAATTGTGTGGCATTAACTGGTGTGAGACACTCATCCTGACTATATGTCTTTTACGTTGCTAAAATGTGCAGAGAAAGTGATGTTGTCGACACAAACAAAACTCCACCAATTTATTGCCATCTAATATTTACATCATCATCTTCTTATTCTCCTCTAATGGGGTTGTCTCTAAAAACACACGATATTATACATCACAAATTCTCAACGTATATTAAAGAATCCATTGATGCAGATAATTTGACTTGTTGACTTATATAGAGATGATTCGATAGGTCCATGAACCTACTAGATTTTCAACTCAGAAATTTGGTATGCCCTCGCAGCTTTTGTTAGCTAATTAATATGAGAGAGGACATACTTGTCGTCAACATTCATAATACTTAGATCACATCTCAATGAAAATGCAATATATGACCCGACATGCGTGAATTGACATACATACATAATGAGTATTTGATATAGGTTCGAAAGTAAAAGAATCAATATATATAATTTTCTTGATGATTATGAAACGAAACTCAAGACCATAAATGTGCACATTTTCAGTGTTTTCCATTTGCAATATAATAACTCGATTTAACAACATGCTAATGTTTTTGAAACACAAAATCGGTGATTCCTATAGGTTGCCATTAGCAACACCGGGCAAGAAATTCCATCTCCGCAACTTCATGCTTATAAAAAAACATGTACAACAACGGTTATCTAACTTATAATATAACGTTCCTACATGTTCGACACATACCTCAAGTCGACGGACTCGTATCTAATGGATTGCTACGCCGGCCCCCCTCCCTGCTCCCGAGCCGACGTAACCTTCAATGAACCGACGCTGGCGCTCTCTGCGACGAGGACGACCCTTGGTGAGATCTCTCTCTATCTCTCCCTCTCTCCTTCTCTCTCTAAATTGCCAATTGCAATTGACGTAAGGGGAGGGATCCTTTGGGATTTTAAGTATCGAAAAGGGGCAATCAACGGTCTATAATGCCATAATTTTGAGAATAAAACTATGCTATTAATTGGGGGGGGGAGAAACATGGGCTGGAAAAAATCAGCTGTTACAATCTACCCTCTTTAAAAAAATTCTGTCCTCAAAATTTATTAGTAAAGAGACATACCGAAAAGCTGTGGATGCTGCTCTCGCATTTCGCTCTCCAGCTCTCAGGTGGCTTCCTCCTTCTAGTGATGCTGCCAGAGGATCTTGACCATCAGAACTATTCAACAACGAAGTTGATGGTCTCTACAATCGAGTATGCGGACAGGTTTCTCCTAGAAAGTGAGAATGGGCTGAAGGACAAGGACCTCGTGCTCGATAACGTGCGAAGGATCAGGAGTGTACTTCCTTAGCATAGATACATGGAATACATCGTGTAGCTTGGAGTATTGAGGTGGTAATGCAATACGATACGCCACCTCTCCAATTCGTTGTAGAATTTCAAAAGGTCCTATGTATCGAGGAGTAAGTTTCCCTTTCTTGCCGAATCGCAATACACCCTTGGTCGGGGAAATCTTTAAAAGCACATGATCTCCAACTGCAAAACTCAACTCCCTTCTATGACGATTTGCATAAGACTTCTGCCTACTTTGAGCTGCCAACAATCTCTTCTTGATTAGCTCAACACCTTGCTTGCTGATCTAGATTAGCTTTGGCCCCAAAATTTGCTTCTCACCCACATCACTCCAACATGAGGATGATCTGCAAGGTCTCCCAAACAATGCCTCATAATGAGCCATCTTGATGCTCGAATGATAACTGTTATTATAAGCAGACTCTACTAATGGGAGATGTCTATCCCGGATACCTACAAAATCTAGAGCACAAGCTCTCAACATATCTTTCAACGTCTGGATGATCCTTTCTGATTGACCATCAGTCTGTGGGTAGAATGAAGTACTAAACTTCAATTGAGTTCCCTTAGCATCTTGAAACTTTTCCACAAGCGAGATGTGATTCTAGTATCCCGATCTAACACAATTGATGTAGGGACGCCTCGTAATCTGATGATTTCATTCATGTATAATTCAGTTAGACTGTATATCGATTGATCCAGGTGGATAGGTGAGAGATACACTGATTTGGTTAATCGATCAACAATCACCCATAAGGTGTCATGACAATGCTTCTCATCTACTTATAGTTCATAGAACCCATGATCGATTGATCAAAGCAAATGCAATAAGTGAGACAATCTGGTCTATAATCACTCCGATGGTATCATAATGATGCATTCTTGTCTTAGATAAATCAATAACAAGATCCATGTAATTTGCTTCAATTTCAATCTATTATATCCAAAGGTTGAATATGGCTTGTTGTTTTCGGATGTTCAGTCTCAATCTATTGGCGTACTAGGATTTTGGAAACAAATTCTACAATCTCTATCTTAATCATTGGCCACTAGTAAGATCATTGGATATCTTTAGATATTTTTGTCATGTATGGATGAATAGTATATATCGATCTCAGATATTCGTATAATGTCTTCTACTTTAACTTATTGTCATCAAGAATCTAAAATCTTTAATAGTATATCAAATCATCATTGACTCCATTAATAAAATCATATTATTTCTTCTTAAGTATTTCAATTATTTTTGCAAGATCCGCATCCTTTCGGCTACTTTGATCATTCAGATTACCTGGAAAATTTCTTGTTGTTCGATAATATCACCAATCTATTTGAGAAAATATCATCACTACTAACTCCAAGTCATGAGTAGGATACTCCAAGTGAAAAGTTGGATAGTTATTCTCCTATAATCTTAGTTGGCATGATGTATAATCAATACCTTTTCATAAAGTGTACCTACTTTCTTTGTCAGATATATCAATGTGAACTACAAAACTCTAATGCATAATAGTAAACTTCATGTCAGGGTCATGGTAAACTTTTACTCATTTTTTTGAAAAATTCAATCACGATCCTACAAAATGTACAAACTTTGCATCTTTGGCTTGTCATCATTCTAGTAATGTATAAGAAAGTTCCACATGAATCACCAATATACCTTGTCACCCTAGAAATCCATGAATCTCTAAAATATTTCTCAACAGACTCCAAGGTAATATTACTTTCATCTTAATTCGCCATCTTCAATGTCATCAATCATTATAAAAAGCAATACTAAGGAATATGATTTTGTCAAACCCAATGTTACATTTATAGCACTTTGCATAGAGCTAATGATGGCAAAAGGTAATAAATACAACATCGAGATGTACTTGGTATTTCTCCATATCATCAAAGTATATAACATTGTCGTCCACAATTATGATCATAATTTTATCATGATCTTCTCAGAAAAACTCTATTCATAAACTCCGTAAAAGCTATAAGAGTACTTGTGAGATCAAAATACCTCATAAAGTATTTCACAATTGCTAATCCTTAGTCTGAAAGCTATTTCTAGAATGTCCTTTTTTTCTTCCACTTATATGGTAACTCAGAAATATATTTATTTTAGAAAAGATCTTTGCTCTCCATAACCAATGAACAAATCATTTATCCAGGATAGTAGGTATCATACCCTCAAAATTACCTTGTTTATAGTTCAATAACCTATGCAGATACTATGTGACCTAACTTTTCTTGTTCACAGTGTGAAAAATATTTCATGTGGATAAACATCAAGTCACAGAGTCCCTTATCCAATTGCTATTGCGATCGATTCTCTTTAAATTCAATAGACGTCGTCCAATAAGGACTTTTCAATGTTAATGCAGTCTATGTGATAACAACAGTGGAGAATCCTCATGATGTAATAGAATGATAATACGGAAAGGTGTCCAAAAGAAATCTGAAACATTGGAAGTTTCATGATGTAACCAAGATGACTATGTACTAGGAGATAACTGGCTATCTGGTGTAGTTATTAACCAATAGTTCACTGGCTTCTCATTTGGTCTTATCATATTCTCATTCTTCTCCAACTCCATAACTTTATTGCATACTCTTTGATCATGTTGTTACCACGTCTAAAGTAAAATCACTTCAATCAATGGAGAATATCTCTAGAAAGTAGATTCTATTATGTTTAGTCGGTTAATCTTTGCCCTATCTTTTGGATAAAATGTCCCAAACATTCTTCTCCTTATGCTAGTATAATTTCAAAAGTCGTCTCCATTGAATGCATCGATCCAATGCTTAATTTTTCTTTGCCATGTCTACCCTATAGGAAAAATTGGATTGCTGAGACTAAAGACCTTCAGTATAAATCAACCAAAGCTTTGTGCATAATACTTTCATTGCTGAGTCATAATTCTTATCAACTCTAGTAATTATTGACGTATGTCCTTAGCAATCTCATTATTCAATGATGACACACGCTCTCAGATCACCTTAATTTCATAACGATAGATCCTCTTTTAGAAATCAAAGGGTCAACTAGTTGCATGTAATACGTAGTTTTGACTCTATTCATGTCACTCTTGGGTCGCTATCTGTTGTGGATATCCTATGCCTAGAGGAACTCTAGCACTGATACCATTTGTAACGGAACGGGTCGGCTGACCGGCGGAAGCATGCAACATTAGGTTGCTCGGCCGAACCGTTACCGGAAACTTGCATGGTAATCAATGAGCATAGAGATATAATATTTAACTAAAGTCCAATCAACATGAAAGTTCTCTTATTACAAGTCCATCATGGGAAACGTTGCAAAAGGACCAATAATAAAAGCTAGCAATTTGAAGTTCCAGTGGACATAACGACATCCCTTCAATCAATGCATCAATGATCCGTACCGGTTCAACTTCACCTGACAATAGTTCTCCTTGAACTGGAAATTAAATCACAGCTCGTGCTCTCCTGAAAAAAACAACACATGTTATGAGCTAACGCCCAGTATGTGTCGAGTTGGGGTCAATGATGAATACCCATTCATCACTCTTTATTCTTATATTTTAGCTACAAAAACCTATGCAAATGCATGTAGATATGTGTAAATAGGAAAAGTTAGCAAAAGCATGCATGTTTGTAAATATAGATAATTAGCATGTTTTTGTGCAAAAATAAAAGAATAAAGATGAAAAAGAAAAAGAGGGAAATATTTAGAATAAATATTGAGCAACCTAACCCAAGGGAGGGCTCAGCATGGGCCTGACCGCATAAAAGCCAAGTAGAGGGAGATAGGGGCTCACACATGTATATATTTGTAAATAAATAAAATTATATTTTCCTCAACCAAAAATATGCTTGTATATATTTTATATATATTTAGAACTATTAAAAACAAAATAAAAATTCAAAAATTAAAAAAGACCAAAAAGACCCCTTCACCTGGTACATAGACCATCATCCTTATTTATTTCACCTTGTAAATAAAGTTATTTATTTTCAAAACTTTTTGTAAATATTCTCTGGTATATATTGTACATAAAATAAATAAAAAGAAACAAAACAAAAATCAAATAAAAATTACAAAATTAAAAATACAAAAATATCTTGTACATATACCATGTATATAGTTGTATATAACTAATTATTTCACCTATGTATATAAATAATAAAAATAAAATAAAAATAGCCTTTTATTCCTCATTTTATCCTATAAATAAATAAAATATAAAATAGGAATAAAAATGTATAAAAATAACTAATTAAAAATCAAAATTAAAAATCATATATTGTATATATACCTATGTATAGTTATATATTGTATATACTTTATTTTTATTTCCAAAAATTAATTAAAAATCACAAAAAAATAGAAAAAATTAAAACAAATATTTTTTATGTTTTAAGTATTTTGAAAATTCGGCCATTTAAGGCCCCAAAAAATCAAATAAAAAATTTAAGCCTCGGCGGGCTCTGATTGGTCCACGGGGGACTGTTGACCCCGGTCAACACCTCCCCCAGGACACCAGAGCCCGGGGTCTGCTCACCCGACCCATCTTCTCGGATTTTTCTTTTGATGACCCGAATCCCTTTCGCCCCAAATCCGGGTCCGCATTGATCACGTCACATCCGAGAAGCTCGTCGGAGCTTTCGCCTCGGATCCGCGCATCAGCTCGCCTACCCGCAACCTTCTTGCCGGACCCTCCACACTATATAGTCTGAGCTCAGCCGCCCTCGTCTCGCCATCTTGGCTCCCTACCTTCACTCCCGTGACCTCCACCGTAACCACCGAGGTGACAGCTCGCGTTGGCCCTTGTTGCAGCGAGGAGGAGGTGGCCGGTCACTGATCCGGCAGCTTCACGCCGCCGTGCTCCGTCACTCGACCGGAGCTCGAGCCTCAGGCAGTGACGACCTTCGAGGCGACGACCAAGAGCTAGCCAAGCTCCAGCATAGTCTCCCGCATCACCCAGGTATCCATTTAGCTCGCCCATTTAGTGTAATTTTTCATTTCCCCCAAATCGCATCTCCGCCGTGTTCCTCTGATTCCGGCCACATCGAGTACCATTTCGATCATCGGGACACACCATCATCTTCGCCATCCACCCACGCACGTTCTGTGCCCACTCATTCAACCCAGCTCGCCCCAGAGCTGGGAGTTGAGCTCCACCACCTTCCGCTCGCGGAGTTCATCCATCCCGACCCACAGTCCACCTTCACTTCGCTTCTTCGGGTCGAGGCACTTTGCCCTCGACCCGCGAAGCTTCTGGTACATCTTGCAGGTCAGAAGGAGGGCATTGAGCCCCCCTCACATCAGGTCCAGGGGCTCACCGCCGCCGAGCTCGCCGGAGCCCCTCCAGGGCTCGGGTGGGCATCGGAGGCTATCACCAGCCGCGGGCATCACCGCGGATCTTCTCCGATCATCAGGAGCAGCTGAGGAGGTCCACAGCTCACGCACGAGGCCGGCGAAGCTCGCCGGCCGAGTGTTCTTCCACCATCCTCCAGCACCGTCCGATCAGCCTCCGCTCCCAGTTTTAATCTTGATCGTCCGTTCTTCGAGGAGCAGCAGCCGTTGATTGATTCGAGGCGTCATCCGGACCGTCAGAGCAGAGGAGAGAAGGCGCAGCACCTGAACCGTTAGATCTCCCACGTGTCTCCCTCTGGACCGTCGATAGCCCACGTGCTGCAGAAGAGAAGAGGCGCCAGGCACCTGAGCCGTCCGATTCGCCACGCGTCCGCCATCGAGCCGTCGACTTAATAAGGGGTAAATTACTTAGGCCCCCTCTTAGCTTTTTGTTTTACGTGTCAGTCCTGTAAATATTTTAGTCCTTTTATTTACGTAGGGTAATTTGCACTGAGGACCTTGTGCTTGTTTTTATTTGCATATATACCCCTGTGTATGTGAGCTCACGTGCTTCGTCACATGCTTGTTTGGGTTATTTGCAGTATTAGTCCTGTAGTTCTGACTGGTTTGTTAATGAATGATAACTTTTTGGTAATTGCATTTATGCCCCTGTGAGCCTTTTATTCACGCATGTGCGGATTTTAGTGGGATTTTTGCATCCAAGCCCCTGGACTTTTGGTACGAGTTACCAAAAGGTCCAGGAACTTGGTTTTTATTACCAAAAGGCCCCTGAGTGCCCCAGGCACGCGCCACGCGCGTGTTTAGCTGGGATTTTTGCACTTTGGCCCCCAGACTTGCGGGTATTTGCACTTACGTCCCTGTGCACAGTGCCCCCTCTTTGATTTTTGAATAAATATCAAACCACCTCCAAATTCGATGAAAATTTGACACATGGCTCCTGCCATGTTGTTGGATTTTTGAGAAATTTTTAGGACATTTTTGATTTCATTTAGTATTTTTAAAAATTCAAAAATATCCTTTTTAGCTACTGTCTAGTTTTAAAAATACCAAAAAATATAAAAACACCTTCAAAAATTCCAAAAAAATTAGTTACTGTTTCTTGTGTGTTGTTTGATTTTCTATCCAATTTTGGCTATTTTTCATTGCTTAAAAACCCTAAAAATCTAAAAACCCCTAAAAACTCATAAAAATTATAATAAATAATATAAAAATCCAAAAACAATAATTTAGGTGCCCAAATTTTCCTTATTCTTTCTAGATTACAGAAAAATTACCTCCAGGGCTTGTTGAGATCCATAAATATTTTATTTTTGGGTTTCAAGCCTTGCTGGATAGTACCTAGGCCTTTGAGCACTGTTTGATTTTTATAAAATAAAATATACATTAGAAAAATACCAAAAATTCACCAAAAACACTTAAAAACCTAAAAAACATAAAAACAATTTTTCTTTAATTTTTGCTTAATTTTTGGTGTGTTAAATAAATGGCTTAAGTTGGCTTGATTTTACTTTCTTTTATTTTCTTTATAATTCAAAAATCCAAAAAAATATAAAAATTATTAAAAACCATTAAAAATCCTTGTTTTTCATTTTATTTTCTTTTTACTACTTCGTAGGCCCTAGGCCAACCCGTGCTCCTTGTGTTCGACCCTGGGAGCTATACCAGGTTAATCTTATAGCTAGACCGCTCGCTTTCGTGCTTGATTATTTTTATCTGTTTGAGTGGTTGATTTTTCTTGATACACGCATTCGAGTGACTGAGGTCGCAACGACCTCATTTCCATACCTTCACCTCAGTTGTTCGGGATTCGGTGTTATCAGAATGGCGCCGTTGCCGGGGAGCACGGCTTAGTAGTTATTTTTTTTTTCGCGGCTTTTTCGCGGCTCTTCGGAGCTCGCGGCTTTTTCGCGGCTTTTGTATTTAGTTTCTTTTTGTTTTATTTTTGTTTTATTTTGATTTTCTTTTATCTTTATTTTTGTTTTCCATTGAGTGTTTATTTTATTTCCATTTTTGCACATATACCCTTGCTTTTATTTTCATTCATTATTTGATTATTGTTTATTGGTCTGACCACTCTTCTGTCTTTCTTGCGAGGGCCCGAGGACCGCGGAGGCGACTTTCGAGGAGCCGGTGTAGCCGTGGAGTTTGGAGGCGGCTTCTTTCTCTACGAAGCCGCAGGAGAGAGCGAGAGAGAGAGAGTTGAGTGGGTGAGGTATTAGGATAGTTTTATTTCAGTTCATTCATTATTATTTGTAATAATACAGGGACAGGCCTTTCTGTTGGACTTGGACACTTAGACCGTAGCGGGTCTGTTTCGCCGAGCACTAGCGTGCTCGGGGGACCCATTAGGACCTGCGGCTTTTTCGCGGCTTTTCTCGCGGATTTCTTTTTCCTTTCTTACTGTCATTTTCCGGATTTTTCGCGGTTTTTGCTCGAGCCCCTAGACTTAGGACTTTCTGGTGACTGTGACATGACTGAGTAGGATCCACACACCTAAGGCTTATCTGTTCCTATAGACCGTATTGGACCTACTTAAAATAAATAATAAAAATAACCGACTCGCTAGCTTCCGTAGCCTACGTGCCGTAGCTCGTCCTGTAAAGCGCTTACTCCTACCCCCGATTTGTCGGGCAGGGGAGGGACGAGCCAAGACCGGACCCTTTGGCTTGGAGGTCGGTGACCGGTTAGACGGTTCTTCGCTAGAAGTTGCTCGTCTAGGACTCGGCTTTCACCGTTGCATCATATAGCTTAGTTTACTTTCTGTCTTTATTTTATGCGCGGATCATATTGCATGTAGAGAGCTGGAGGCAGGTACGCATTTCTGACTTTGCATGCATCATTGATTTCTCGTGCATCGGCTTTTTCGACTTCTCCCCCCGATTTTGGACTTAATAACCAGGAGAACCGAAAAATTCATTAGGCGATTTTGTTTGATTTGAAAAATACCTAAAAAAGTGTAACCATAAAATTGGGACTGCTAAGACTATTGACCTTAAAACTCGCTCACCCTAAAAATTCTGTCTTGGGGAGAGCAACCCCCTCATTGCTTGGTTTGTATGCGCGAGAGAGTGACCCCGCACACTAGGTAGAGCCCCCCGTTGCTAAACTCGACTGACTACCGACTCTTCCGTGCGGGACAGTCGGTTGGGGTTAGCAGCGGATATCCCAACAGGTCACGTAAGCGCTCTGATATTTGTGTGTTCACCAAAATAAAATCGACAAGAAAATTTGACCGAACTTTCACGGTCTTCAGCTCGCGTTGCGTTGGTGAACCGGGGGTTTGTTTTCAGATCATAGTTTTTCCAGATCTCATCCGCCCTACTCGCCAGATCGAGATGATGGGTAGACGATCTCTTAGGCAGCCTCTGGCTGCACCGCTTTCGGGCGCGTCTACATCATCATCTAGGTTGGCTCGCGAGAGCTCAGACCCTCTCTCCGAGCCCGAGTAGGACTCCACCCTGTTCCCCCTCGATCCCCTTTCTGACCTTCCTGAGAGACATGAGCCCGAGGAGAGACTGATTCATTTGACGGCACCTGAGTTGGGCTCATTTGGTTTTGCAGACGTCGAGATGGCCGGAGCAGGCAGTTCTGATGATCACTCCCGCAGACCAGAGCATATTGTACTAGACCAGGGAGCGATCAACTCCACCCTGATCGCATCACTTGATACAGTTCAGCAGCAGCTCCGCGATCAGGGAGCGTTCATGATGGAGATGAGGCGTGAGTTGGAGAGGCTCAGACTAGAGAGAGACCAACAGAGCGAGTCCGAGGAGATCCCGGATGCAGATGCACAGGCACGAGCCGCAGCAGCAGCAGCAGCAGCCGCGGCCGCCGCCGCAGCGGCAGCAGCCGCAGGAGGAGCAGGACCACCTAGACCGATGCGGGAGTTGCACAACCCCGGATCTACTTTGATGCACCATTGGGTGGTGGTTCCAGCCATCGTGGGGGACTTCAAGTTCCCCCCAAACACTTTGCAGATGCTCCCGCGGTTCCATGGACTTGCTACAGAGGAGCCCCACCTCCACCTCCAGGAGTTTCTTATGATATGCAGCACTGTCCACGACAGACATGTGGACCAGGACACGATCAGGATGATCGCATTCCCCTTCTCACTGGCAGATAGAGCAGCCACATGGCTGAAGCATTTGGGGAGATTTGTCTATACCTGGGAGCAGCTCCGCACCGAGTACTTGAACAAGTACTATCCACTCGGGCGGACGAATGCAGCGAGGGCCCTGATTAGTAACTTCTCCATGTTCCCCAACGAGCAGTTCCACGAGGCTTGGGAGAGGTTCAGAGAGCTTTTGGACAGATGCCCGCACCATGACATCACGAAGCCGAACCTAGTTCAGAGCTTCTTCAGCGGACTGTCACCAGAGCTACAGGGCCTGGTGAATGCTTCTTGTGGCGGGTCCTATTTCGCCAAGGACCACAACCAGGTCTGGGCTATTTTTGAGGAGATGGCAGAGAACTACATGGTCATGTCCCAGACCCGGCTCTACACCCAGAAGACCCAGCCACATCAGCCAGGACCCGTGCAGTACCAGAGGATAGCACGGGTGGATGCAGGTCCTTCCAGTTCGTCCGCAGTAGCAGCAGCAGCAGCAGAGTCATCAGCTGCGGACATGGGTATTATCAGCGAGAAGTTGGACCGCATGGAGCTGATAGAGAAGAAGCAGTGCCAGAGCATAGCGCAGATGGATCAGATGGCACAGGTCTTGGGCGACTTGAAGACACAGCTCATGTGTCTCCAGGAGACACAGACGGCTTCTCAGCCCCGTCTTCAGTCGCGAGGCGACGCCGGCAGCAGCAGCAGCTCGTCCCAGCGCTCCAGCACTCCAGTGCAGCCTAGACAGGTTCACCTTGTACAGGCGGAGCCGTACCAGCAGCCGCAACCCACCTACCAGTCTCCACCGTCTCCAGAGATGCAGATGGTGGTCTACCAGCCGGACCAGCCCTTGGCAGTACTCCCGCCAGCCCCCTTGGATGCCGAGCCGTTGATGGATGTCAACGGGATCTGGTACGACCGCCCCCAGCCTGGGATCCGACGAGACCATCCCGGATTCAGGTGGGGGAGTGGTGGTGCCCAGCCCCAGCAACAGCCGTCGGGACAGGGAGGGCAGTACTCCCATCAGAGAGACCAGCACCAGCCGCAGCAGCAGCACCCAGCATATCAGCAGCAGTCAGCCTACGGTCCTCGTCCCTATCAGCAGCAGGGACAGCCTTGGAGACGTGAGCAGCAGGCTCACCAGGGATACCAGCACCAGCAGCACCCTCCTTCCTACCCCTCTTACCCTTACCAGCAGCCACAGCCTCATCCACAGAGAGGCTACCCGTCGGGCTCCCACGAGAGCCCCGCTTTGGATGATATCGCCCGACTCCTCACGGACCAGCAGGCTACATTCCGACGGGAGATGGACGAGTTCCGCCAGGAGATGCGGGACCTGGTGAGAGGGAAGGCCGCCATACCAGCCCAGATAGAGCCCAATCCGAACAGCCTCAAGAGGAAGTCTGAGCAGGTAGTACCTACTGAGTCAGCCACTCCTAGTGACCCCTTTGATGATACATCTTCGGATTTATTTGATGCTGATTTTGTCACACTTAGGAGCGGTAGGACCCCAGCAGGCGGCGGCGCCTCATCTGAGCACCATCCCGAGGCGCCACAGGAGGAGGAGGAGAGCGGTACTGAGGCCGCTCCAGATGATGACGGTGGTACTGAGGCCACCAAGGATGCTGATCCCACCGGCGGTACTGAGGCCGCCACTTCACCAGAGCTAGGAGGTGGTACTGATGCCACCCATGCAGCCGAGCCATCCTGCGGTACTGATGCCGCGCGACGTCTTCCTTCAGCAGCAGCAGAGCAGCCAGCCCGTGGTGGTATTGAGGCCACCGGTGTTAGTAGAGAGAGAGCTGATGTTTTTCCTCGTGTCCATGTATCTCAGAATTCTGCTATGAATAAAGGAAAAGGTTTACTTTCTTTTGGTCCCACTGTGGTGCGTGATGTATGTGTGGATCCGGTCCTTGAACCGCTTAGACCTTTTCCTAGTCCTTCATCTGAGAAGGACCCAGTGATCCCCTTCCCTAGAGCCCTTCAGATGGGGAAGGGGAAGAAAAATGATCCAAAAAAGAGAGAGCTTGAGGAGTTCAGCCAGAGCATGATAGATCGGTTTCACATTCAGCTGACCCTCCAGGAGGCTTTGCAGCACATCCCCCTTCTCCAGAGATCTTTGAGAGAGAGGACTACAGTCAGGAGGAGGAGGAGGAACCACACTTCAGAGATCCATGTGCTGACGAAAGCCACGTGCTTTGCGATCCAGAACCGACTGCCAGCCAAGAGGCCAGATTCAGGGGCCCCGTATGTCAGATGCCAGATTAGTGAGCAGTGGTTCGACCGTACTCTTCTAGATAGCGGATCGTCGATTAACCTTCTTCCGGCAGCCCTTCTCGACCGCTTCGAGTTGGGCACTCTTCGACAGAGCAGGACAGTCCTTCAGTTCGCTGATCGATCTGTCAAGAGGCCGAAGGGGTTATTACGAGACGTTATCGTCACGATTCAGGGTCTGCAATTCCCCGTGGACTTCGTAGTGTTGGACATGGAGATCCCTGAGTCAGTGACCGATACCCCCATCATCCTTGGTCGTCCGTTCTTGGCCACAGCCAAAGCGGTGACTGATCATGATAGTGGGAAGGTGTACTTTCGCGTCCAGGGCGAGAGTATACAAATAGAGACGGTCGAGGACTATAGAGCCAGATCCAGATCCCGCTCAGATGCGAGTACCGATTCAGAGCAGCTGACAGACGCAGAGCCAGACATCCACCAGGACTGTGATTTTGTGATCACAGATGATGAGGCAGCTTGGGCAGACCTTGAGACACAGACCACCCTCTCACTTTCAGACATAGCTGATGCAGAGATGACAACAGAGGAGAGTCTGGAGAGCACAGACCTGGTTCAGGATACCATTGCGGCAGCAGAGCCGGTCCTTGATTGCAGCACGATGATTTATGATGGTGGTGCTGATGCCACCTTGTTTTCTGGTGGTGCTGATGCCACCTTGTTTTCCGGTGGTGCTGATGCCACCGTTTCTGATGCAGATCCCTCGAATTCAGAGTCTGATTGGGCCGATTGTTATGATCAGATGCCAGACCTGAGTTCAGCTGAGCCTAGGGATGAGGAGGAGGCAGATGCAGAGCAGAGCAGAGACAGTACAGTTGAGCAGCCTTCTCCCGATCCAGTTTGCGAGAGTACACTTTCACTTTCCCAGGCAGATTTGGCCGACCTTGCAGCGTTCACTCAGTTTCTTCCACAGCCAGATTTGCCGGCACCCAGCATTCCGGAGCTGAAGCCGCTCCCTACTTCGCTGAAGTATCGATTCCTTGCGGGCGATCCAGAGATGTACCCAGTCATCATCTCCGCCGAGTTGACTGGAGAGCAGGAATCCCGTTTGATGGGGGTTCTTGAAAAGAACCGCAAGGCGATCGGATGGAGCGTAGCAGATCTCCATGGGATTAGTCCATCAGTGTGCTCCCACCACATCTATCTCGAGGATGGGGCGAAGCCGTCGCGTGAGTTCCAGCGGCGTCTGAACCCCAATCTGAGAGAGGTTGTCATGAAGGAAATATCGAAGTGGTGGGGTGCAGGTTTTTTTTATCCCATTTCCGACTCCAAGTGGGTTAGCCCCTTGCATGTGGTGCCCAAGAAGACGGGCATCACGACTGTGATCAGTGAGTCGGGAGAGGAGATTGCTACACGAGTGCCCACCTCTTGGAGGGTTTGTGTTGACTACAGGAGACTCAACCAAGCCACCAAGAAGGACCATTTCCCCCTGCCTTTTATTGACCAGATCATTGAGAGACTGGCAGGGAAGAGCCATTATTGCTTCCTGGATGGGTACTCGGGCTACAACCAAGTGGCCATCGCTCCTGAGGATCAGGAGAAGACCACCTTTACCTGTCCCTTCGGCACATACGCTTTTCGACGCATGCCATTTGGGCTATGCAATGCCCCTGCGACTTTTCAGAGGTGCATGCTGTCGATCTTCTCGGACATGGTAGGGGAGTGCCTAGAGGTCTTCATGGATGATTTCTCGATCTACGGCGATGGATTTGATTCTTGTCTTGACTGCCTAGATCGAGTACTTCAGCGATGTATTGAGTATCACTTGGTGCTATCTTGGGAAAAGAGTCACTTCATGGTGACTCAAGGGACGGTGCTTGGCCACATCATCTCCAACAGGGGCATGGAGGTTGATCCGGCCAAGGTTGATGTCATTAGAAAACTCACACCGCCGTCCAATTTGAGGCAGTTACGGTCATTTCTGGGGCACGTTGGATTCTACAGGAGATTCATTCAGGATTTTAGCAGGATTGCCCGACCGTTGACTGACCTCTTGACGAAAGACACCGAGTTCCTTGTCGATGACAAGTGTCTTTCGTCGTTTGCTACTCTCCAGCAGTGTGTGATTGAGGCTCCTGTCCTCCAGCCGCCTGATTGGTCTCTCCCATTCGAGATCATGACGGACGCCTCCGATTTTGCCGTAGGGGCAGTGCTGGGACAGAGGAGGGATGGAGTACCATTTGCTATACACTACGCTAGCCGCACATTGGATTCCGCCCAGCGGAATTATACGGTCACAGAGAAGGAGATGCTAGCCGTAGTGTTTGCCCTGGATAAGTTTAGATCATATATCATCGGATCTAGAGTGACTTTGTTTACAGATCACACCGCCATCAGGTACCTCATGGCAAAGAAGGATGCCAAGGCCAGACTGACTAGATGGATCCTTCTACTCCAGGAGTTCGACATTGAGATTAATGATAAGCCTGGAATCAAGAATGTGGTGGCGGATCATCTCTCCCGATTAGAGCAGCCTGAGGATTCTGAGCAGATTGATCCTATTAGAGATACCTTCCCAGATGAGGCGATCCTTGCTATCGCCTCACTCCCATGGTACGCCGATATTGTGAACTTTCTCGTTGTTGGGAAAGTCCCACAAGATTGGCCCAGGCAGAGGCTTGAGACCTTCCTAGCGAAGGCCAAGTCTTACCATTGGGAGGATCCCATCCTTTACCACGAAGGAGGGGATAGCGTCTGGCGTCGGTGTATTCCTCAGGAGGAACACCATAGCGTCCTCACTTACTGCCACAAGCTTGAGGCAGGAGGACATCATTCTGGGAGGAGAACGGCACATAAAGTGCTCCAATCCGGCTTGTGGTGGCCTACCCTCTTCAAGGACTCAGATGAGTTCGTGAAGAGGTGTACTGACTGTCAGAGGATGGGCACTTGTGGACAGCGTGATATGATGCCGATGCAGCCCATTCACTTCTGTGAGGTTTTTGACGCATGGGGCATCGATTTCATGGGTCCATTCCCTAAGAGTCAGGGATTCGAGTACATTCTGTTGGCCGTGGATTATGTGAGTCGTTGGGTGGAGGCTATCCCCTCCCGAGCCGCTGATGCGAGGACAGTTTGCAGATTTTTGAGGAAGCATATCATCACGCGGTTCGGGGTTCCACGAGTTCTTATTTCAGATGGGGGATCTCACTTCATCAACGACCAGGTGAAGGCACTTGCTAGCGAGTTCGGCATAGATCATCGTGTTGCTACACCATACCATCCACAGACGAATGGTCTAGCCGAAGTGTCGAATAGGGAGATCAAGACTATTCTGCAGAAAGTCGTCCGCCCTGACCGAAAGGATTGGTCACAGCTATTGGACTCGGTCTTGTGGGCATATAGGACGTCTTTCAAGACACCTTTGGGCACATCTCCCTTTCACCTCGTATATGGCAAGCCCTGTCACCTACCAGTTGAGCTGAGGCACAAGTCACTTTGGGCAGTTACAGACATACTTATGGATCCAGATGGTATAGGAGACCAGAGGAGGGCAGAGCTAGCTGCCCTGGAAGAGCTTAGAGATGCAGCTTTCTCAAGCAGCCTACATTATAAGGAGAGAGTCAAGGAGTGGCATGATTCTCATATCAGCCACAAGCATTTTGAGAGTGGACAGAGAGTATGGCTGTTTGATGCGAGGCTTAGATTATTTCCAGGGAAGCTATAGAGCAAATGGAAAGGACCTTATCTGGTTCGGAAGGTACACGACAACGGTAGCATCGACATATCTGAGTTGTCTTCTGAGAGTACCTTCCGAGTAAACGGCCAGCGGCTCAAGCCATTTCTAGATCATGAGCCGCGGGTCGTTGATATTGCCCCTATTCATTTTGCGTGAGATGTGGTCTTTGACTCACATCTAATGCATCTCACGCCTGAGTTTCACTGATCTTCCGCTGTACATAGATCCAGATGTCCATATCACCACATTCCTTAGTCCCACATCCCTTTCTTCATCTTATGATTATGCTATACTTAGGGTGCACTTTACCCTAAGTATAGGGGGGATGTGAGACATTTCGGGTATTTCTTTTGTTTCTGTCTACCCCTGTTTTGCTGCCTATACTGAGGGGCATTTCACCCTAAGTATAGGGGGGGTAGACCCTGTACATTCTCCACTCGGTTTTCCCTTCGTGTACAGCCTGCTATACTTAGGATTACTTAATCCTAAGTATAGGGGGAAGACCCGAGTCCCTCTTGACTTTTCATTCTCCTTTTGTATAGCCTTCCTTTTCACTTCCCTATACATAGCACGAGTTATGTCTTCTTCATCGCTCTTGACTCTGAGGACATCGTTCGAGCTAAGTATAGGGGGGTGTGTATATATTTCATATATACTTTAGCCATAACTCGTACTTTGTGTGAGTGTGTTAATAAATAAAAATGGCTAAAAACCACAAAAATTTAAAAATTTTCATGTACATAATCTTCTTTTATTTGCACATACATAGCTAGTGTACAAATTATTTTTGTAAAAATGATTTCAAAAATCTTTTGTGTAAAGCTTGTGTAAATATTTTCTGTATCAAAATTATGTATATAGTACAAAATTTTTCCAAAATGTTTTGAAAATCAAAAGTTTGCAAAAATCTTGTGTAAATGTGTGTAAATACCTTTTTGCAAAACTTGCACTTCATGCATCATCATTCATGATTTCAAAACATTTTTCAAAAATTTTGCATGATTGTAAAATTTGTGTAAATATGCATCTTTTTGTACATATGTATATAGTTTTTCTCGGATGATAGTTGACATTTAAACTAACCTGGAATCAAATTGAGAAATGGAGCTTGATTAAGATCTTAATCCACCTAATTTCTAAGAGGAACCTTATAGGGCTTAGGTTTAAGGCTTTTCAGGTCCATGGTGACTTAATTCTTTGAGTCCACTAGGCTATGATCACATGTCATCTCAATGAGCCTAAGTAGAGCACTTAACAACAACTCATGACTCATATAGATTATGGCTTTACTTGGACAACCGCACTATGCACCGAGCTCTCTACGGATGAGATGGTGAGGAGGCAGTCTTCCTTGGCTTGGGGTAGCATATGAGGGTAGTACTTCTAGGCGGAACCTCTCTTCTTCATTTAGTGAAGGAAGTGCGTCTCAACTTGGTCTGGTTGCCATGAGGTCTAACGACGGGAGTTGTGGGTTGCAATAAAGCTTCAAAAGAGGGATAGTCTACTGGCTCAAGAGGAAAAACTCCTTGTATATATGCTGCACATGTACATGTTGTATAGATGCACTCGAAAAAAAAATGAAAAAAGAAAAGAACTCCAAAAAAGTGGTGGGTCTGAGAGAAAATGATAATCCCACCGGAGTATGTATATAAGTGCAATAAGCAAAGCTTGGTTTCATGATCCACCTGTTGTAGCTTGCAGCAGGGAGACTTGGCTACACTGGTCAAGCTCCCAAGGGTACTTGGCTACACTGGCCTTGACCCATTCTCTTCTTCCCCCTCTTCTTGAGCCGGTTGTACTTGAACTTAGAAGGGAATACCCCGCTCCTCGAGGAAAGAGTGGCCAGATTGAGGTCATAGAGTTACCTTGTTAGGGAGGGTTGTCAAGTTGCCATTTCTGAGGTGGAGAGCTTAGACCTCACTTTCACAGGACAAGAAAGGATTCATGGTCTTCAGGGTTTGTGATTGATGACTTGTTCTGATCTGGAGCATTGAGGAGTCTTGGTTATAGGATAGTGGAACTTAGAGGCTGTTAGGTTTTAAGCTTAAGTCTGAATAAGGTTCTGACACATTAATAATCCAAAGATCTGATTGAGCTCCATACCTCAATTTGATGAAGGCAAGTTTAATAATCAACCTTGATCCATGTACATTCTCTTTTTCTTTTTCTTTCTTTCTTTTTCACTTCTTTTTCAAATAAGTGTTTGCTAAGGGACTAGCAAAGTATAGTATAGGGGGGTGATGAATACCCATTCATCACTCTTTATTCTTATATTTTAGCTACAAAAACCTATGCAAATGCATGTAGATATGTGTAAATAGGAAAAGTTAGCAAAAGCATGCATGTTTGTAAATATAGATAATTAGCATGTTTTTGTGCAAAAATAAAAGAATAAAGATGAAAAAAAAAGAGGGAAATATTTAGAATAAATATTGAGCAACCTAACCCAAGGGAGGGCTCAGCATGGGCCTGACCGCATAAAAGCCAAGTAGAGGGAGATAGGGGCTCACACATGTATATATTTGTAAATAAATAAAATTATATTTTCCTCAACCAAAAATATGCTTGTATATATTTTATATATATTTAGAACTATTAAAAACAAAATAAAAATTCAAAAATTAAAAAGACCAAAAAGACCCCTTCACCTTGTACATAGACCATCATCCTTATTTATTTCACCTTGTAAATAAAGTTATTTATTTTCAAAACTTTTTGTAAATATTCTCTGGTATATATTGTACATAAAATAAATAAAAAGAAACAAAACAAAAATCAAATAAAAATTACAAAATTAAAAATACAAAAATATCTTGTACATATACCATGTATATAGTTGTATATAACTAATTATTTCACCTATGTATATAAATAATAAAAATAAAATAAAAATAGCCTTTTATTCCTCATTTTATCCTATAAATAAATAAAATATAAAATAGGAATAAAAATGTATAAAAATAACTAATTAAAAATCAAAATTAAAAATCATATATTGTATATATACCTATGTATAGCTATATATTGTATATACTTTATTTTTATTTCCAAAAATTAATTAAAAATCACAAAAAAATAGAAAAAATTAAAACAAATATTTTTTATGTTTTAAGTTTTTGAAAATTCGGCCATTTAAGGCCCCAAAAAAATCAAATAAAAAATTAAGCCTCGGCGGGCTCTGATTGGTCCACGGGGGACTGTTGACCCCCAGTCAACACCTCCCCCAGGACCACCAGAGCCCGGGTCTGCTCACCCGACCCATCTTCTCGGATTTTTCTTTTGATGACCCGAATCCCTTTCGCCCCAAATCCGGGTCCGCATTGATCACGTCACATCCGAGAAGCTCGCCGGAGCTTTCGCCTCGGGATCTGCGCATCAGCTCGCCCTACCCGCAACCTTCTTGCCGGACCCTCCACACTATATAGTCTGAGCTCAGCCGCCTCCTCTCGCCATCTTTGGCTCCCTACCTTCACTCCCGTGACCTCCATCGTAACCACCGAGGTGACAGCTCGCGTTGGCCCTTGTTGCAGCGAGGAGGAGGTGGCCGGTCACTGATCCGGCAGCTTCACGCCGCCGTGCTCCGTCACTCGACCGGAGCTCGAGCCTCAGGCAGTGACGACCTTCGAGGCGACGACCAGGAGCTAGCCAAGCTCCAGCATAGTCTCCCGCATCACCCAGGTATCCATTTAGCTCGCCCATTTAGTGTAATTTTTCATTTCCCCCAAATCGCATCTCCGCCGTGTTCCTCTGATTCCGGCCACATCGAGTACCATTTCGATCATCGGGACACACCATCATCTTCGCCATCCACCCACGCACGTTCTGCGCCCACTCATTCAACCCAGCTCGCCCCAGAGCTGGGAGTTGAGCTCCACCACCTTCCGCTCGCCGGAGTTCATCCATCCCGACCCACAGTCCACCTTCACTTCGCTTCTTCGGGTCGAGGCACTTTGCCCTCGACCCGCGAAGCTTCTGGTACATCTTGCAGGTCAGAAGGAGGGCATCTGAGCCCCCCTCACATCAGGTCCAGGGGCTCACCGCCGCCGAGCTCGCCGGAGCCCCTCCAGGGCTCGGGTGGGCCATCGGAGGCTATCACCAGCCGCGGGGCATCACCACGGATCTTCTCCGATCATCAGGAGCAGCTGAGGAGGTCCACAGCTCATGCACGAGGCCGGCGAAGCTCGCCGGCCGAGTGTTCTTCCACCATCCTCCAGCACCGTCCGATCAGCCTCCGCTCCCAGTTTTAATCTTGATCGTCCGTTCTTCGAGGAGCAGCAGCCGTTGATTGATTCGAGGCGTCATCCGGACCGTCAGAGCAGAGGAGAGAAGGCGCAGCACCTGAACCGTTAGATCTCCCACGTGTCTCCCTCTGGACCGTCGATAGCCCACGTGTTGCAGAAGAGAAGAGGCGCCAGGCACCTGAGCCGTCCGATTCGCCACGCGTCCGCCATCGAGCCGTCGACTTAATAAGGGGTAAATTACTTAGGCCCCCTCTTAGCTTTTTGTTTTACGTGTCAGTCCTGTAAATATTTTAGTCCTTTTATTTACGTAGGGTAATTTGCACTGAGGACCTTGTGCTTGTTTTTATTTGCATATATACCCCTGTGTATGTGAGCTCACGTGCTTCGTCACGTGCTTGTTTGGGTTATTTGCAGTATTAGTCCTGTAGTTCTGACTGGTTTGTTAATGAATGATAACTTTTTGGTAATTGCATTTATGCCCCTGTGAGCCTTTTATTCACGCATGTGCGGATTTTAGTGGGATTTTTGCATCCAAGCCCCTGGACTTTTGGTACGAGTTACCAAAAGGTCCAGGAACTTGGTTTTTATTACCAAAAGGCCCCTGAGTGCCCCAGGCACGCGCCACGCGCGTGTTTAGCTGGGATTTTTGCACTTTGGCCCCCAGACTTGCGGGTATTTGCACTTACGTCCCTGTGCACAATGCCCCCTCTTTGATTTTTGAATAAATATCAAACCACCTCCAAATTCGATGAAAATTTGACACATGGCTCCTGCCATGTTGTCGGATTTTTGAGAATTTTTGAGGACATTTTTGATTTCATTTAGTATTTTTAAAAATTCAAAAACATCCTTTTTAGCTACTGTCTAGTTTTAAAAATACCAAAAAAATATAAAAACACCTTCAAAAATTCCAAAAAAATTAGTTACTGTTTCTTGTGTGTTGTTTGATTTTCTAGCCAATTTTGGATATTTTTCATTGCTTAAAAACCCTAAAAATCTAAAAACCCCTAAAAACTCATAAAAATTATAATAAATAATATAAAAATCCAAAAACAATAATTTAGGTGCCCAAATTTTCCTTATTCTTTCTAGATTACAGGAAAATTACCTCCAGGGCTTGTTGAGATCCATAAATATTTTATTTTTGGGTTTCAAGCCTTGCTGGACAGTACCTAGGCCTTTGAGCACTGTTTGATTTTTATAAAATAAAATATACATTAGAAAAATACCAAAAATTCACCAAAAACACTTAAAAACCTAAAAAACATAAAAACAATTTTTCTTTAATTTTTGCTTAATTTTTGGTGTGTTAAATAAATGGCTTAAGTTGGCTTGATTTTACTTTCTTTTATTTTCTTTATAATTCAAAAATCCAAAAAAAATATAAAAATTATTAAAAACCATTAAAAATCCTTGTTTTTCATTTTATTTTCTTTTTACTACTTCGTAGGCCCTAGGCCAACCCGTGCTCCTTGTGTTCGACCCTGGGAGCTATACCAGGTTAATCTTATAGCTAGACCGCTCGCTTTCGTGCTTGATTATTTTTATCTGTTTGAGTGGTTGATTTTTCTTGATACACGCATTCGAGTGACTGAGGTCGCAACGACCTCATTTCCATTCCTTCACCTCAGTTGTTCGGGATTCGGTGTTATCAGTCAAGCCGGCTAGCGTGGCAAACAAGTCTCCCTATGCTATCTTTAAACTGTTAAAACATAATCTCTTCTATACAGTCCATTATCAACACGACTATACAATTTGCATAATTATCTTATTGCATATGATACTAACTTGTTCTCATATACTATCATCATGAGACTCATAATTTCACATAAACATGCATACGAAAGGTGCTCCTTCCGAAACCGTTCGTTGAAGCCATAATTTCATATATATCCTTAAAATTTGTCATATTTGCATATACGCATTAACATTTTCATAATTTTCACTTATACCCTTAGAATCTGGTGTAGTAATTAACCAATAGTTCACTGGCTTCTCATTTGGTCTTATCATATTCTCATTCTTCTCCAACTCCATAACTTTATTGCATACTCTTTGATCATGTTGTTACCACGTCTAAAGTAAAATCACTTCAATCAATGGAGAATATCTCTAGAAAGTAGATTCTATTATGTTCAGTCGGTTAATCTTTTGCCCTATCTTTTGGATAAAATGTCCCAAACATTCTTCTCCTTATGGTAGTATATAATTTCAAAAGTCGTCTTCATTGAATGCATCGATCCAATGCTTAATTTTTCCTTACCATGTCTACCCTATAGGAAAACTGGATTGCTGAGACTAAAGACCTTCAGTATAAATCCACCAAAGCTTTGTGCATAATACTTTCATTGCTGAGTCATAATTGTTATCAACTCTAGTAATTATTGACGTATGTCCGTAGCAATATCATCATTCAATGATGACTCACGCTCTCAGATCACCTTAATTTCATAATGATAGATCATCTTTTAGAAATCAAAGGGTCAACTAGTTGCATGTAATACGTAGTTTTGACTCTATTAATGTCACTCTTGGGTCGCTATCTGTTGTGGATATCCTATGCCCAGAGGAACTCTAGCTCTGATACCAATTATAACGGAACGGGTCGGCTGACCGGCGGAAGCATGCAACATTAGGTTACTCGACCGAACAGTTACCGGAAACTTGCATGGTAATCAATCAGCATAGAGATATAATATTTAACTAAAGTCCAATCAACATGAAAGTTCTCTTATTACAAGTCCATCATGGGTAACGTTGCAAAAGGACCAATAATAAAAGCTAGCAATTCGAAGTTCCAGTGGACATAACGACATCCCTTCAATCAATGCATCAATGATCCGTATCGGTTCAACTTCACCTGACAATAGTTCTCCTTGAACTGGAAATTAAATCACAGCTCGTGCTCTTCTGAAAAAAACAACAACACATGTTATGAGCTAACGCTCAGTATTTGTCGAGTTGGGGTCAAGCCGGCTAGCGTGGCAAACAAGTCTCCCTATGCTATCTTTAAACCGTTAAAACATAATCTCTTCTATACAATCCATTATCAACACGACTATACAATTTGCATAATTATCTTATTGCATATGATACTAACTTGTTCTCATATACTATCATCATGAGACTCATAATTTTACATAAACATGCATACAAAAGGTGCTCCTTCCGAAACCGTTCGTTGAAGCCATAATTTCATATATACCCTTAAAATTTGTCATATTTGCATATACGCCTTAACATTTTCATAATTTTCACTTATACCCTCAGAATTTTTCATAATTGAATATATGCCCCATTACGATCATAACACTTGCATATTGCCATTACTTTGCCATAGCAGCACACATATGCCTTAGCAATTTCAGAAACTGTACACAAACTCTTGATGTATTTAGTGGTGAAAGTTGTCTTGATTGTTAAATCCTTAAATGACTTTGATGGCTTTGCTAGCTTTGGTGGCTTTTCCGCTGGCACAAGTGGTCCATGACATAAATGACAGTGTAGCTACAACTGTAGAGGACTTATCTTTCCCCTCAATCGGTTCCTTGAACCATACGCCCCATGCGGCGTTTCCCCTTGGGCATCCGATAATTGGACTCTAGAGGTGGCTCCCACCATTAGGTTTAGCACTTAGCTCTGCCTATCGTTATCATGCCATTATTCATATTACAAAAAGATTCCAATCTTTTTAATGTCTTTTCCATAATGTTGAGAATAACTCTTCCTAATTTAAGTCGGTGCTAATATTCAATTTTTTTATCTTTAATGACTTAATACCTTCAATGGCTCTTATTAAACAACACTTAAACCATTGAACAGTACTAAACATTTTATCAGAAAATAGAGAATTAAATTCTAAGACGTGAAATGGTGTATAACATTGTCTGAACAAAAGATAATGCAATGTATTTATGAGGTTACATGGTTATCATTAGAATCACCAATAACATGCGAATATGGAAAAAATCTATTAAATAATAAGTGTACTAAAGTTACCGTGGCAGAGATTAATTGTGTGGCATTAACTGGTGTGAGATACTCATCCTGACTATATGTTTTTTACGTTGCTAAAATGTGCAGAGAAAGTGATGTTGTCGACACAAACAAAACTCCACCAATTTATTGCCATCTAATATTTACATCATCATCCTCTTATTCTCCTCTAATGGGGTTGTCTCTAAAAACACACGATATTATACATCACAAATTCTCAACGTATATTAAAGAATCCATTGATGCAGATAATCTGACTTGTTGACTTATATAGAGATGATTCGATAGGTCCATGAACCTACTAGATTTTCAACTCAGAAATTTGGTATGCCCTCGCAGCTTTTGTTAGCTAATTAATATGAGAGAGGACAGACTTGTCGTCAACATTCATAATACTTAGATCGCATCTCAATGAAAATGCAATATATGACCCGGCATGCGTGAATCGACATAACATAATGAGTATTTGGTATAGGTTCGAAAATAAAAGAACCAATATATACAATTTTCTTGATGAGTATGAAACGAAAATCAAGACCATAAATGTGCACATTTTCAGTGTTTTCCATTTGCAATATATAACTCGATTTAACAACATGCTAATGTTTTTGAAACACAAAATCAGTGATTCCTATAGGTTGCCATTAGCAACACCGGGCAAGAAATTCCATCTCCGCAACTTCATGCTTATAAAAAAACATGTACAACAACGGTTATCTAACTTATAATATAACGTTCCTACATGTTCGACACATACCTCAAGTCGACGGACTCGTATCTAATGGATCGCTACGCCGGTCCTCCTCCCTGCTCCCGAGCCGACGTTCTCCTCCAATGAACCGACGCTGGCGCTCTCTGCGACGAGGACGACCCTTGGTGAGATCTCTCTCTATCTCTCCCTCTCTCCTCTCTCTAAATTGCCAATTGCAATTGACGTAAGGGGAGGGATCCTTTGGGATTTTAAGTATCAAAAAGGGGCAATCAATGGTCTATAATGCCATTAATTTTGAAAATAAATCTATGCTATTAATTGGGGGGAAAAAAGGAAACATGGGCTGGAAAAAATCAGCTGTTACATTAAGTTACGTTTCTGATGTTGACTTTTTTGATTTCAAGGTGAATGGAGATACTAAAGTAAAGGAAACACAAGACTCACATCATCAATGCAAGGGGCAAAGATGGGGGTATCTAGAAGCATAAAAACCACAAATGCCACATCTATCAAAGAGAATGTCCATCAATTATCTGTGAAGTTAGTCATCCAATATTAAACGAATAGTTTCGAACTCTAATCGAATCCGAGCATATGTTCAATTTGAATCCAGGTCTTCTTGTGTAGGAAGTATAAAAAGCTTTGTAGTATATTAATGCTGTAAAAGCAAATTCTCTTATAGGAAGTTCATTTTGGATGCATAATAACATCCATTTATCCTTTGACGAAGAAACTTTAGTTCAGTATATCACGTGAGATAGAAGGTCACATCACAGTTACATCATTTATTATATCTTTGTCTATGATACTTAGTATTTCCTTATTCATCAGGTCAATCACACAAGAATGAAAGGTAAACCTTATGTATCTTTCATTTACTTTATTTCTTAGAGCTCATCTGATAGACTATTAGTTAATACAATACATAACATTAATACAGAATGACCTAGCATGCCTAGTGTAGGAACTCCCCAATCTATGTTCCGTCACCTTTTTCAATTATTGTCCATTCGTCGAATAAAAAATGTTGAATCAAGGTGAAATGCATAGAAAACATTACTACAAATAAGAGTTGAAAAGAAAGAAAAGAAATCACGATGGAAACAATACCGAAAATGGTAGAAAAAGGGGGAAAAAATTTCAATTGAATTTACATGATATGGTGCTTAAATCAGTTGTCACTATTGTGATATAAAACCACTTATAAATACGGAGATATCAAAAACTTATGCACGAAGCATTACCAGCAAAGTTGGTAAACATTTAAGTTTGTCATACAACAATAATAAAAGCTTTCCCATATTAAGTAGGGTCGGTTATATGGATTCTTTGCCTTTATTCATATCTATCTTGGACCATTCTCTAACTTATATCAAAAAAACTAAGATCCATTAGTATATTCTCATTCCAACACTTCTTGGTCCTTCCTCACCCTCTCTTAGCCAGCTCAACATCTCAAAACTCACCCCAATTGGTGCATCCACTGACCTCCTTTGCAAATGGCCAAATTACCTTAAACGATTTTCTCGCAACTTATTCTCGATCGGCACTACACCAACTTTCCTTATGATTGCATCATTCCGAATCCGATCTCTACGGATGTGTTCAAACACCCACCTTAACATTTTCGTTCCAAATCCAAGTTTGTCATAATCATATTATTTTTTTACGGACCAAAGAGGCGGGAGGACGCTGATCAACAGGGTCAAAACTTGCCACCGAATTTCTAAGCATTGACCAGTAATTGCACCATAGTATAATTTATAATACTAAAAAAATATATAAAGCATTGATCACTAAGATTGTTTCAAAATAATATATGGTCTCAAATATCAAGGCTTTTATTAAGGCTTTGGTTACGAATTAAAGACGTAGTCAATTTTGTATATTATTAAGCTAAGAGAACTTCAATATGAAGGAGAGGATTAATAAACAAATCATGTTAGTGTTTTCCTTTTTAATATTTCTTTGAACTTCTCCATTAAGTCTCACTCACATAATCTAACTAGGAAATATAATGATGCAAATAGGCTGATATGGCGAATATATGTGTTATCATATCCTTATTCATTTTAAATTGTGTATATGGAAATAGATATCTTGCGAATAATGAAAATCATGAACCATGCCCTTAAATATTGATTCGAGTATGAAATTGTGTTTGGTAGTGCCCTAAGAATTCCTACCCTGCTGAGCATCATTGCAAAAAAAAACCTTTTGGTATGGGAGCAATTTTCCCTCATTTTCAAGGTTCACGGATAGAACCGTGGATAGAATACTCCCAATTTCTCCACTCTTACTGCTGGTTGTGTGAAAGAAGCTAGGACCACATCATTTCCGTCTTCTCCATCCTCATCTTCCTGAATCGTAGTGAAGCAGATAGTAACCGGGTATCCCATAGCAATGACGAAATGAGTGATCTCTTACAATGTCAATTGGAGAGCTTTCTCAAACATCCACATTCTTGGCGACATTTCTCCATTTGGCTCTTTCAACTTATTATGGTGGTAATACTTTATACTATTGGTAGAAGGTTTGGCTTTCTGTAGCATCAAGGAAGAACACTCTTATCATCAAGTTTAGTGGATTATTTTGGGTTGAGTTGACCCCATGACTTTCTCCATTTAAATTTTAGAGGTTACTATGTTCAATCACTGGTGTTACTGTATGTGTGATTGCGGTTACTTGTTGTTCTTGCGCCATTCGTATTTCTATTTCTCCTAGGTGTTTGATTTACTTCCGCAATATTAGAGAGAATCGACACACAACAAAGGGGTATCAGACCTACCATGGTGAATTATAAATTTGATTTTACTTCGAGTCATATGATTAGTCTAAGTGTGACTAATTACAGTTTGTGAAAACAAAATGAAGGATATCCAATATGTGAAGGTTATGCATCTTCTGATGTTCTCTACACAAAAACTGAAATTAAGACAGATGGGGAATACGACTTTGAACAAAGCAAGTTTGTGGCTTCATTATATAGTTTGCTGGTAAAAATGTTACAACTATATTCAAGATGAAAGTCAAGCTTGAAGCCTGATTGAAGTTGTAAAATCTATATGCATCCAAGATGGGAAGTAACAATGTATTTCTTCTCAAGAGATTGGTGATCTTGAGGTTCAAGGAGGGAAGTTTTGTGCTAGATTTCTGAATAATTTCCAAGGAATCACTGGTTAGTTGTCGAGTATTGTCATCGTGTTTGAAGATGAGATTTTGGGATTGGTGTTGTTTTATACTTTGCCAGATTCTTGGGAGACTTCTAGAGTCTCAGTCACAAACTCTGCAACTAATGTGATATTTTTTTTAGAGATAGGTAAGTCATGCATTCTCAATATGGAGAGAATATTTTTGTAGATGCTGTTAAGTCATGCATTCTAAATAAGAAGATGCGAAGAAAATCCCAAGGCAACTCATCACAGTCAGATATTCTTATTACATAGAATACGTGGATGAGCTGATCCAAAAATGACATGATAGAGACATTAGTAGAATCAAGTCAAGGTCCAGATATAAGAACATTGAGTGCCACTATTGAAAAAAAGAAAGACACATAAATAAGTATTTGTGAAACCCCTGGTTTTAGCCCCACAACTTGGTCAAGTTGATGATAATCAAATAGTTGTGGTTCAATAAGAAATTTATGAAAAATCCAATTTCGATCTGATTGTAGTATATTATGACTTGTTGGATGCGTATCATCGTCAGGATTCCAACGCATCTGAAATTTTGTAAATCGGATATCGGATGAGTGAAATATGATCATTTTAGTGAGGATGGGTCAAATCTGAAATGGTTATACGGGATTGGGCAAGATCCATCTAAGAGATCCGCCCAAGTATGATTTTTGATATATAAAAGGACACATGGCTGCTCTCTCCTCCCACTTGCAAACCCTAGCCACCACTTACCATCCCCCACCTCTCAAGATCGCTGGAACTCCGATGGAGCATTGGCGGAGTTGGTTGTCCTCTATTATTTTTGTGGGGAAGTTTTCCCTCGACATCCTCTACACGGATCTAGCACTAGAAATGTAAGATCATCTCTCTCGCTTCTTGTATTTCAAGATTTTATTGTGGGTTAGATCTAAGTAAGGGATTATTTTGATTTAGAGGAATTTCGTGATCATGATGAAACATGAAACTACTTAGAACGGAGGCATGACATTGAATGCACGAACAACTTATAGGTACGGTCCCCTACCCCCTTTTTGTTTGTGATTTTCTCGTCGTGCTTGCATCCCATGGACATTCGTGTCCCTCTTGCTGGATTGGGTTTCCCCTTTTTGTGTGGAGATTGATGGTTGTTCATATTCCTAAAGAAAAAAAATAACATTCATGAGGTTCCAAATTAAGCATTTACAAAATTGTTGTAAGAATCTTCTCTTAAGTGGGTTAACGATTTTATTTTTTCACGGGTATCATCTGCAATCTCGAGCAGTATATGCACTTAAAATGCCAATAAAATTTAAATCAATCATTAACAACATCTTCATTCACGTAAGAGGATGCGCCAATCTCAACCCCAATAACCCCTATATTCTGTAGAACTATATAGATGTAATTAGCCTAGTTCTTATTTCATGGTTCCTTTCACATAACAAAGTATTCCTTGTATCAAAAGTTGAGGAAATGGATTATATTTTGAGAGTCGTTGATGGTATAAGTATTGAGAGTTTTTCCTATAAAATTGTATGTTAATGCCAAATATTTATATCCCTAACAAGTTACTAGTGTTGATAATTATCCCCTGGGAGAGATTTCTCGATGAGTCATAGTGAGAACAAAATATGGAATGGTAGTGATGTAGTTAAACGAAATTATGTTGAAAACCACCTTATCGGTTTTTGTTCGCACATGTTATACTTAGAGAAGTTAGTATACCCAAGAGTGGGGCGCAACTCTCGTGGTCCCGGTGAGTCTAGATGGTGTGTTAGCTCTAGTTCCGCGAGTCTGTCGGTGTGTTCCGCGACTCTGTCGGTTGAGCGTAGTGCTATGGGTACAGTCGGTGTGTCCGCGTCCCTAGTACAACACTCGTCGAAGACTCGTACTTTGTCATAAGGGTGTATCCAGTGCGATCCCGTTTGGCCGCGGTGTACTCGTTCCCGAGTATTCCCCTCGTGGCGGGTAAGCTGGGGTATATGGGCTGAAGTTGGAGTTGGAGTTTGTTGGCTTGTGTCAGTTGCTCCAGTGCACATGTTGTGACTATTGAGTTTGGTTATTAATGTTTGAACTCCATAACTAAATGATGGCAAGATCTCTTGAATAGTATATTTATGTGCACAGACGTATATGATTATCCCAAGCAATTCATGTAGATAAGTGTATAATTAGTGAGCTCATGATATGAATAAAAATAATGGCATTAGTAGAGTACATATAGCAAATTGCATGCAACTTATGATAATAATCTTATTGGTGGTTTGGAATAATAAGCAACAATTACAAGAATAATAATGGAACATGAACATCCCTCTCTTTACTCTTTTACACTTTCTGCTTAGTGTAGTGTTAGCATGTTTTAGCTGTACTGAGCATTTTAGCTCATACGTACTTCTTTTGAAACCCATCCAGGTTTACAGGTTGTTGAGCAACAGTAGTAGCTTGATCTTCCGCACTTTGTACAGGACACAGGGTACAGTTTCACTTGTATAGTCTTAATTATTGTTGTATACTTTTGTAGTTTAAGTTGTTAGTCATGTAATAAAATATTATGGACTCTATTGCAAATCTGTTATGTTTTGGGAACCATGAATATATAAATGTCCTTTGAGCATTTTATTATTTACTTTTCCTGCTTTACATTCTGAATGTTAGTCATGATGTGTGAATGTGGCTATTGCTGAGTATCTGGATCCTAGGGAGTTAGATCAGACGTCCTCCCCGCGGGGCGGGGCGTTACAGATGGTATCAGAGCAAGATACTCCATTAGCCAACATTTATACTTATGATTATTAACGGTATTCGGAATGTATGGAATACATCAGGGTCCTCTGACTATGATGTTTAGTCCAACAGGAATGGTTCCCGTATAAGAGTCCTAATATATGAAGACTTAGATATTTAGAGGCTGATGAGTGTAATCAATTCATGCAGAATCATGTCGATATCTGATGTCGAGATTGCTAGGCAATTGACGACGATGATGGATATGCTCCAAAGTATGGATAGGAGACTGCAAACTGTAGAGCAAAGACTTAATGGATTTGAAGAATCGATTCGTACCCTTCAGAATGAGGGTAGTACTAGACTTCCACTTCTCCCTCCATCTACTGAGAATATTTTTCAGAAACATCAGAAAATCTTTGCTAGCTATTGCAAGGGTCAGGTACCAGAGTTTGTTGGGGATACTACTCCTGAGGATGCTGATGCTTGGTTAGAAAAGATTGAGAAAGTTCTCAAGATTATCCAAGCACCCAAAGATTGTTGGGTGCCATTTGCTGAATACTCCTTGAGCGGTCATGCAAAGCATTGGTGGAGTGCGTTATCCCGACATTTACCACATCCTTTGACTTGGGATAATTTTGTGAAGTCATTTAGAGAACAATTTCTTCCTGATTTCTGGGTTAGGAGAAAAAGAAAGGAATTGGATGAGTTGAAACAAGGACCGATGTCAGCTAGAGAATACCAGATCAAATTTGATGAGTTAGCACGTCATTCACCCATGCTTGAAATGTGTGAAGACGAACGGATCCTAAAGTTTTGGTGTGGACTTCGCCTTGATATTCAACATAGACTCTCTTCTTGTCGACCATCCACTATCCGCGAGATGGTAGAAGTCATATCTCGCATGGAAGACTTACATCACGATATGAAATTGAGCGGGGAGAATTTACGTGAAAATGACAAGGATGGGCAACAGATTGTGATGCCTTATTCATTAACTTATAATGGTTCCCTACCATTGAAAGCAATGCATGAGACTACAATAAGTTCTACTACAAATGGACCAAGAGGAAGTAGCAGGCCTCGACGATGCTATACATGTGGCCAAAGAGGTCATAGTCAAGTTGAATGCCCGCAGTGAGTCAATAATATTATTGTTAGAGCACTATATGAGAGTATTCACATGTCGATGAAAAGGAACAAAAAAAATACTCAAGGCATGCGATTGATGTAATGACTCTTATGACTATTCAATGTTCTTGTAATTCTAAATGAAAAAAAATGTTAGATAATGTTTTATCTATATGAACATAAATTATGTTCTTCTTGAATTTGTTGATAATATAGATCATGTCCACAAGAAAATATGACATATGGATTATATGATTCTGATGGTTATAGTTGTGACGATGCTAGTGTCTTAGTTTTTTTTTAATAATCGAACAAGTTAAAAGATTGATAAGTATCAAATCTTAGTTATGTAATATTGAGACTCGTATCAAGTAGAACATGCTAATTCGTAAGACAAGCTTAAGGACTGAAAGATATGGTTTGATTCTTTTTAAGATTGTTATCGCTGACTGCGATAACACCATTCCTTTTGCTTGTACTCATTGAGGGTGATATAATTTTTTTTTTGATATTCTTATCATTGAGGGATGACTATAATCCACTTAAAGTTGTTATCACCAATTGCGATAAAAAAGGATCCTATCAAGATGATTATCACTCTCGTGATAAGTAGAGCATGGATATGGATCCATCTCCTGAGTAACAAGGGGATGCTTTAAGAGTGTTATCACTAAAGGTGATAACCACAATCCTTAAAGATTGTTATCGTTGACCTCAATAACAAATATCCTATTAAGATTGTTATCACTCTCATGATAAATGGAATGCAGATGCGGGTGAACCTTTTGAAGAAACATGAAGCACTCTCTTAAGATTGTTATCATTGAAGGTGATATAACTCTAAATTTTTATATTCTTATCATCGATTGATGATTTTGATCCTCTTTAATTTGTTATCACCGACCGCAATAAAAGGTCCTATCAAGATGGTTATCACTCTTGTGATGCGTAGAAATTAGATATTTTATCCATTTTCAGGAGTAATAAGGAGGATACTTTAAGAGTGTATCACCGAAGATGATAACTGTAATCCCTAAAGATTGTTACCGTTGACCACGATAACAAAGGTCCTATTAAGATTGTTATCACTCTCGTGATAAGTGAAATGTAGATGCATGTACATCTTTTGAAGAAATTTGAACTCTCTTAAGATGTCGAAGGTGTCAACTGTAATTTCTTAAAATTAGTTGTCGTTGGCAGTGATAACAAATGTTCTATTAAGATTATTATCACTCATGTGATAAGTAGATTGCATATGCGAGTGCATCTCTAGGAGTAGGAAGAGTTCTTTTAAGATTGTTATCGCCCTTAAGCTAAGAAAGATGCATATTATGATTGTTTTTCTTTTCAAAAGTTATAACCTTAAGGTATGTAGAAAGCCTTTCGCATATCGTAATAGACACATGTCCTACCCCAATAATATCTTTACATGATGTAATGGATATTAGGTATGATATCGTGGATGTATACAACATATGATATGAATAGACAGAGAATACTACCAATACCGATTCCTGAAGTCTCGAGGACGAGACTTGTTTTAAGATTGTTATGATGTGAAACCCCTGGTTTTAGCCCCACAACTTGGTCAAGTTGATGATAATCAAATAGTTGTGGTTCAATAAGAAATTTATGAAAAATCCAATTTCGATCTGATTGTAGCATATTATGACTTGTTGGATGCGTATCATCGTCAGGATTCCAACGCATCTGAAATTTTGTAAATCGGATATCGGATGAGTGAAATATGATCATTTTAGTGAGGATGGGTCAAATCTGAAATGGTTATACGGGATTGGGCAAGATCCATCTAAGAGATCCGCCCAAGTATGATTTTTGATATATAAAAGGACACATGGGCTGCTCTCTCCTCCCACTTGCAAACCCTAGCCACCACTTACCATCCCCCACCTCTCAAGATCGCTGGAACTCCGACGGAGCATTGGCGGAGTTGGTTGTCCTCTATTATTTTTGTGGGAAAGTTTTCCCTCGACATCCTCTACACGGATCTAGCACTAGAAATGTAAGATCATCTCTCTCGCTTCTTGTATTTCAAGATTTTATTGTGGGTTAGATCTAAATAAGGGATTATTTTGATTTAGAGGAATTTCGTGATCATGATGAAACGTGAAACTACTTAGAACGGAGGCATGACATTGAATGCACGAACAACTTATAGGTACGGTCCTCTACCCCCTTTTTGTTTGCGATTTTCTCGTCGTGCTTGCATCCCATGGACATTCGTGTCCCTCTTGCTGGATTGGGTTTCCCCTTTTTGTGTGGAGATTGATGGCTGTTCATATTCCTAAAGATATAAAAAAAATAAAGGATGGGATGGCTATTATTGCGGATTATATTTTTTATGATAAGAAAAAGCACGTAAGGATTTTTGCACAAGAATGTATATATTTAATGAAATTATATCTCTTTTTAATGTTTTGTTCATAGGTTCTTGATCTTATTAGAATGATTACTGGTATATTAATAGGACTTGTTGTGAGATGATTTTTTTTAATAGGATTGTAAGTGTCATATCAGCATATGCTCGTGTACACCTCGTATTAAAGCAGGTGGATTATTTATCATTCTATGGACAGTGCATATGTTCCCATTTGACTTGTTGCACTAATTTCCATAATTTAAACCGAATATGATTTTTTTTTCATTGGCAGGAACTAAGAGATAAAGGAATCCTTTTAACTACTCTTTAACTTGATAAATTTTGAATTTGAACTTGGTCATCGTTGCTATAATGATATTTCTATAATGTGGTCGCATATCATGTAACATAAAATGGAATACACAACGATTGGTTTCTCCTTCGTACGTTTAAGTACTTTTACTTAAATGCTCATAAACTATTAGTTACAATTACTTAAATATGCATGATCTAGTCCACGCCGTTACGCTATCATGAATATCCTAAAGCCCCCTATTTCTTACGTAGTAAACTATATCATGAAATCAATATCCTATTATGTTAAATATATATAGATCTCCATGATTCATGGAATAGTTGATTAGTGCTAGATTAGAATACCAAGCATTAAATGCGATTAATTACAGACAATATATAAATGTGTAATAAGGGTGTGCCGTTACTTGCATTATTGTTCTTTTCCATCGTAAATCATCTATTCGTATATATCAATTTCAATTTTGTTTAGGTCAATTCATATACTAGTTATAAAATATTTACAATTAGGATAGACTATAGAGTACAATTATCCTCTTACAATTAACCCTATATTAGGTAAATAAGATGATTCAATAATTTTGATCCTTGGTGTTTCTTCCTTAACAATTAATTATGAAAATTATAACTATACATCAATATTGGGAGATTTATAGAGTTGTTTTTTTTATAAAGGAAATTTATCGTTATGGAAAATCTTCTATAAAAAAAAGAGAGAAACAAAAATGTTACTAATGTTTTAAATCTAGGAATGGAAACATATCCTTCTATTTATTATCTAATAAATCAATTTGTATCTACTGTGTTCTGCTTGAAATGGTCATGAAATTTAATATGGCAATAGCTACAAGACTTTATAATTTCAATGCTTAATGTATAAACTTAAATTGATTCATGTTGTAGGTTATTAGACCTTTTAAATAACGGCATCATACACTCTAATATTTGTAACGTTAGTTAGTAGGAATTTAGGATAGTAAGTAACAGATTATCCGTTGCTAATAGGTAATATTGAGGATGTCAACGGAGATATATGCACTGGAAGCCAACCTCTTATACGACCTTACATCTTTAGGAAAAAAAATAACATTCATGAGGTTCCAAATTAAGCATTTACAAAATTGTTGTAAGAATCTTCTCTTAAGTGGGTGAACGATTTTATTTTTTCACGGGTATCATCTGCAATCTCGAGTAGTATATGCACTTAAAATGCCAATAAAATTTAAATCAATCATTAACAACATCTTCATTCACGTAAGAGGATGCGCCAATCTCAACCACAATAACCCCTATATTCTGTAGAACTATATAGATGTAATTAGCCTAGTTCTTATTTCATGGTTCCTTTCACATAACAAAGTATTCCTTGTATCAAAAGTTGAGGAAATGGATTATATTTTGAGAGTCGTTGATGGTATAAGTATTGAGAGTTTTTCCTATAAAATTGTATGTTAATGCCAAATATTTATATCCCTAACAAGTTACTAGTGTTGATAATTATCCCCTGGGAGAGATTTCTCGATGAGTCATAGTGAGAACAAAATATGGAATGGTAGTGATGTAGTTAAACGAAATTATGTTGAAAACCACCTTATCGGTTTTTGTTCGCACATGTTATACTTAGAGAAGTTAGTATACCCGAGAGTGGGGCGCAACTCTCGTGGTCCCGGTGAGTCTAGATGGTGTGTTAGCTCTAGTTCCGCGAGTCTGTCGGTGTGTTCCGCGACTCTGTCGTTGAGCGTAGTGCTATGGGTACAGTCGGTGTGTCCGCGTCCCTAGTACGACACTCGTCGAAGACTCGTACTTTGTCATAAGGGTGTATCCGGTGCGATCCCGTTTGGCCGCGGTGTACTCGTTCCCGGGTATTCCCCTCGTGGCGGGTAAGCTGGGGTATATGGGCTGAAGTTGGAGTTGGGGTTTGTTGGCTTGTGTCAGTTGCTCCAGTGCACATGTTGTGACTGTTGAGTTTGGTTATTAATGTTTGAACTCCATAACTAAATGATGGCAAGATCTCTTGAATAGTATATTTATGTGCACAGACGCTCCTTTTATAGCTGTCCACTCTATTAAGAATAGGAGGCTTGTCCTCTTTCCTTTATTTCCACATGAAATCGATTTGAATTAAATTAAGTATGTTAAAGATTATTTGCAACATATTTAATTTATTTTAAATTGATTATTTGTTTTTTTCAAATTTATGCAACAAAATTATGGTTATTTATTGAAAGCACAAAATAATCTGCACCACTGACTATTGTGTGCACATGGATTGAGATATATGGACATCCAATTTGTTATAAAAGAAAGGCAGGTCTTTGCTCTTTCTTTACAATAATTGCAAGAGTAATAACTCTTCCTCTCTCTATTCTCATACAACCCTCTCTCTCTCTCTCAATATTGTGGCTGTCCACCATATTGACCAAAAGAGCCTCATAGTCGTCACGACGCTAGCGTGCTACCGGATATACTATTTGTCGATCTCCACCATCTTCGGTGCATCTTGCTCGTAAGGAAGGTTATCGATTTCGTGTGACAAAATCAAGAGACTCCACGCTCAGATCTTCAACTCGAATTGTGAGAAGCATGCATCTCATCCACGTGCCCAGAAGTGTATACTTCGTCGGATCAAACTTCAGAAAGGATGCCTCTTCACCTAGAGACAGACGCGACCGCATAAACACTTCATGAGGTAATCCTATTACTTTTTTGTGATCTTGATGAAATGATATGAGAAGGTTATGCATCTTCTGATGTTCTCTACACAAAAAATGAAATCAAGACAGATGAGGAGTACGACTTTGAACAAAACAAGTTTGTAGCTTCATCAGATAGTTTGTTGATAAAAATGTTACAATCATATTCAAGATGAAAGTCAAGCTTGAAGCCTATGATTGAGTTGGAAAATCTATATGCATCTAAGATGGGAAGTAACAATGTATTTCTTCTCAAGAGACTGGTGATCTTGAGGTCAAGGAAGGAAGTTTTGTACTTGATTTTCTGAATAATTTCCAAGGAATCACTGGTTAGTTGTCGAGTATTGGCATCGAGTTTGAAGATGAGATTTTGGGATCGGTGTTGCTTTCTACTTTGCTAGATTCTTGGGAGACTTCTAGAGTCTCACTCACAAACTCTGCAACTAATGCGATAATTTTTTTAGAGATTGTTAAGACATGCATTCTCAATAAGGAGAGAATATTTTTTTAGAGTTGCTAAGCCATGCATTCTCAATAAGGAGATGCGAAGAAAATCCCAAGGCAACTCATCACATTCAGATATTCTTGTTACATAGAACGCATGGATGAGCTGATCCAAAATTGACATGATAAAGACATTAGTCGAATCAAGTCAATGTCCAGATACAAGAACATTGAGTGCCACTATTGCAAAAAAGAAAGACACATAAATAAGTATTTCTTCAAACTCAAGAGAGATAACAGAAATGGAGGAAACACACAAGAGAAGAACAAAAATGTTTCTTTCGCTGCACTCCATGAACTCCTCATGTCTGTGATGAGGAGATGGTGAATGTCATTTATGATAGTACTTATTGGATAATGGTTCAACACCACATTTTACATCTCATAAAAATTCCTTTTCTTCATATACATCTAGTGATTTGGGCACATTATAGATATATGATAGTTCTTTGTCTCAAGTTGTTGGCGTTGAAAATGTTATGCTAAAAATTGACAATGGAGTATTGTGATGCTCATTGATATGAGATATGCATCAGATATGCATTTGAACCTCAATTCTGTAGGGAAAGCTTGATGATAAAGGATAGTAAAATACCTTTAGTGGTGAGAAATGGAATCTTACATGAAGTTACTTGGTTATTTCCCTAGACAAGAAGTGCATCAATAACATTTACATGATGAATGCATTAATTTCCCACGATGTGATACATATGACTCACGATGCCAACTCTATTGAGTTATGTCATCAAAGATTAGACCACATGAGTGAAAATGTGTCACATCGCTTGGTGAGGAAGAACCGTTTGGTAGATGTGAAGAAATAAAAGTTGAAAAGATGCACTCATTTCTTGGCTAGGATGCAGTCAAGAGACTCTGTCAACAATCGTCCACCCTCATAGAAGATGCGAGCATTGGAGTTTGGTCACACTGATGTTTGTGGCCTTTTGAAAATAAATTCTCTCAGTAGCACACTTTATTATATTACACTTACTGATAACTTTGAAGTGAGGATTGACATCACACATCACAGAAACACAGAAAATATGAATCAAATTCAGAAAAGGTGCTTAGTATATGAGCTTCAATGAAATTATAAAACAAAAAAATTCATTGCAAATGTTAAATTATGTAATAACAGCAACTATTTCCATATCATTTCATAAGATCACAATGCACGAGTTTCTAAAATTTAGATACCTCTTGATTAAGTGTGATCCGATGATCACTTGCACTTACGGACACGACGATCACTCGTGCTACTTCTACCGAACATAGTTGTTCTCCACCAAGTTGTCCACACCAAAAGAAATATAGAATGATCTCTATATCGTAATTTTGTCTCACAAAATTAAGACCTTCTCCATGGGCACATAGCATGAGGAAGAAGACGAATTCTCTCACAATTGGTCGAGCCAATGGAGATGGATGAATAAGCAATTGTTAGTCATGTGAGCTCGGGACGAACCATTTCTACAATAAATGTTATTATAATCTTTGATATATCAATAAAGATTATTAGTTTATTTCACTCCCTGCCTAATATTAATGAATGAATTCTCTTATAAGGTCCCTTAGTACAATTAGGATTATGTACCATGGTCATCTTAATAATTATACAAATGTTGATTCAATGGTTGAATCATAGAGGTTGGTGCTTGGATGATATCCAAAGAGTTAGATTGAGGACTCATCAAGCACTGTCAAATGATTGTTGAGAGATGATAAAGGATGATATCATACTGACCTCTTGATGCAGATCCTCTATGTAGGAATAGAGATTCGGAGGTGTCAGAAAAGTTAGGTCAAAGAGTTGACTTAACGAGATCGAGATAACCAAGATCTATGTTGTATGCTTTGGTGATATAAGCATGCATCCTCTGGTTGGAGATAAATGTATTACTATATATATATAAGTATGTACATTATAAAGACCATTAAATTGATGACCTAATCAAGGTCTATACACCGACGAGCTGGTTTGCATACGAAGGCATGTGACTAAAACGATTTCTCATAGGGATGATACAAGTTCATTACTGAACCGGAAGGCATGAGCTCACTCATGAGATATTGGGATCAAATTCCATGCATGATCATCTTACTTTGGAAGCTTGACTGAATTTATATGTATGGTATATACTTTTGGAAAGTATATGATCGATACCAACTCCTAATGATCAAATGAGAAACGTAATGATAAAACCCTGAAGAAGACAACTCAAATATGATCTAAAACTTTGAATTTATTCTAGATCTTCCAGTATGCATGATGTACTGGTATTAGGAATATGCGAGGGTGATGTGATCACAAACGATTGTATAGCCATTACACTTACATTCCGAGAGTGATGAAATATGTTTGGATTTTAATGACTCCTCTCAGTAGACTAGTAATCCAATCTTAGTCCACATGTTGTACATTAATCTGAATGTGATTCATGTGCAATGAGAAGATTAGATTCACAGTATGATTTAGTCAAACATCTTTTAGAGGTCTCTGAGATCTGGATTTGAGATATGATCTCAATTCAAGTCAATATACATGGAATGTACAATCTCCCCATCTTTATCTCCAAGTATCTACAGAGAAAGTATATTATTCTTAAAAGAGTTCAAGAATAGTTCCATTATTGATAATATGTCTAATTATTGACAAATTGATGATAATATGTGATTTAATTATAATAAATAATTTAAATATCATTCATATTATTTAGAGATATGAGAATAATCATCCAAGTTAATATATGATTTAATTATCATGGATATGACTAATGTCGATATCACTATCCATACTAATCATAAATATTATAATTGTGATTTATAATATATTGGAGAGATTTAATTGTAAATAATTTTTACAAATTAAATGTTAATGTGAACTGGATTCACAATGAACAATTAATTATAAATGCAATTTACATTTTATATTGAATGTATGAATGTGATTCATAATTGTTAATGATATGATTGAAATTATCACAAAATAATTTGGAATTATTTTGGTGAATAATTTTGCAACAAAAGTTATTGCACTTGTGAAATATTTAGAGAGATATGGGATCTCTCAATTAAAGAAGAAGAGAGCCATCTTTCTCTTTAAGAGGGAGGACGACCATGAAGTTCGACTCCTTATATGGCCGTCCACTCTATTAAGAGTGGGATGCTTGTCCTCTTTGTTGGATATTAAGAATCCTCAAGCACATCACGGAAGCGTGACGATCGCATCTCATGCGATCGGACCGACTAGTCGCACTAGTCGCAAGGTGCAGCGGAATTTAAAAAATTTTAAACGATGAAACCACATGATCACAAGAACATTTCTTGGATCGTTTCATCAAACCACAAAGTATTAGGAATACCTCTCGAAGCGTGGTTGCGATCACGAGATCTCTAAAGCAAGAGATCCTCCTGTCTCAAGTCCGATCCACGGAGGCAGCACTTGCGGGCGCGATGATGAGACACGTGACTCCCGCAATCCTCGACGAAGATCCAAGCCTCGAATCTCCTGATTTCGTCCAACGAAATCCTTCATCTTCCTCTAGAGCAAGAAACCCCAAAGAAGAAGGAGATCCTCGAGTAGTCGATGGCGAAGGCGAGAACTTCTCTCTTTCTCAACAAAGGTGGTCGGCCACCTTGTAGAGAGGGAGAGAGAGAGAGGACGAGAATGAGAGGGAGAGAGAAGTAGAGTAGGCGTGTACTTGATGTACATTTCAAGGGCTAGGGTCGCCCTCCTTATATATTAGTTTGGGATCCAATGGATCTCAATCCATGGCTCATATGGATCCAACAACTATTGTTATCCAAGTGTCAATCAACGGCCATGATTGTTGTTGATTAAAAACCAACAACATTAATTTATATTAAATTAAATATATGTTGAATTATTATCAACATAATTTAATTAACATAAATTAATTATTAAGAGATAACAAGATAACAAAATAAGAGAGACAACAAACCACCCTAAAAAATAGGGGGTGTCACTTATGACTAAGTCAAAGGTGACGCCACCTCATTTTGGTGGTGTTTTTGTCTCCTTTTTATTTTATCTCATTATTTCTTAATTAATTGCAATAACTATTATTGCAATAATATCCACCAAATTAATTCCAAATTAATTTGTGAATAGTTCAATCATGCCAATTGAAAAATACGTGAATCATATTCACATCCCACACTAATTTGTAAATTACATTTCCAATTAATTAACAAATGTGGACCAATCCACATTAATAATTAACAAATGCTATTTACAATGTTCCTCTCTCTCTGATATATTATAAATCCCATTTATAATATACACAGATATTCTGGATAGCACTATCCATGATCTGCTTATCCTTGATAATTAAATCCCATTTAATTATCTTGGATAATCATTCTCACAATATGAATCTTATTCATATTATACTTGATAATTAAATCTCATTTAGTTATCTTGGACAATCATTTTCACAATATGAATCTTATTCATATTATACTTGATAATTAAATCTCATTTAATCATCAAGACCTTCTTGCTTGGATACTAAATTCATCACAGGAATTATTCTTGAACTCCTTCAAGAATAATGAGCCTTCTCCGCAGATACTTGGAGATAAGGACAGGGCGATTGTATTGTTCCACGTATAGTGACTTGGATGTTGAGATCTCATCTCAAATCCAGATCTAACGGACCTCCCACAGATGCTTGATTAAATCAAGTCCGTATACTTAATCTTCCCATTGCATCTGAATCACATTCAGATCAATGTCCAACACTTGGACTAAGATCAAGTTACTTCTCTACTGAGAGGAGTCACTAAAATCCAGACCTGTTTCATCACTCCCTCAGACTGGAAGTGTCATGGTTATACAATCGTTTATGATCACATCACCCTCAGGTATTCCCAATACCTGCACATCCTGCATACTGGAAGACCAATAATCAACCTGAAGATGAAGATCAATTTTACACTGTCTTCTTCTGAGTTTGATCACCAAGTTTCTCAATCTTGGTCATTGGGATTTGGTATCGATCATATGCTTTCCCAAAGCATATATCATACCTTCAAATTCTTGTCATGCTTCCAAAGCACGACGACCATGCATAGAATTTGATCGGTCCCAATACCTCATGAGTGAGCTCATGTCTTCCGATTCATAGGCGAACCTGTATGATCCCTTTAAGAGATCGTATTATACTCATATGCCCTTACATGCACACCAGCTCGCCGGTGTATAGACTTTAGTTAGGTCATCAACCTAATGGTCTGCCAAATGTACATACTCAGACATATAGTAACACATCTGTCTCTGGTCAGAGGATGTGTGCCTATGCTGTGACAGTATTCAACATAGGACTTAGGTTATCTCGATCTTGCTAAGTCAATCCTTTGACTTAACTAATCTGACACCTCCGAATCACTATTCCCATGCAGAGGACCTGCATCAAGAGGTCGGTCAGATATCAGCCTATGTGAGAAAGGATTGCCATCTCCTACTCAGGCTGGATATCATCTCTTAATAATCATTTGATGGTGCTTGATGAGTCCTCTATCTAACCCATTAGATATTCATCCAAACACTAACCTCTATGATTCATTTAATGAATCAACAGCTATATGATTATCAAGACGGCCATGGTACATAACCCTAATTGTACAGAGGGACCTATTATGCAAATTATTTATTCTTCATTTCAGATCAGGGAATGATATATGCAATAACATTCATTGCATAATGGCTCGCCGTGGGATCGCATGTCCAACAATCTCCCACTAGCCCAAAGAGTCATTAAAGGGATAATCATTTAAACCCACACTCATGTGATAATCATAGGTTATTTAGAAAATAGCTAGGTAAACTGATCAGTCACTCTATTCCCGAGAGACTACGCCAAGTCCTTTTACGGCACTTGCATATCCCCAGTAACAGTGCTCGCATCTAATGCGAATGTTGCATCTAATGCAACCAATACTCAATCTTGTCAGTCATAGTGTCCTTGACACTACATCTCAAAAATTATTATTATAACCAGTATGTAATTTCTATTATCCTTATAAGAATACCCTTATCCCTGGAGATCTCTATCTCCTAAGGTATTCGTAGTTAAGATCTTTTAGATCTCCATCTATAAAGTCTTAATTTCTTCAAGATAAGACTTAGAGATCACTATCTCTAAAGCCTTGTCATCTTTGAAGATATTATTATTACTGCAATTAAGTATTCTATCTCCATAGTAGGATTAGTAACAGTTTACTACTCCCACTGCATGGCAGATATCTGGCTTTTGTACACATCTAGCATACTTTCAGCTTCTCGTAACTGATGCACAAAAGGGCAACCAGTTTTAGCATTCACTTCCTCAACTCTTTGAGTTGCTATCCCTTTAGATAGGCCAATACCAAATCTTAAGGGAAGGAAGCCTTTCTTGGAATTTCCATAAAATGGAACATGTCCAAGGTGTACTACAAATGTGACAGTCCCAATACCCTCTTTTCTTTGCTTCTGAACACCTTCAGAACTAAGATCCAAGAGGCATATTTTGAGATCATATCTCAAGGTATGGAATAGCCATATCATAAAACACTTATTATCATCCTTATATCATTCCAAATGATTAGGATATTATCTACATTTAGCACGATGAACACAATGTCACTTCCACTAAGCTTCACATGGTTCATCAAGATTCTATATGAAATCATAACAATTATAATTTCATCAAATCTTATGTTCCAACAACAAAAAGCTTATTTGAGTCTATAGATGGATTTCTTTAGCTTTCACACCTTACTTTCCCCAATCATGAAGCCCTGGGGCTACTTCATGTGAAAATCCTCAGAGAGGTATTCTTAGAGGAATGCAATCTTGACTTACATCTTGAAGATTCCATAGTCAAATTCTGTAGTTAGGGTTAACAATATTCTGATGGGTTTAAGCATGGTCACTGAAAAGCAAGCCTCATCGCAAGCGATGTCTTCTCTTAGGTGTGTAGCTCATGGCTACGAACCGTGCTTTGAAGGTTTCTACCTTCTCATCAGGTTCCCTCTTTCTCTTGAAGATTCATTTACACCTTAATGGGTCTAACCCTTATAGGCGGATCCTCGAGGGTCCATATACAATATTTGTATATGAAGTCTACTTTAGACTTTCATTGCTAACATCCATCTTTCCATATCATGATCCTCAGGAGCTTCGTCACATGAAGTCCGATCATTGTTAGACTTAACTGACACATGGAATACATCTTCAAATTCATTTGAAGAAGTGTAAGTGTTTCATTTTTTAATTGTCCTTTTAGTTCCCGATTTCAGGAGCCTCATTATCTTCTCAAGATCAAATGAGTTCCTATAATTCATTTTTGTCTTGATTCTCAAGAGTCTCAATCCCTAAGAATCACATTCTCAGAGATGAGATCTTTTAAGAATCTCAAGGTTATAAAGTAGGTATCCAATACCATCCTTTAATTTCTTAATGAAGTAGCACTCTCAAGTGCTAGATTCCAGCTTACATGCATGGAACCTTATTAAGGATATATAGATTGTAGTCTCTACTACACATATATACCTGTAAACTAAGGGATAATTATGCTAAAATTAATCATTGATCAAATCATGTCATACATGATCCGATTGTATCTCCCTACAACTCCATTGAGTTTAATTTATCAGGAGGATTGAGATAGAAATGATATTCATATCTCCATAAGGTATTCTTTGAATTCATCTAATAGGTACTTGCTACCTTGGTTAGATCAAATTCATTTAATCTTCCTTCAAACTTTGGTTCCAAAGCAAAATTGTGAAATCTTTAAACATTTCAAAGGTTTCTCAGGTGAAGAGAAGAATTATCATATCATACATAATCATCAATAGATATCACATATCCATAATGTTCACTATGATATAGATGATCCACATACATCAATATGTATGAGATCTTGAATACCTTGACATCTTACACCTTTCCCAAAAGAAGGGTGTATTGGACATTTTACGTTGAGTACAATGTTCATAAGTATGTAAGATTTGAAATTTTAGACATTCTAAAGTTTCATCTCTTACTTGTCTATTGATCAAATCAACAGGCATATGTCCAAAATTTGATGCTAAATCATTGTCAAATGATCTTTATCCTCCTATTGATCTTATAAGGTTTAACTTTCAGTATTAGAAATCTTAATGAACCATTCATTAATTTTCTAATTTTGTGGAGTCCACTAGATGTTAGATTACTATCTAAAATATATCCATCATATCTCTTTATGATAGTTCTATCTCAGAATTCATGTTTATTTCCAACATTTAGAAATAAACAATGAGTGTATTCTAAAATCTAGGTCATAGAGTCATTCTCTAAGACTAAGGCTCTCCTATTGAATTAAGAAGTCTATCAATCCATCAGAGATTGTTGCAACAATTGCATCAATATCCATGTGGATAACTATAAACCTTAAGATCAACTTTTTCCAGTCTTCTAAAACATGTGCAACACATTGCAAGTGTTGTTAGAAGATTGAGATATAATTATTAGACTTTATCTTATCAAATAAGCAAGTCAATTTCAATGATCAAATGTAGATTTAGATTATTATGATGCACTATCTGAGTCCTTCTCTAAGGATTCTAGACAGACTTGATAGTCATACTATCAACACATCAACTTATTGTAGTATAGGCATTCATCCAACTCACTGGATGTCATATGGAAGTCATAGAAGTATGATCTACTCTTTGACTATCCTTCTCATCTTGGGTCTGACTCATGCTTCCACTGTTCTCCCTTTATCTATAAACAATCACTGCTTAAGACTAGGATCTCTTATGTTAAATTCAAAAGAATTCAATGTAAGAGCATTTCAACATTTATACATGCTTCATTAAATTCATACAATATGAATATTATGAAGCTTCATGAATGACTAGAGTATAGACAGTAGAATGATGACACTCTTCATGTCTACATCCATCTAGACTCCTAAAACATTGGTTCAGGTAGGTATTCAAATATTTTGAATACATCATCTCTTTCGAGCCATCATTCTGCATAATGCAGAGAACCATGTCATTCATGATTAAATGTCCAGAGCACATATGTATGCCAGAACATCTTCTTAGATTTTATAAGGATTATTTGACAATTGCGATCATCATCGACATGTCACTTCCAAAGTACACTCGATGAAAGATCAAGACTATAGAGACATACGAACCCTAAGGTGATGTCTTATTGTCTTATTTAGTTGCCACTCCTCATTATGTTGAGGAAGCTTGTACATTGCAACCACATACATTATGTGTCCAATTGCAAGTACAATATCTAAATCATGAGTCCAATCCATGATATTTTACTGGTTATTATTGAGTATAACATTAAGTGGGTTTAATGAAGGATTATCTAAAATAAGAAATTTGCATAAGGGTATATATATATTGTATATACATGTTTTACTTTGATTTAGGAATTTTTATATCAAAGTTGTCTTGCCTTGTCAACAATGAAAGTTCATTCCCTTAGTCACTTTCAATGTAAGAGACATTCTTACCATTATATCTCTAGCAAGATCTGGGATCTCCTTCCCTATCTTTTTCACATCCCAATAATATGAGAACCTGTGACTCCGATAAAAAGAAGCGGGAACACATTCCACCTTGCAAGTCCAACTTGCATTTCCCAATTCGGTCTTTAATACCCGGGTCCACCATCCCTAAGGTGATGTTGACCTGTCATTAATTGAACCAACCGTCAACATGCTTAATACTCGCTATACGCAATCCAATATCGCCTCAATAATATGAGGACACGATATTGAGGTCACTACGTATATGACCTTACTCTTTCGAGAAGCAAAGAACCCGATCCAAATAATTGTATATAGGATCTATCACTTCGGACATGCGTCTTCTATATACAACTTTTGGCGATGAAATTATTTGCCTTTACGGGAGATCATGGATGTCACTTATGTGATCCTCCACCTCTTATTCAAATTGAAATAATTAGTTATCGTGAATCATATTCACATAATTAATTCTTCCAAGAGAAATACACATCTATTCATAATAGAGTGTTTTAATAGGATATAATTAATTTAATCACATTAAATTAATTATCAATCCAATAACCAATCAACAAACTTTGAATTTTACTTGAATAGTAGGTATAATTTCATAGTATGTATTATTTAAATTTTAATAGTTAGAAAAATACACTATGATTTCTCCGGCATTATCGAGTCCCTACCCGCTGTCATGGCCAGTACCGGCAAGAGTGGGACGGACCACATACGTTGCAACCCGCTACCCCAATGCTCTCCGACTAGACACCATATCTACCTCAAGAAAGGATAGTGCCAGATAGATCATCATGTACTTTGAGATGCTCATCGGTCTTTCAACCGAAATTATACCATATAATATACATCAAAACAATCTTGATTATATTATAAGGAGATTTGCTAAAGGAATCCACAATCCTATTCAAGCAAGAGGGTTTTGCATGTAAAAGTTATCCTACCACTATTGTAGGATGACCTAGGGTTTTGCATGAAAACAATGTTTGTTGATGATTTTAAATTAACCAATGATCAAGATCAACTATCTTATCATTATGGTTTAGTGGGATGTCATTCAAGGAATTGATTATCATCTTTAAATATTTCACAAATATTTATCAATAACCAATTTCAGAAAATTAACAATTAATTTCCATCAACATGTTTGAATGACTATCACAAGGTTCAAGATCAAGTTTTTGTCAATTTCCAGCAGTGGCCCCCAATCACTAAAATTAACTTATCTTGATAAATGTAAATCCAAAATTCGCAAAAGCAGTTTCCTAATATTGCTAACTTGATTTAGAACAGAACCCAAGTGATAATTCACGCATTTCGAGGCATGTCAAAACCGTAATTAACAAATTAATCACGTTCAGTTTTGATGTTCCCGCAACAGTGAATACATGCTTATTCAAAAGACCATATCTTGAGCAAATTAAATCCAAATTTAGTAAACTCAGATCCTATGGTTTCTTTGTTTAACGGGGAACAAAATCCAATTTAATATTTCGTGTTTAAACAACTTAAACAGTGCCGAAAAAATCAATTAGACAGAGGTGCGAAAATTCAAATGCGATAAAATTTTCGCGACTCTTTCAAACCCAAGTCATCCTTGGTTCATGGATCATATCCAAAACCCTTTTCAACCTGGCTCTGATACCACTTGTTGGATATTGAGAATCTTCAAGCGCATCACGGAAGCGTGACGATCACATCTCATGCGATCGGGGCGACTAGTCGCACTAGTCGCAAGGTGCAGCGGAATTTAAAAAAATTTAAACGATGAAACCACATGATCACAAGAACATTTCTTGGATCATTTTATCAAACCACAAAGTATTAGGAATACCTCTCGAAGTGTGATTGCGATCACGAGATCTCTAAAGCAAGAGATCCTCCTGTCTCAAGTCCGATCTGCGGGGACAGCACTTGCGGGTGCGATGATGAGACGCGTGACTCCAGCAATCCTTGACGAAGATCCAAGCCTTGAATCTCCTGATTTCGTCCAACGAAATCCGTCATCTTCCTCTAGAGAAAGCATCCCCAAAGAAGAAGGAGATTCTTGAGTAGTCGATGGCGAAGGCAAGAACTTCTCTCTTTCTCAACAAAGGTGGTCGGCCACCTTGTAAAGAGGGAGAGAGAGAGGACGAGAATGAGAGGGAGAGAGAAGTAGAGTAGGCATCTGCTTGATGTATATTTCAAGGGCTAGGGTTGACCTCCTTATATATTAGTTTGGGATCCAATGGATCTCAATCCATGGCTCATATGGATCCAACGGCTACTGTTATCCAAGTGTCAATCAACGACCATGATTGTTGTTGGTTAAAAACCAACAATATTAATTTATATTAAATTAAATATATGTTGAATTATTATCAACACAATTTAATTAACATAAATTAATTATTAAGAAATAACAAGATAACAAAATAAGAGAGACAACAAACCACCCTAAAAAATAGGGGGTGTCACCTATGACTAAGTCATAGGTGACGCCACCTCATTTTGGTGGTGTTTTTGTCTCCTTTTTATTTTATCTCATTATTTCTTATTTAATTGCAATAACTATTATTGCAATAATATCCACCAATTTAATTCCAAATTAATTTCTGAATAGTTCAATCATGCCATTGAAAAATATGTGAATCATATTCACATCCCAAACTAATTTGTAAATTACATTTCCAATTAATTAACTAATATGGATCCAATCCACATTAATAATTAACAAATGCTATTTACAATGTTTCTCTCTCTCTGATATATTATAAATCACATTTATAATATACACAGATATTCTGGATAGCACTATCCATGATCTGCTTATCCTTGATAATTAAATCCCATTTAATTATCTTGGATAATCAATCTCACAATATGAATCTTATTCATATTATACTTAATAATTAAATCTTATTTAATTATCTTGGACAATCATTCTCACAATATGAATCTTATTCATATTATACTTGATAATTAAATCTCATTTTAATCATCAAGACCTTCTTGCTTGGATACTAAATTCATCACATGAATTATTCTTGAACTCCTCCAAGAATAATGAGCCTTCTCCGCAGATACTTGGAGATAAGGACAGGACAATTGTATTGTTCCACGTATAGTGACTTGGATATTGAGATCTCATCTCAAATCCAGATCTAACGGACCTCCCACAGATGCTTGATTAAATCAAGTCCGTATACTTAATCTTCCTATTGCATCTGAATCACATTCAGATCAATGTCCAACACTTGGACTAAGATCAAGTTACTTCTCTACTGAGAGGAGTCACTAAAATCTAGACCTGTTTCATCACTCCCTCAGACTAGAAGCGTCATGGTTATACAATCGTTTATGATCACATCACCCTCAGGTATTCCCAATACCTGCACATCCTGCATACTGGAAGACCAATAATCAACCTGAAGATGAAAATCAATTTTACACTGTCTTCTTCTGGGTTTGATCACCAAGTTTCTCAATCTTGGTCATTGGGATTTGGTATCGATCATATGCTTTCCCAAAGCATATATCATACCTTCAAATTCTTGTCATGCTTCTAAAGCACGACGACCATGCATGGAATTTGATCGGTCCCAATACCTCATGAGTGAGCTCATGTCTTCCGGTTCATAAGCGAACCTGTATGATCCCTTTGAGAGATCGTATTATACTCATATGCCCTTACATGCACACCAGCTCGTCGGTGTATAGACCTTGGTTAGGTCATCAACCTAATGGTCTGCCAAATGTACATACTCAGACATATAGTAACACATCTGTCTCTGGTTAGAGGATGTTTGCATATGCTGCGACAGTATTCAACATAGGACTTAGGTTATCAAGATCTTGCTAAGTCAATCCTTTGACTTAACTAATCTGACACCTCCGAATCACTATTCCCATGTAGAGGACCTGCATCAAGAGGTCGGTCAGATATCATGTGAGAAAGGATTGCCATCTCCTACTCAGGCTGGAGATCATCTCTTAATAATCATTTGACGATGCTTGATGAGTCCTCTATCTAACCCATTAGATATTCATCCAAACACCAACCTCTATGATTCATTTAATTAATCAACAGCTATATGATTATCAAGACGGCCATGGTACATAACCCTAATTGTACAAAGGGACCTATTATGCAAATTATGTATTCTTCATTTCAGATCAGGGAATGATATGTGCAATAACATTTATTGCATAATGGCTCGCCATGGGCTCGCATGTCCAACACTCTTTCCTTTATTTCCACATGAAATTGATTTAAATTAAATCAAGTATATTGAAGATTATTTGCAATATATTTAATTTTTTTAATTTATTATTTGTTGTTGAAAATATACGCAATAAAATCATTGTTATTGATTGAAAGCACAAAATAATCTACACCATTGACTATTGTGTGCACATGGATTGAGATCCATGGACATCCAATTTGTTATAAAAGAAAGGGAGGTCTTTGCTCTTTCTATACAACAATTGCAAGAGCAATAACTCTTGCTCTCGCTATTCTCATACAATCTCCCTCTCTCTCAATATTGTGGCCGTCCACCACATTGATCGAGAGAGCTCACAGTCGTCATGACGATGTCGTGCTGCCAAATCTACTATTTGTGGATCTCCACCCTCTTCGGTGCATCTTGCTCGTGAGAAAGGTCATCGATTTCTCCAGGTTCGGATCTTCAACTCGGATTGTGAGAAGCACACATCTCATCCACGCACCCACAAGTGCATACTTCGTCAGATCAGACTTCAGAAAGGATGCCTCTTCGCTTAGAGACATACACGATTACAGAAAATCTACATGAGGTAATCTTAATACTTGTTTGTGATCTTGATGAAATGATATGAGAAGTGTTCTCATATCATGTGGTTTCATCTATTTAAAAATTTTAAATGTCGCTGCCCCGTGCAACTAGTATGATTAGTCGCTCTTGATTGCATGTGATGCGATCTTCAAGTTTTTGTGATGTGCTAAGGCCCAAAGCCTAGCCTTCAAGTGGTATTAGAGGTAGTTTAAAGGTCTTGTATATGATGAAACCTTAAGGAAATAAGGTTTTGTATATCAGTTGCGCGGGGACTTATAGTTTTTGCATAAGATGCGAGATTTGAATTGTTTTTCACTAAAACGAAAAGCCTCTTTTTATGCACTATTTGAAAGTTTTTTCTGATAATAAAATGTAATTAGAATGTTTAAATATGACCCCAAAATAGTAGCTAATTATTGGCACCAAAGATGCATAACTTAAAATTCGAAAAGTTCCCGTAGTAACAATGTTTTTGCATGTATTCACGGATATGTAACAAATTAATGGTTGGTTACTGTTTTCTCGTTATGAAACATGAAATAAACACTTTAATTGAGTAGATAATTAAACCAACAAATCATTCAAATTTATTTCACATGATTCTGACTCCATTTACCCTAGATATTCTATATTTAGTGAAGATGGGTCGAATGATGACTGCATTATCAAAATTTCTTTCTTAACGTGTTTATCACTCAATGTAGATCAAGGAAATTATGAATTTACCACGACTAATATATGATTAATATTCATGAAAATATTTGATTAAACATCCTTTACTATTGAATTATTGTTCCATGACGAAAAAACCCTAGTTTAACCTACAATAGTTGTAGGTCAACTTTTACATCATTTACCATGGAATGATTGTTCCATGACGAAAAACCCTAGTTTAACCTACAATAGTTGTAGGTTGACTAGAAATTTAGGACCTTTAAAAATATTTTAAGATTTCTAAGATTTTTGAGTGATTACTATATATGTATCACGCCGGTCATCCAAGAGCATGTGATCGATAAAACCTCTTAATAGAATTTATACCAATTATATTATCTTGAATTGATTTGGTGATGGTGTCTAGGCTACGGATATGATTATGGGTTACTTAATTGGCACGCTACACCGCAGTAGAAGCGATCCATGTTAGCATAATCTGTCTGACCTGGTTTGTTCCATTTCAAGGATGGGTAGCATGAGAAGTCTCTATGTAATTTAATCAACTAATTAGAATAATACAATTGTACAATGTGAGGGTATATACTATATAATGATATCAAGCAAATCCTAATTATTTGTTGGTTGAATTAGATTGTTGATTATTTTAATATAACTAAATTAATTAAATCTAATTAAAACAAATACTCTATTATGAATAGACATGTAATTCCCTTGGAAGAATTAATTATTTGAATATGTATCATAATAATTAATTAAAAAGTAAATGAGATGTGAAGAAACATATAAATGACATCAATAGTCTCCCATCAAAGCAATGGGTTTCATCGACATGGATTGTATGCTGGAGATGCCTATCCGAAGTGATAGCTCCTACATACAAGTGCAGATGGATCAAGCTCTTTGCTTCTCGAAAGAGTAAGATCGTATGCGTAGTGACCCTAGTATTGATCCTCATATAATTAAGGCAGTATTGGATTGCACATAACGAGTTTTATTTATGGTGATAGTTGATTCAATGAACAACATGTGTTAAAGATCGAATTGGGAAATGCAAATTGGACTTGCAAGACAGAATGGGTTCCCGCTTCTTTTTACTGAAGTTACAATTTCTCATATAAGTGAGATGTAACAAAGGTAAAAACGAGATCCCAGATATTGCTAGAGATATAGCGGTAAGTATATCTCTTGCCTTGAAAGTTTAATAAGGGAATGCACTTTCAAAGTGAAAAGACATGATTAATTTGATTGAAAATCCTTACTTAAAGAATTTAAATTTGAATATATATATATATATTTATTTATATTTTCTAATAAGTGCATTCTTAATCTCAGATATAAAATCCATGAACCTGCTTAGTAGGCTTCTGGAGGTCAACCAGTTGACCGGATCATTAGATCTGTAATTTGGAGCATGTTCTCTTTGCGGAGCGCATCGGTTATGTTCTCATTGAGAATAAGCATACAAACCTTATGTCAATGGAAGAATTTAAATTTAATTTTTTTAATAAGTACCACTCGTTGATTCGATGTTATATTCCATGGTCTCTATTTAATGTGCTTCGGAAAAAACATATGGACATAGAGAATTCCCATGATATAATACAGAATCTAAAAGAGATGTTGGATGATGTGAACTGCATAGAGCGCAGTCGGAAACATGGGTTCTGAAGAGTCCGCCCCAATAGGTGAAGAAGAAGAGTCAAAGTGTTGATTCATCCTCTCAAGCTTCCACGCATCTGACATCCAATAAAAATGATTTTTGTCAATAATGAAAAGTCCAAGGCATTGGAAAAGAGATTGTCTAATTTATCTGAAAACCTTAGAGAAGGGTAAAGATAATGCTCTCGCATGTATAAAATCTATTTTTATCATTGAAACCAATTTTCTCGTAGGACAAGAAGGTATTTGGGTCATATATTATGGTGCTTATGTTTATGTATGCAATCTGTTATATCTAATTAAGGAGACTGTGAATCTTGATGTAGGGGAGATAGTCATCCATATGGTATTTGATGCAATTATTGCAGCAGTCGACGTCGGGACCTGTAGACTATCATTATCTAGTGGTGAGAGTCCTATTACTTAAAGAGTGCATTTATGTTCCAGAGGTTAGAAGGACCCTTATATCTATATCTAAGTTAGTTAAAAATGGATATTCATTCATGTTTTATGAGAAGCTTATCATAAGCCGTTATGATAAACATATTGCAGATGATATTCTGATTCTGGTGGACTCCATGAATTATGCATTAATGAATGTGTCATGAATGTAACACTCACTGATAGAAATCCTAAAAGAACCAGAAAGGATGGAAATCATTTGAAATGGCATCAAAGGCTTGATCATTTATCTGCTGATAGGATCAATAGATTGATAAAGGCTAGACCTTTAGGTTTTCTATAGGTCCAAACTTTACCTACCTGTGAACGTTGCATTCCAGGTAAAACGACCAGAGCATCCTTTCATAATAAGGTTACACGATGCGAGAGTATTCTTGACCTAATACATATCGAGGTATGTGGTCCGTTTAGTACCACAACCCGAAATAGATATCAATATTATTTAACGTTTATTGATGACCATTCACGATATGGGTTTATCTTCCTATTACATCATAAATCTAAAACCTTTGAAAAGTTTAAAGAATTCATGTCTTTGGTTGAGAACCAAACCTATAAGAAGATCAAATGGATTCAATCTGACCGAAGTGGCAAGTATCTCTCAAATGAATTTAAGGAATACCCCAAAGGGAGAGTAATTGTATCCAATCTCACTCCTTCTGGAACTCCCCAACTAAATGATGTTGTTGAAAGATGCAACAAGACCATCATGAACATAGGCTGTTAAATGATGAGCAAATCACATTTACCTCTTAGTTTCTGGTTATATGCAGTGGAGACTGTAATATATATTCTAAATAAGATTCCTAACAAATATGTATCCAAAACCCCTCATGATCTTTGGTTTGGAACCAAGCCTAATGTTAGACACTTGAGGATTTGTGGTTGTTTGGTTCATGCGAAGAACGTGGATGGAAGTAAGCTAGAATCTCGCACTCGAGAGTGCTACTTAATTGGATATGTAAAGGATGGTATTGGATACCAACTTTATGACCCTGAGACTCAAAAGGTTTTCGCCTCTAGTGATGTAAAATTATTGGAGGACGACTTCCTTAAGGGTCAAGACAAAAATGAAGTAAAGGAACTCATATAATCCCTTGAGGATATTGAACTTCGTAAACTGGAAACTAAAGATGTGAATAAAGATGAAACACTCATACTTCTTCGAAGGAGTTCGAGGGTGGTTGCATCATTTGAAAGGTATGCATTCCATGTGTCAGGTGAAACCGACAGCGATCCAACTTCATTTGATGAAGCACTCGCAGATCATGACATGGATAGATCTATGCTAGCATTGAAGTCTGAAATAGAGTCCATATACAAGAATGGTATATGGACCCTAGAGGATACACCTAGAGGGGTAAAACCCATTGGGTGTACATGGATCTTCAAGAGAAAGAGGGAACCTGATGGGAAGGTAGAGACCTTCAAGACACGACTTGTAGCCAAGAGCTACACACAGAGAGAAGGCATTGACTACGATAAGACATTGTCTCACGTGGATACGCTTAAATCCATCCAGGCACTGCTAGTTATAGCTGTATATATTGACTATGACATCAAGCAGATGAACGTCAGATGACATTCCTCAATGGATACTTCAAGGAGGATATCTATATGGAGTAGCCCCAGGGCTTCATAACAGAGGAAGATAAAGTTTGCAAGCTAGAGAAATCTCTCTATGGGCTTAAACAAGCTTCTTGTAGTTGGAACATCATATTTGACTAAACCATAAAGAGTTATGATTTTGTTTAGAATCATGATGAACCATGTGTGTACAAGAAGCTTAGTGGGGTCGCCATTGTGTTCATTGTGCTTTACGTAGATGACATCCTTATCATTGAGAATTATACATGGATGATGCCTAGTATTAAGATTTGTTTGTCCCATATCTTCGAGATGAAAGATCTTGGAGAAGCCTCTTATATATTGGGTCTGAAGCTGTTTAAAAATAGAAAAAGAGGATTTTAGGATTGTCATACCATGTGTACATTAAGAAGATCTTGGAACGTTTTCATATGGAGAATTCCAAGAAAGGCTTCCTTCCCTTAAGACAAAGTATAGGATGTCTCCACAAAGTGTTGAGGTCAAGAAATCCATGGTTGAATGCCCTTACACATTATCTGCGGGAAGCCTAATGTATAAGGCCAGATATCTACCATGCAGTTGGAGTGGTAAGACGTTACGGATCTTGCTATGGAGAACAACATTGGAATGTAGTGAAGAACATATTCAAGTATCAAGACAGACACAAGATTACGTCTTGAGCTATGGAGATGGTGACCTCCAAGTATTAAGATACACATATTCAGACTTCTAATTTGATATAGACGACCATAAGTCAACTTCAGGATTTATGTTCTTGTTGAACGGTGGTGTGGTGATCCTGAGAAGCAAGAAGCAAGACACTATGACTGATTCAACAACATAAGCTGAATACATTGCCGCATCGGATGGTGCAAAGGAGGCAGTGTGGGCGTGCAAGCTCATCCTGGAACTTGGTGTACTTTTCTCTGATACTCCCATCCCGCTACTCTGTGATAACACGAAAGCCATAGCTTAGATAAAGGAACCCAGATGGCATTAAAAGAGCAAGTATATGGAAAGAAATACCACATCATTTGGGAGATTCAAAATCATAGTGACATCATCATCACTAAGGTGGCCTCTATCGATAATGTTGTTGATCTCATACCAAAGCTTTGACTGAAAAGATTTTTGACTAGCATGTAATGAGCATGGGTTTAAAGATTGTACGTAAATGGTTATGAGGTCTAGTGGAATATTGTTAGTCATGTGAGCCCGGGATAACCACTTCTACAATAAATATTATTTCTATCTTTGATATATCAATAAATGTTATTGGTTTATTTCACTCCTTATCTGAGATTAAATGAATAAACGCACTTATAAGGTCCCTTAGCACAATTAGGATTATGTACCATGGCCATCTTATTAACATATAGTTGTTGATTCAATGGTTGAATCATAGAGACCGGTGCTTGGATGATATCTAAAGAATTAGATTAAGGACTCATCAAGCACCATGAAATGATTGTTGAGAGATGATCTTCATCCTGAGAAGGAGATAGAAATTCTTCTATAAAGGCTGATATATGATCAATCTCTTGATGCATGTCCTCTACATAAGAATAGAGATTCGGAGGTGTCATATAAGTTAGGTCAAAGAGATGACTTAACGAGATCGAGATAACCAAGATCTATGTCGTATGCTGTCACGATATAGGCATGCATACTCTGACTGGAGATAGATGTATTACTATATGTCTAAGTATGTACATTAAGCAGACCATTAGGTTGATAATGTAATCAAGGTCTATACACCGACGAGCGGGTGTGCATATTAGGGCATATGAGTAATATGATATCTCAAAGGGATCATAAATATTCATTACTGAATCAAAAGACATGAGCTCACTCATGAGATATATGGATCAAATTCCGTGCATGATCATCTTGCTTTGAAATATTGGCTGGATTTAAATATATGATATATGCTTTTAGAAAGTATATGATCGATACCAACTCCCAATGATCAAATGAAAAACTTAATGATAAAAACTTAAAGAAGACAATCCAAATATTATCTAAAACTTTGAGTTTATTCTAGGTATTCCAGTATGCAGATGTACAAGTATTAAGTATACTCGAGGGTGATGTGATCGTAGACGATTGTATAACCATGACACTTCCATTCCGAGGGAGTGATGAAATAAGTTTGGATTTAGTGACTCCTCTCAGTAGATTAGTAATCCAATCATAGTCTAAATGTTGGACATTGATCTGAATATGATTCGGATGCAATGAGAAGATCATATTCACAGTTTAATTTAGTCAAAATATCTTTAAGAGGTCTCTGTGATCTAGATTTGAGATATGATCTCAATCCAATTCACTACACGTGGAATGTATAATCACCCTATCCTTATCTCCAAGTATCCACAGAGAAAGCACATTATTCTTGAAAGAGTTCATGAATAATTTTGTTGTTGATAATATATCTGAGCAATGGGAAATTAATGATTAAATGCGATTTGATTATCATGAATAATTGAGTATGATTCATATTATTTGGATACATGAGAATATACATCCAAGATATTATCAAGGATATGATTAATGTGGATATCGTTATTCAAATTAATCATAAATATTATAAATGTGATTTATAATATGTTGGAGAGATTTAATTGTAAATAATATTTACGAATTAAATGTTAACGTGAATTGGATTCATAATGAACAATTAATTGTAAATGTGATTTATATTTTATATTGGATGTATGAATATGATTCATAATTATTAGTGACATGATTGAAATTATCACAAAATAATTTCGAATTATTTTGGTGAATAATTTTGCAACAAAAGTTGTTGTACATGTGGAATATTTGGAGAGATATGGGATCTCTCAATTAAGGAAGAAGAGAGCCGCCTTCCTCTTTAAGAGGGTGGATGACCATGGAGTCCTACTCCATGTAGGTTCGTACACTCTATTAGGGGTAAGAGGCTTGTCCCCTTTCCTTTATTTCCACATAAAATTGATTTGAATTAAATGAAGTATGTTGAAGATTATTTGTAACATATTTAATGTATTTAAATTGATTATTTATTGTTGGAAATTGATGCAATAAAATCCTAGCCATTGATTGAAAGCACAAAATAATCTACACCATTGATTATTGTGTGCACATGGATTGAGATCCATGGACATCCATTTTGTTATAAAAGAAATGCAAGTCTTTGCTCTTTATTTACAACAATTGCAAGAGCAATAACTCTCCCTCTCTATTCTCATACACGCCCTCTCAGTATTGTGGTCGTCAACATATTGGCCTAGAGAGCCTCGTAGTCGTCATGATTCATTATGTTGCCAAATGTAATGTTTGTGGGACTCCGCCTTCTTTGGTGCATCTTGCTCGTGAGGAATGCCATCGATTTTATGTGACAAAGATCAGGAGACTCCACGCTCGGATCTTCAACTTGGATAGCAGGAAGCACGTGTCTTATCCACACGTCTACAAGTGCATCCTTCATCGGACCAGACTTCAGACATGAGGTCTCTTCATTTAGAGACATACATGATCACAAACACGCTTTAAGAGGTAATGCTATTACTTGTCTGTGATCTTGATGAAAAAATGAGAAGTGTTCTCATATCATGTGGTTTCATCTATTTAAAATATTTAAATTCCGTTACCCCGAGCAACTAGTATGACTAGTCGCTCTAAGGCCCAAACCCTAGCCTTCAACAATAAGGTGTATAGCCTAGGGTTTTGGTTGGATACATAAGGTATGACCAAAGACTGACATGGAAGAGAAATTTTCTCTTCTATTTTTTCATCTTTATTTTGTATTTCAATGAATACAAGAGATGCTATGCCACCTTTATACAAGGGATCGGACAACCAAGAGAGAGTAGAGCACTTGAATAAAGATGTATTCCAATGAATAGAAGAGAATCTATATAGGGGAGGGGATGACAAGAGAGAGTCATACTCTCTGTTGGTGGAGCGAGTCAAGAGAATTTACACTTTCTCTTCAGTTAACTACACCTTCTACTTTGACTTGTTCTTTCTCCCTATCTGAAATTTGAACTAATTCAATTTTCAATAGGAATTTCCTTTTAATTTGAATTAATGGTTTTGTGAGAAACAAGTTGTTTCTCACTTAGGACTCCATGGTGGAGGACCACATAGAGTCATATATGGAGACAATTCTCCATAAATTCTCTTCTAATTAATTCAAGTCCTAAAAGGAATTGGTTCATGAGGAATTGGTCCATGATAATCATGAAATTAGTTAGTTTATTTAAACAATTAGTTGGTACAATCCATCATGGATAATTATAAAATCATCCAACCAAATAATGAATCCAATTCATTAGTCCATAATAAAATGTAAATTCAATTTTCATTTATTTATTTATGTGAATTATTTTCACATATATCCTAAATAAATATAAATCATATTAATATTAATTATCAAAAATCCATACCCATATTAATTAAATTCCCAATAACGTGAATCCGATTCACATATTCTCATTTTATTGAATGATAATAACATTTTTATATTATAGTTCATCATACAATTCTTAATCAATTAATAATTATATGCAACATTCATGAATACTTGGAGATAATAGCATGGGGGTTATATACAAGTCATGTATAGTGACTTGATAATTTGAGTTAATTATAATATCACGATTCACACCATTTTGAATTCTCTGATTTAATCGGATATTGAATGAACTTCTCTAATTGACTTCAAAACCTTTTGGATCCATTTACAACTTTTTAGAACTAGAAATTAGTTTACGAGTTGCGATTAATCTAATTAATTCACATTTATATACTTAAATCGTAGTTACTAAAATTCAACTAATTTTATAATCCTCCCATAATGTAAGTGTCATGATATACAATCTATTATAATCGCATCAACTTAGGATGTTCCCACTACTCAAGCATCCTACATATTTGAAGTCTTTGAATAAACCCAAAATTCAATCTCATATTTGGTTGTCTCCTTCGGAGGTTTATCAATATATTTCTCTATCAGCCAATGGGCAACAATATCAATCATATGCTTTCCAAAAGCACATATTAATAATCTCATATTCATGTATTGTTCATAAATAAGATGACAATCGATGGGATTTGTTGTGATTTTATTGTCTCATAAGTGAGATCCTGTCTTCTGGTTCAAAAGTATGAATATGTATGATTCCTTTAAGAGAGCATACATATGATGTTTCCTCGTATTCTCAACATCCCGTCGATATATAGACATTATTAGGTCATCAAACTAACAATATGTCAAATGCATATACTCATCTATATAGATGTATATCTATCTCTGGTTAAAGGATGTGTGTCTGTTCATGACAGTATATGATATGGGTCTTTAATATCTTCATCTCGTCAAGTTAACTCTTTAATTGACTCATTTGACACTTTCGAATCTCTATTACTATGCAGAGGGTATGCATTAATAGTGTCAATCGAATAAGTCTTTAGATAAAGATTGGCATCTCTTTTCAAACAAGAGGTCTTATTACATAATAGCTCGCTATGAACTTACATGTCCAACAGACTTTTACAGGAAACTTGTGTCTATGCTTTGAAGAGGAAGGACCAAGTTCTTCAAGTGTTCAAGGACTTCCATGCACTAGTGGATAGAGAAACTGGAAAAAAATATCAAGTGCATCCACATTTTTAGTAGCGGTGAAAACATTGAGCCATTTGATGAGTACTACAAATTTGATGGTATCATGCACCGAAAGACTACATTAAATATGCCTCAACCGAATGCCTAGCAGACAAAATGAACAAGACCCTCATGAATAAGTCAGATGTCTCATATCTGAAGCTAATTTGCCTAACTCATTTTGGCGTGAAGCACTCTATATTCCAGCTCATGTTGTTAGTCTATCTACATGTTCATTTGGATGGCGATGTCGCTAACAAGGTCAACATGACAAAGATGTGTTATGCAACCACTTATGCATATTTAGATGCAGTACTGATGAATCCACGATTCATCATCTCAATATCTTGATCTTAAAAAATCCACGAGTAAATTCCCTAATAAATGTATATAAAATCAATAAATTATCAAAATAACTCTTGTAAATAAAATACACTAATTATTGTGTATCAGATTATACAAAATAAATTAACACTAAAAAGCCGCAAATTAAAGGAGTTTTTCACCTATAAATAGCCGAAAACTTCATGGATTTTTAATAATTTTATTTCAACTCCTTTTTGGTTAATTCTTTCTCTAACTTGTTCATAACAATGTATACAAAAATACAAAAATGCAAAACAAATTTCACCTCAAATAAATGCTCCTAGATCCCAAAGAGAAAAAGCCGTAAAGTCCAACTTCCAAGCTAAATTCCCGCTCTGTATGAACTTTGAATTCACCAAACTCACTTTTAAAGTTCAAGTTAGAAAATTATCTATCCAACAGAAGTGGTTTCGTTAAAATCAGAGCTCATTTGCAAAAGTTAGGTTTTGGGACCTAGATGTACATTGTATATTATGTACATATTCATTCTTTCTTTATTTTTTATTTTATCTTTCCTAATTACTTAAAAATCCAAAAAATCATTGTTATGTTGTATTTTAATTATAGTATTTTATTGTATTTTTTGTTGTAAATATCTCTTATTAAAAAGACAAAAAAATACATATTAGAAAAACAAATAAAAAAATTTGTACATGGTGTTTTGTCTTCTTTTGTAAATTCTCCACTATTTCTCTTCTCTTTTTATTTTATTGTATTTAAAGTAGCCTACTTTATTTATTTATTTATTTATTATTTAATTTCCATTCTCTACAATAACCACCAATTTAACTCCATTATTCCACCATTTTTTCCAACTTCCCATTCAACTCCATTAATAATACAATCTCCCATTCAACTCCACCACCAAAATAACTTCTCATTCTTTCCTCTTTATATACATCTCATTCTCCTCATTTTTGCCTTTGATCCATCTTTATGTGAGGAGAGCCTAGTTCCCAGAGTTGAATCGGTGACAGCGACGCAACCGCGGTCGAGCGACGACAACCCTCTCTCCGGTGAGATCCGTTGGCTTTTCGGCCAACATTGCATCCACATCCGTGCATTGATCAAGCTCATCGCTCGTCGACGATTTGAGCGAAGACCGTGCTCTCGTGAGCACAGCATAGGCGATCGTCTCCATCGTATGTAAGTTTGGTTTCATCTTATTATTATTTTTATCGTTATAATTTTTTTAGTCCATTACATTACCCACATTTGTTCCACATCATCCATCTCCATCATTCTCTTCACCATTCCCTTTATCTCTTTGGTATATATCCATATTTGTTTCCTATCTTAAAAAAAAAGTAAAAATCTAAAAAAAATAGTGTAGCAACATTTTAAAAAAAATCAGAAAAACAAAAAAAACAAAAAAAAATCGGAAGGAGCAGCAGCTACTGCCACCGCCCCCCTCCGTCGCCGGCCCCGCGCACACGCAACAGAGGTGTCCGGCCACCCCCCAGCAGCCGCCGGCTACCCCCGCCCTCCGACACTGCCAGGCCGCCGCCCGCTATCCCGCTCAGCTGCGGTCGTGCGAGCGTCGCGGGCCTGCGCCGGCCGCCGCCGACCAGCCACAGTACATCTCCATCTCCGTCCAAGAGAACTCGTGTCGCCCTAGCCCCGCGCCTCTCCGCTGCCGCCGCCACCCAAAGCGGCGCTGCCACTCCGCCCGCTCGCCTCCGGCCTCTACGCGCCGTCGGTCGCCGACCCCTTTTAGGTTCCACCTCCTGCGCCCAACGAAGAAGAAGAGGAAGGTCTACTTTTCTTTCTAATTTTTTAATGTAAAAATTGCATTGTGTATATTTCATGTTTCCGTTATTGCAATCTAAAATTACATGCATACCCCTGTGTTCATCTTTTAATTTGGACTTTATTTTCGCATCATTTATTTAAATGAAAAATGTCATTTTGTTGAGCAACTAATTGTGTACATTCTGAATATTTATTTGGATTTTTATGTTATTTGGGTAATTAATTAAATTTATCTAACTGAAATTCTGCATATTTTACCCAATCAGTGCTCATAAATTGATATATGACACATAGTTGCTCTAAAAATTCCACAAAAAATAGATAAGGTGACTTAAAATGTGATTGAGATATTGTCCAAATTTCGTCCAAAGAGGATTCTCTTGTGCCTGAATAAATCATAGAGTGATTTTTATTTGATTTTTAGTTAAATCCACATACATCATTTTCACAAAATTTCAAGTCTCCTGAATTCTATATGAAAATACCTTTATGAGATAATTTTCTTTCTACCTAATTTGAAAATGTGGATTTATTAGGAATTATTTACTCACCGTCACTCTATTTTCACTAAAAAATCCATAAAAAATTCATGTTTTTGTAAAAAAAAAATTCCAAAAATATTACTGTACCTTCCTTGCATCATTTTATGTTCCATTAAATTTTTCATAATTTTTGCTTACTGTTTATGTGAAAATTTGTGAAAAAACCCATTAAAAGTGTGTATTTTTACTTATTGCATTTTATCCCATAAAATTCCAAAAAAAATATGTTTTGTGTTCCTCACTGAATTAAGATCCTAGGAAAACTATAGTTTTGCTAAATTGGACTGATTTTTTATAAAAATTAATTTGGCCTTGTTGTGTCTTTCCTTAGTTTCTTAATTCACTTGTATTTGCATTCTATTTGCAAAAATAAATAAATAAAAGAAACCGCGTGGAAACCTAAATCTAAACTTTCGAATTAACCCCAGAGTTGTTCCTTTGACTCCCTGAGTTCGACCACGGACTTACCCAGGATATAAATTAAAGCCGAGACACTCTTCACGGAGATCTTCTCTCAATTCTGACAGATTCGCTACGTACACGTATTACAACATACCTAGATTAAGCATCGTGCTCAGCGATCCATCAGATGGCACCGTTGCCGGGGAGGCAAACATCTTATAGATTAATTTGAAAAATTAGATTTAGATTTTCTCTACTCGGGTAGTCTGACCCCCGAGCCACTTGTATTTATACTATTTTTTTCAAGTATTTCTCTTCATATTTTTGTACATTTTTCATTTTTACCTCTCTAATATAAATTTTATTTTCCTTGCGAGGGCCTGGTGGACTTGGAGTGCATCGGAGGTCGACGGACGCGACACGCGCCGATTGCTGAAGTGTGAGGATAATTCATTTATTTTCGAGAGAATTTTTGTAAATTGTTGTAATTATTTAAGTAGCTTGCTCATTTACAGCGGCGCTTGTTTGAGAGCTCGCGTGTGTAAAAAAGACTTGGACATTATCTGTGTTGTGTTGAGACCTGTTTTACTCTCCGGTGAGGGTGGGGCTCGACTTGAGTGGCGAATTAAGGATTAGGCACACGGTAGTTTAGCATCAAATTTGTTTGTGCCATCGTAATTTAGGCCACACACATATTAAAAGATTTACTTATCTTATAAGATTCATAATGAGACGCACATAGACACGTACTACTTAGCTCAAATCAAATAAAGTCTTCCCCGCTAATAGTATATTGTTTAGGTGCGGTTTTCTCGATCTGCATGCATTTAGTGTAATATTTACAAATTCAGTTTTGCATAATGCATGGAGAGTGCTGGGATTCACTGTAAATATACCTTCTTCTGAGCATGCATCATAGTTTCTCGTTTGCATTCTGATTTCCGATTCCCCTCTTGTTTTATAACTTAAGGTCAAAAGGAAATTGGGACCGAACGGTAGACGTGCTTGTGTGTTCATATAAATTTCAAGTGATAACCTAACTCTAAAATTGGGACTGAATTGAGCAGGTCGATCAAAAAATTGGAATAAAAAGAACCCCTGTTCTCAGGTGCATAAAGCCCTCATTGTTTGTTTTACTTGCAAATGAGAGAGAGACGACCCTATGATAGAGCCAAGTCTGGAACTACTGGTTCTTTATTTTTAGGCGATTAGCTACTCTTCAGTGAGGATCTACGGGTAGCCGGTAAACGGTCCAGATTTCCTTAGCATAGTGGAAGGTTTAGAGGACATCTTAGTCCTCAAGGAACGGGTAGCCGTATTTATACGGTCCGTACTTACTCCTATACTGGCTGAAAGTAGGTCAAACTAGTCGTAAGAACCGGACCAGTCTGTAGGAAAATACGGACACCTAACAGCTCGTTAATCTTTTCAAGATTGTATTCTCACCAACTAAAATTGACCAGATAATTCGGCCGAACCCTTACGGCCATCACGTGTTGAGTTGGTGAAATTGAGGGTTTGAATTGTGTGAGTTCACTCTGCATATTTACGTGCAACGTAGAACTAGCGCATCATTGACTATCGTGTTTGAATCGATTCTTTTGACATCGAAGATGACCGATTGGGGGGATATTTATTCGGACTTTGTGAATCTCTTGTTGAACCCTTCAAGAAGTATGTCTTCATAGGTCCATGCACAACTTGGACCAACCTGGACTCATGACCCTCTTGAGACCCGGATCACCCACTCTCGGGATGGTTACTCTCAAACCATTCCCTTTCTCTCTTCCTACCTCACCGAGGAAGACCTTTGCCTCGGTGAGAATATCTTGATTCATAAATCCTCTTCTAATCAAGAACACCTTGCTGATTCAAGCCATAAAGAAGATACAAGGAAAATGCCTCCAAAGAAGAAAGAAGAGGAAGAAGAGAACCATGAAGACCCAATGAGAATGATACTAGCTAGATTAGCTGCATATGAGCAGCAACACACATTATTGAGAGCTCAGTTAGGATAGTTAAATGTTGGGATCGAACCACCAATGGATGCGGCGTACAACCCCGGACAATATCAAATTCATAACTACTTGAGTCCGGTCGAACCCAATGTTGATTTTAAGTTGAAGCCGTATTTTCTGAACCTGCTGCCACACTTTGATGGGAATGCTTCTGAGAAGCCATATGCATTCCTAAGGGACTTTGATCTCATCTGTGCTAACCTCAAACATAATAATATTAGCCAGGATTATATTAGGCTCAAAGCCCTTCCATTTTCCTTGGGTGGAAAAGCCGACTAATGGGTGAAAAATCTTGGAATTACAGTCACCACTTATGCCCAGTTCAAGGACCTATTTCTGAAGAAGTTCTACCCATTGAGTAGGACTAACATGATGAGGACGTGCATTATGAGTTTTTCCCAGTTACCCCACGAAGCCTTCTGTGATGCTTGGGAAAGATTCAAGGACATCCTGCAGAAGTGTCCCTGTCATGGCCCAGATGACAACATCTTGGTCCAGTCATTTTTCATTGGTCTCAACTCTGAGATGCAGGGTTTAGTGAGAGCTGCATGTGGAGGAAGCTATACATCACGAGGAGCGGATACCATCTGGAGGGTATTCGAGAAGATGGATGAAACTCGCCGCTCACAGATGGCCAGCAGGGTCTATACACCATCCCCCATTTCACTCTCATCTGGAGGGGGAAAATCAGCTGTAGTCGATCTCTCTCAGGACGTGATCCCTAGCATGGGACTCCTTGCTGACAAGCTTACTGTAGTCGAGAGGATTGACAGGAGAATTGGTAAATTAGACCAGAGCGTCTCCAAGATTCCAAAACAAATGGATGAGTTGACTGATAGGGTATCTAAGATAAAGATACCTGTCGTGACTACACCATCTGCTCCCGTATACCAAATTCACCATGTTCAGGAGCAGTTGGTGTCAGGGCAACCCCAGCCGTGGGAGCAAGACCAATCCTACACCCACTCTTTCCAGCAGCCACCTCCAGTAGCAGAGACAGTCCAGGAGGAGCCTCCACTGGTTTGGGAGGTGAATGGGATATGGTATACTCAGGACCCTGCCAGGCAGGGAAGTACGGGAGACCGACAGACCTATCAGCGTCCCCCGACCTTTCACAACATCGCATTCACCTCCGCACCACCTCCTTCATAGTAGAGCCCTGGATTCCAGCCACCCCGGTAGCCGCGGCAGCAGTACCAACAGTATGGCCGACAGGACCATTACCAGGCGGGCCAGCAGGGCTCGCAACTCCAGCAGCAGCAGCAGAGGCAGCACCCTGGCCAGCAGGTCCGGTCTTCCCGTTCTTCTTCCCAGTCTTATCCACTTCCTTCTTCATATAGTCCCGTGGATATACAGCAGCAGATACTCTATGAGTTACGTTCCTACAGGAACGAGATTCATGACTTACGGGTGGATGTCAACCGCCTGTCCAGATGGCGAGACGAGCAGACTGCACCCTCTACCTCTATCCCATCCCAAGTTCAGGCTAACCCCAAGAGCCTGAAACGTTCTAGTTCTCAACAACACTTTGGTCAGGTATACTATTCAGCATCTCCTAGATCTGAACATGAGATTCTTTCATGTGACGAGGCTAACCACATGTCACTCAGGTTTGGAAGGACCATGATCGTACCTGACCGGACGAGGGATACGAGGAGAACATCTCTGGAGCTCTATCTGAGGAGTCTTAAGAGGACGAGGAGGAGAGGCATCATATTCGGGAGCCCCATCAGCACCATTCGAGGATTTCTACTCAGGGAGCCGAGAGGAGGAGGAGAGCACGTATGCAGCATCGGCAACATGGATACACTTCTAATTCTACGGAGGACCTTGCATCTCTGGTTGTGGCGGATACCACTTCAGCATCTATTCCACAACCTGTAGTAGATAATCTAGATTTCGATTCCATGTTGCATCAAAAAGATTCATGTATGAAGAACTCTGTTTCAGTTAATGCCAGGAACAATATTTCAGTTCATGATTCATACTCTTCATCCTCTGTTTCTCTAGCTTCAATCCCTTTCCCCCGTTCTCTTACGGCAGGAAAGTGCATAAAAAATTTCAGAAAGATGACCCCGATATGGCACGGTTTTGTAAAGAAAACATCACTGTAAAGGTGCCATTTGATGAATATGTGGCTAACCATCCTGCATTCCAAAAATACCTTAAGGTGAGATGCGCACCTACAAGGGTTAGCAAGAAGAAAGATAATCGAAATATAAAGACACATGTCTTATCAGTAGCCACAACCTATTGTCTCAAGAATCAGATTTTGCCAAAGAAAAAGAGAGACATGGGTGCTCACTATGTGGAGAGTCGTATTGACGATATTGCATTTGCACGCACACTCTTAGATAATGGTTCTTCAATCAACTTACTTCCCTTGTCATTATATAAAAAATTGGAGTTGGGACCACTTCGCAAATCTAGAGCTTTACTCCAATTCACAGATCGTTCAGTGAAGAGACCTAAGGGAGAAGTGAAGAACGTAGTTATCTCGATTGAGGGGCAAAACTATCAGGTTCACTTAACAGTCTTGGACATGGATACCTCCAATCATTGGAGAGAATCTCAGATCATTCTCGGACGCCCCTACCTAAGGACCGCAGGCGCAGCTTTTGATTATGGTACAGGAATGATGAAGTTCCATTCTCCAGGCGGAGAAGTGAACCTTGAGATAAAGCAAACTAGGTGTCAGCGACCCGATTCAGAGAGTAGCACAGAGTACTCATCTTCAGAGGCAGATTGCAGTATGATTAGCACAGTTGGGATTTGGGGACAGATTCCTTCAGGACAGAGCGAGTCCCTTTCAACTGGAAGGGGCATAGTGGATGATGCAGTTTGCCAAGTGTTGTCTGATCTTGTGAGAGATGCATCTACCTATCCCCATGATGATACAGAGATCCATCTGGATCTATCAGTTCCATCTCCTTCGGAACGATCATGGGACATAGATGATGAGTCGGACGCAGCTTTGGCCGAACTACCTCGTTTCTTTGGCGATCCGACTCCCCTTACTTCTGAGTTGGTGGCGAGTACTACTTAGCTTAGCCCACCTTCATGCAGCACGGAACCAAATTCAGATTCAGTTCAGCCAGATTTGATTGATGATACCACATTGCCAGAACTGAAATCACTACCTCATACACTCAAGTACGCCTTTCTTGCGGGACCCAAAGAGAGATATCCTATGATCATTAGCTCAGACTTGACTTTAGAACATGAGTCTAGGTTGTTAGAAGTCTTAGAGAGGAACCGCAAAGCAATAGGCTGGACAGTGTCGGATCACACCACATTTTTACTGAGGATAATGTGAGACCTTCCCGTGAGTTCCAAAGGAGACTTAACCCCAATCTACGGGAAGTGGTGAGGAAAGAGATTGAAAAATGGTGCAAGGCAGGGTTTATATACCCTATTTCTGACTCCAAGTGGGTGGCCCCGCTTCATGTTGTCCTGAAGAAGTCGGGAATTCAGATGGTCACCAACGAGGAGGGGGTAGAGATCGCGACACGAGTACCCACGTCGTGGCGTATCTGTGTCAATTACATGCATATGAATGTTGCGACCAAGAAAGATCACTTTCCCTTATTTTTTATTGATCAGATCTTGGAGAGACTCACAGGGAAAGAGTTCTTCTATTTTCTTGATGGGTACTTAGGATACAATCAGGTGGCCATAGCCCTTGAGGACCAGGAAAAGACCACATTCACATGTCCATTCGGTACTTATGCTTTCAGGCGCATGCCATTCGGGCTCTACAATTCCCCGGGCACATTTCAGCGGTGCATGATAGCCATATTTGCCGAGATGGTGGGAGATTTCCTGGAAGTGTTCATGGATGACTTCTCGGTCCACAGTGATTCTTTTGATACATGTTTAGCGCACTTGGACCGAGTCTTCACGAGGTGTAGAGAGGTGAATCTGGTACTCTCCTGGGAGAAGCGTCACTTTATGGTGACGGAGGGTATCGTGTTGGGGCATGTCATCTCCAAAAGAGGAATGGAGGTTGACCCTGCCAAGGTGGAGGTGATCAAGAAACTCGATCCACCTACCAACGTGAAGTCAGTGCGGTCATTCTTAGGGCATGTCGGATTCTATAGGAGATTCATTCGGGATTTTTCAAAGGTCGCCCGCCCACTAACTGAGCTCTTAGGGAAAGACACAGAGTTCGTTGTAGATCATAGGTGTCTGGAGGCCTTTGAGCTCTTGAAGAGGAAGATTTGTGCCTCGCCTATCCTTCAAGCTCCTGACTGGTCTCTCTCCTTTGAGATCATGACTGACGATTCAGATTTCGCTATAGGAGTTGTGATAGTACAATGATGAGAGGGGATCCCGTTTGCGATCCACTATGCGAGCAAAGTATTAGACCCTACACAGAAGAATTATACAGTGACTGAAAAGGAAATGCTCGTTGTAGTATGGGTCCTCGAGAAGTTCAGATCATATATTTTGGGATCTAAGGTGACAATCTACACTGATCATACAACCATTCGATACTTAATGGAAAAGAAGGACGTGCATGCGCATCTTCTTAGGTGGATTTTACTCCTCCAGGAATTTGATTTGAAGATAAAAGATAAACCTAGAGTGAAGAATGTTATGGTTGATCACCTTTCTCGGATTGAACTTAAGGATTCTCCTGATCTTGAGCGGATTAGAGAGACTTTCCCAGACGAGTCAATTTGTGTTATTGACTCACTCCCGTGGTATGCCAACATGGTGAACTATCTTGTCTCCAAGCAGGTTCCCCATGGTTGGACTAGGAGCAACATTGACCGACTTAAGTCAGATTCGAGGAGATACCACTGGGACGATCCTTTCCTTTTCTTCGAAGGGCCGGATTGTGTTTGGAGAAGGTGTATTCCTCAAGAGGAGTACCAGAGTGTCATCACATATTGTGATTCACTCGAGGCTGGAGGACACCATTCGAGAAAAAGAACCGCTCACAAAGTACTTCAATGTGGATTGTATTGGCCGACCTTGTTTAGAGATGCTATTGATTTTGTTCGGCCGTGCCCGATCTGTCAAAGGATGGGAGGGATTGTTGGACAGAGAGATGAGATGCCCATGCAACCGGTGATTATTTGTGATATTTTTGATGCATGGGGCATAGATTTTATGAGTTCCTTTCCCAACAGCCAAGGACATGAGTACATATTGTTGGCGGTTGACTATCTATCTAGGTGGGTGGAGGCTATCCCAACCCGAACCGTAGACAGCAAGACTGTCTGTAAGTTTGTGAGAGACCATATTATTGCTAGGTTCGGGGTGCCAAAAGTTTTGATATCTGATGGGGGTAGCCACTTTGTGAACCGAGATATGAGATCTTTAGCTAAGGACTATGGGATTTGAGCATAGAATTACTAGTCCTTACCACCCACAGTCCAACGACATGGCAGAGGTTTCAAACAGAGAGGTGAAGAGTATTTTGCAGAAATTGGTTCGTCCTGATAGGAAGAACTGGTCTCAGCTCTTGGACCAAGTTCTGTAGGCCTATAGGACAGCCTACAAGACACCATTGTGTACTTCGCCATTTAGAATGATCTATGGCAACCCATGCCATTTGCCCGCAGAATTGATTCATAAATCCGAATGGGCAATTAAGAAGATTAATTGGAGTTGTCACCTAGGGAAGCTTTGTCGAGACTTGAACTTGAACGAGCTCGTGGAAATCCGAAACAGGGCATATGACAACAGTTTGATTTATAAGGACAATGTAAAGAGATGGCATGATCAGCACATTAGGTGCAAAGACTTTGTCCCTAGACAAAAGGTATGGTTGTTCAATGCTAGGTTGAAGATGTTCCATGGGAAGCTCAAATCTAAATGGACGGGTCCCTTTGTTGTTAAGAAAGTACACGAGAATGGAAGTGTAGAGATAGCTGATATCACAGATGGTGCACAATCTCATGTGGTGAATGGACAACTGTTAAAGCATTTTGTAGATTCAAAAGAGCAGTTAGTCTAAGTTGAGGTCATCAACTTCATATAGAGTGAGCACAGAGCAGATACATCACATTACTCTTCATGAAGATGCAGCAACAAGATTCAACAGCTTAGAAGATTCAATCACTCTTGTACATTCTCCCTTCCTTGTATATTCTCTAGATCACATCAGTTCTCATACTTACTCCTGTCCTATACTTAGGCTGACCAGAGCCTAAGTATAGGGGGAACCGATGCCCGCCATGTGTTTACTCATTCATTTCTCCTCTTGGCCTCATCCGCCCCATTTTGCTCATCTTCTACACTTACGCTGACCAGAGCTTAAGTATAGGGGGGCGGATTGACTTCTATACTTTTTATTATTTTAGCTTTCCTACGCTTAGTACGAGCTATGGCTTTTTGTCACCTAGTGCCATGAGGACATAACACAAGCTAAGTATAGGGGGGCGTGTATATATTACATATATACTTTACCCATAGCTCGTACTTTCGCTTATTTTTGTATATATTATACAATAATTACTGGGTGGGTAAAATTGAAAAAAAACTTTCTTTCAAAAAATCTCTTATTTGCTTTTAAAAAACTTTTTCAAAGAAAAAAACTCTGTTCTTTCTTTGTTATTAAAAATGTGTGTTTTTCAAAAAAAATTGAAGAAAAAATCTTTCTTTCTTCCTTTCCATTTTGAAAAAAACAAAACAAACAAAAACAAAAACAAAAAAATATAAATAAAAAAATTACACAAATAAATAAAATAAAAAAAACTAATAGGTTGGTTTGATCTCTGATACTTTCACATTCACACAAGACTAGTAATGTTCAAAAACACTTGGTTTATGAGCTCTTGAGATTTTGAGTTAATCAGCCTTAGTCATTAGGATCTTTGACTTAATTATTCACATTTCCCTAGTTTGGAAGATTTGTGTGCTATATTGCATACTTAGTCTCTACCTTAAGAATATGATCAGCACCTCACATACACGACTGCAGTTATGATGAGATGAGTTGAAATTTCACTTGAGGAACTGGGATGAGGGATTTGAGTTTGGACTCGATTTGATGATGCTCGAGGATGGGATAAAATCAATGAAGGCTTCATGAAACCTGAGTGTCAGCATCTTTAGCCAATATGAGAACATGGTTCTTGTACTATCTCTTGACGTTTACCTATGTGCCAGGGTGTGATAAAATAAAAAAATTGTTGATCAGCGTGCACCAACTCTTGGTAAAAGTAGTGGAGCTAGCAAAAAATACTACAAAGCAATGAAATGTCAAAGAAAAGCTCTCATTCCACAAAGTCAATTATCAAAAGAGCTTCCACAAAGGCGAGCGCTCCCAACCATTTCAAAGTGTCCAATTGGACCATCGCTATTAGGACCAGGAGTCGGGCTTGCACCAAAAAAGACTCTGCATCGTAAATGCTACAAGTCTGGTTGTAGAAGGTACGATAGGTACTCAAAAAAAGGCACACCCCGGTGTACTCCCAGGAAAACAAGTGCAGACGACTCCAACTTCTCTTGATGGATGCACTGATCAACACCAAAAAAATGCGTTGAGTAATAAGGCACTAGAGAGAATCCTTGTTCCAATGAGAGGGAGAGAAGAAATGACACAATCCTATGCCCTCCATCAACATGCCTTCGATCTACACTTTCAAGTCAGGCAACTAAAGAGATGGTGAATTGGATGCACGAAATGGTTTATTCCCTAGTGTTGAGGATTGGGTTCTTAGGAGAGTCTCTTGGACTGGAACCTTGGGTGACGTTGTGACTCTACTCTTGTAACTGCGGTCCACACTTAAGTCATATCTCTACTATATATGTATACAAAGAGAGTGATGATTAGGGAAATTGGATACCTTTTGACTAAAGCTTGGTTCAGCTTAGAATTAACATGCACAGTCAGGGTTATTCTATTTATTCTTTCTTTATTTGCTCGAGGACTAGCAAAGTTTAAGTATGGGGGGGTGATGAATCCACGATTCATCATCTCAATATTTTGATCTTAACAAAATCCACGAGTAAATTCCCTAATAAATGTATATAAAATCAATAAATTAAAAAAATAACTCTTGTAAATAAAATACATTAATTATTGTATATTAGATTATACAAAATAAATTAACACTAAAAAGCCACAAATTAAAGGAGTTTTTCACCTATAAATAGCCGAAAAATTCATGGATTTTTAATAATTTAGTTCAACTCCTTTTTGGCTAATTCTTTCTCTAACTTGTTCATAACGATGTATACAAAAATACAAAACAAATTTCACCTCAAATAAATGCTCCTAGATCCCAAAGAGAAAAAGCCATAAAGTCCAACTTCCAAGCTAAATTCCCGCTCCGTATGAATTTCGAATTCACCAAACTCACTTTTAAAGTTCAAGTTAGAAAATTATCTATCCAAGGGAAGTGGTTTCGTTAAAATCGGAGCTCATTTGCAAAAGTTAGGTTTTGAGACCGAGATGTACATTGTATATTATGTAAATATTCATTCTTTCTTCATTTTTTATTTTATCTTTCCTAATTACTTAAAAATCCAAAAAAATCATTGTTGTGTTGTATTTTAATTTTAGTATTTTATTGTATTTTTTGTTGTAAATATCTCTTATTAAAAAGACAATATATATATATATATATATATGAGAAAAGCAAATAAAAAATTGTACATGGTGTTTTGTCTTCTTTTGTAAATTCTCCACTATTTCTCTTCTCTTTTTATTGTATTTAAAGTATCCTACTTTATTTGTTTATTTATTTATTATTTAATTTCCATTCTCTACAATAACCACCAATTCAACTCCATTATTCCACCATTTTTTTCCAACTTCCCATTCAACTCCATTAATAATACAACCTCCCATTCAACACCACCACCTAAATAACTTCTCATTCTTTCCTCTTTATATACATCCCATTCTCCTCATTTTTTTCCTTTGATCTATATTTATGTGAGGAGAGCCTAGTTCTCAGAGTTGAATCGGTGACAGCGACGCAACCGCGGTCGAGCGACGACAGCCCTCTCTCCGGTAAGATCCGTTGGCTTTTCGGCCAACATTGCAGCCACATCCGTGCATTGCTTGAGCTCATCGCTCGCCAATGATTTGAGCGAAGACTGTGCTCTCGTAGCACATCATAGGCGATCGTCTCCATCGTAGGTAAGTTTGGTTTCATCTTATTATTATTTTTATCGTTGCAATTTTTTTGTCCATCACTTTACCCACATTTGTTCCACGTCATCCATCTCCATCATTCTTTTCACCATTCCCTTTATATCTTTTGTATATATCCACATTTGTTTCCTGTTTTTTTTAAATAAATTAAAAAAAAGTAAAAGTCTAAAACAAAAAATAGTGCAACAATATTTTAAAAAATCAGAAAAAATAAAAAATAAAAAAATCGGAAGGAGCAACAGCTACTGCCGCCGCACCCCCTCCATCGCCGGCCCTGCGCACACGCAATAGAGGTGGTCGA